>JARQTG010000220.1:89071-279347 GCA_030142615.1 Syrista parreyssii
CGCCCCCCCCCCCCCCCACAACCGTAAATTTGAGCCTACCCCCCCCCCCTCCCCAATTTAAATTTATTGTAATTCAAAATCGACGAGGGTGCAAAGGAAAGTAGAAAGAATGCAAATTTTAGTAACGATTAGCGAATGACGTGAAGAAAAAATTTGGAAAATCCTAACATGGGGGACAAATTCACACGAATCAGATTTTTATCGAGAAAGGTGTCTGTCGCTATTTCGTTCGCGCGACAGATTGTCCGGATATTAAAACGTATATCAAGCCTCGACTCGCCACTCTTTCCCCAGTTGAACGGATGCTCTCTTTCTCCCTCATTCTCTCCTTGTCTCTTTTCCTCTCTTCTACTCTGTTACTGTAGTACATACGCTATCCTCCTCTCGCTCTTTCTCTATTCGTCGCTCGACACTTTCCTCTCTCGATTCCAACGAGCAACCGGTTGGCTGAGCAGCCGCACGCACGCCTCTCACCATGGCTTTGTTAATTACTAGTTATCACGTTGCAATCGGCTGCCAGGATATTTGTCTAGCTGAAAAAGTAATTGCTATTGATTGGTACAGCCTCCGCGCTCACTTAATGAGAGGGGGAACAATATTGCGATTCCGTTGCGACTTTTTCGAAATAGCGAATAAAATTTTCATCGTATATACACGTAAATCTAATTTGTCGAAGGGTTAAGACATTTGTACTGAGTATTGAGCGTTGAGTGTGTACTGTCGAGTGGTGTGTATAATAGGGCAGCGTAGAATGCCAAGTGACGCAAGGATAAGTGAGTCATAGTCGCGTTCCTAGCAAATGTTGCCAAGGCGTATTCGTGTGCTCGAGCGGGGGCCATTCTTCGAATCGAAGAAAGCGTTCTGGGTCAGTCTATATATAAGCGTCGTTATTTTACGACGCCTTAAAGTATTACGGGTGGCATCGTGGTCGGAAATAGAAAAATATAAATAGCAGCGAGTGTGTATGCGAATTCAAATATGTGTAGACGGGCGCATTAATAACGTTGCAAAATTCTTAGCCCGCTGCCCGCCATGCGCCCGACGCGGGCAGCTGTTCGGGCGCGTTCGCGTGCCGTTTTGCATCCGGCAACATGTCGTCCCTCTCCTCTCTCTGCCACCATTCTTCTGTTCCTCATTCCTGCTAATTCTTCCTGGCTCCTTTTTTCCTAATTCTCCTTTTATAATTTAATACATGGTGCGATATTTCTCTCAATTAACATTTTTCATGATTCTTGTAAAATATCTGTAAGTAGAAAGATTCATACTTTGATATGCCCTTCAAAGTCTCTTTCTGTGCTCCTGTATCTCCCCCCCCCCCCCTCTAATCTGGAATCTAAACTTGGAGTTTTGCGCAGAATTAATGGGGTTGTATTACCATACATGAGATGCGTAATGTACAAAAGAATTATCGCAGCAATATTTAAATACGTGCGACAGTAATGTTAGGAATAGATGAAATGGAATTACAATATTGAAAAAGGCTATGGAACCATGGGCCGAGGATTACTCATTGTTAGATGTAGTAACTTTGTAAGAATTAAGGATATGCTTGAAGCATTAATCTTTATGATGGTAAAAGAAAAAAAAAAAGTTTAATGTATGTATGTTGATTTATAACATGAGAAATGGGATATGTCCTATATTTATATGTATTATCAGATTGAATAGAAGTAAGGCAGAGCGGATACGAAACTAGATAAAGAAATAATATCTATTTAAACAAGTGCAAGACTAGCGAAGAACAGAAAATGTTATTATATGACGAATTTAAAAAAAATATGGAGGTACGTTTGTAGTAAACTTTGCGGCAAAATACTCAGTGTAAAGTCTCAGAAGAATTACTATGTTCCATAGTGAAATTTCAGACTCGATATATTAAATCTTATTAATGATATGTGCCATTTAATGCAATGAAACATAATAAATTTTAATGAGGAGTATCGTTGGTTTTAAAATAGAAGAGCTAAATTACTATGTCTGTGGTACAAATTTATTTTTGCTATTTATTTCGACTAATTTTTAGTATTTATTTCAATCAAACTTTCTCAAATTAGTTGTTATAAATTAGTAAGATATTCCTTAACGCAAGTTCATATTTGTTTGTTAAATAGCAAAACAACGACTACTATACATAACCTGGGATCCCCACTCGTGTGGTCATTCGTGCACTTGGTAATTCGATTACTGTAATTCCTGTGTTCAGATTTCATTAAAAAACGGTTGAAAAATAAATTTTATTAAACTGTGACAATGTCATTTTATTGTTAAGGTCCAAAGAAACATCCACGAATTTTTTAAGAATAATAAAATTGTGTAATATGCCGCAAAAAAGAGTGACCCGTGTGCAGGCTTACTGATAATAAAATTCAAAAACAACGGTGGGGACAAAATTATTGCTGATTATTATTGACTCACCAAGAAAAGGTCAAGGTCTGTATTTCGTATAAATGAATCCAACCTTGAAAGGTAGAAATCATGTCGTGTAATGCTATACGATAAAGTGGTCTACAAGTAGTAAAAAACAAAATTGAACCATGGTCACCACACTACTATAGCAATTTTCACTTTAGATCTCGTAGAACTTACTACATTACTGTCAAAATTACTATGTGTGTATAGTAATATTTAGAGTGGTTCAAAGTAGCTTTTGCTTACATGTAAGTTTACGATGTCCCCGTAGTAAATTTTTATAGGAACCTGGTTAAAACTATCATAAACGTAGAAAATACGACTGTTTCCATGATACATTTGCCATCATTTCCGAGTTATATTTACTTTGACATTTTACTCATGTCTATACTCGAAAAATTACTATGTGTCGTTAGTAAAAGTAAAAACTTACATAGTACCAATAAAACTAAAGGTTAGCAAATTGACACAGAATGTCAGTGTGACGCTCGGTCACGATGATGCCATAGCAAATTGTATAAAAAATTGTTGTCTCTGAATAATAATCTACCGAATGAAATCAGGCACGAGTAGTTTTAATACTGATACGAATACACTGTAATATGAATGGTAGTGCAATGTATAAGAAAAGAGAGCGAAGAAAAACAGATATTAGTTAACAAGTTAATACGTAAGAAAAATCTTATAGAGTGGAAGCAGTATAAGGGAAATTGTAATTTGTCTTGCATGACGCATGTTATGTGTATTGTGAAATGAGTGACTGTCATTGATTACATATATGTAATGTAATATAGTAGCTGAGAAAGCTAATAAAGTTTATTCGTTTGTCCATTGTCTCTCTCTCTCTCTCTCTCTCTCTCTCTATATATATATATATCTATCTATCTCTCTGTCTCTGTTCTTTTATACTTTCTGTTTTTCTTAGTAGGGAAATTGGCAATTTCGCACAGCGACTCCTCTCCCGTTCTCTGGAGAAGGGAAAGAGGGACGGGCCAAGGGGAATCGTGCGAAAAAGACAAAAGTCCCGTAAATATTGGGAATGCGTGAGTTCTCTGGTATTCCAGCTGGCATGGAATTCGTTTAACGGAATAGAAGGGCAGAAGGGGGAGGAAAAAGAAATCTCTCGGCGTGACTTGGTTCGCCTTAACTCCTTCCTTGGAGGCATTCCAATCATTTATTCACATTTCCCCATAATCCCCGAAGTGAGCCTAAGCCCGCCAGGAGATTGGATCTTGGTGGGAGTTAAATTGGGACACGATAAAGTCGGAACGTCAAACCGTTGATTAATTCTGCGTCCGTCGGCGTAATCCACGGCAAAACAGGCGCCAGTTAAAATCCAAAAGAACGAGTCTCACAGCCCCCATCGATCCTCCACGTCGTACTCCTGCATCTCTGTCTTTCCGTCTTAGTCCTCCTCATCCTTCTCTTTCTACTCTCCCAACGACTGCTTTCTCATAAACTTACGTTAAATTTGCGATGCGCTACCACCAATCATCCCGATCTGCTTCTCAAAGGAGTATTAATTCCTAAATATCGGATTCGACATTTTTGCGAGCAAATTTATCGCGTGCCTGACGTCAATAATACTCACATAATATATTTTTATACGTTATCAAATTTTGAATTCACTGGCGTGCTATGCGAAAACAGTTACGTAATGATTCATGCAAAGCAGTCTTATGGGTGCCGTTTGAATATGGTTATCTCGGGAATATTTCAAACGATTTTACTCCTTCTCTTCAATTCAGACAATCGGCTCAACTTGTGAGTTAATCCAATCAAGGGTACTGAAGTCTGAATTCTGGACTGTCCTGTCGAAAGGTGCGATTTCAAATGGTCATCACAAGTCTTGCGACATCGAAGAAGACAAGCGAATCAAACGGATAGCGATTAATTTGCTATATTGAAATCCCAAAGGAGGACGATGTGTAGGAATGAAAGGAAGGATGGATATGGTTGGACGATGCGGAAGGGTCAGGAGGTTGAAGGATAGACGGCTGACTGACATTTGATTTCTATTCCTATTCGGATTCGGACTCTAACTGGTATTTCTGAACCGGCGAAAAGTCTGCAGCCAGTCATCCCTCAGAGATTCTGCCATTTTAACGATAAAAAGGCGGAATGGCGAAACGGTGAAAGCATCAAAGCCATCCCTCAGAACGGGGCGCGTGAGCAAGTTTCGAGAAAATAAGGGTAGAGCGTGCGTCGTAGTGGCTCGAAGAGAGCGAAGGAATCCCACGAGACGTCATTTCGGGTTTAGCTCGACTGGGCTTTAGCGGGTCGCCATCCGAGATCTTTTCTATCCTGGCGGACTGTCAAGATGCTGATGACGAGATAGAAATACATTACCTCGGCTCCAACTTTTACGCTGAAAACTCATCCGGATTACTAGCGAGGTTCTCAAATCTCAAATCTCAAAGACCAAGACGAGTTTGTTTACTCGCTGATAAATCCTGAGGTGGTCCCACTGATTGCACGAAAGGCCTACGTTGGAGTTTTTTTAAAATCTAATTTTCTTTCTGCTGGTCCATCGGTTGACTAACGTAACCTTATAGATCGTTAAGAGCCTAGGAACTTCGTACTGTTCACTTCATATTCTGTATAGTAAAGACTGCCTGATAATTCCTCAAAGGAAAGGATTAAATCGGTTCTGACGTGCGACGATAACAGCGGCCGATGTATTTCCCCTGTGCGTGTGTTAATATTTCTTGCAATTAAAAGAGCCGATATGTTAATGTCGCTATCGCAGGAGAGTAGCGCGATGCGTGCTCTGAATATGTAAGAGTTTCCCGGGGGTCTCGGCTTAGACCCACGAGAGGAACTTTACTTGCTCTCTTGACTCTCTCTCTCTCTCTCTCTCTCTCTCTCTCTCTCTCTCTCTCTCTCTCTCTTTCCCTCTCGTGGCTCTTTGCTCTTTCCCCACTACCTATATACCTGTTGCTTACACGAGCATTTCCATGCCGTCTCGTCTACTATAGCACATATTTCCCCTCAGCCTCTTATTTTGTTTGCTACGATACTCGAATTACACAATGTGCATGTGCATTAACGTTTATAGCCGTCGATAATAAATATATAATATCGTAGAGCATTTTGAACGAGAGCTAATGCCTTCATTTTCATTGGATTATCGGTATAATTTGGTAGTCTGGGAAACGTAGTCATGTACCATATTACCTATTCTTATACTAGTGGATTTAATTGACTGAATCAAAGTTTGTTCAGTGTCTGTGCACTGATTTGTGCAGTAGAGAAAAAAATGAAAATAGCGGGACAAAATGTCATATTAAAATAACGACTTTGACAATCGGATTAAACCTTGAATGTTGCTGTACATAGAGACAGGTGGGAGAAGGCTTTGTACAAATAATTAGTTTGCATAACTAAAGCCAACTGGAGTGAACGACCCTTTACCAACGCTTAATATTATCCCGAATATATCGTAATACTTGACTAATGAACGGCGGTAACGATCGCGTAAATTCGAATAACGAGTTTCCCAGTGATTTCATTGATATCGGCAACTGCAGTCGACCGCCCGCACCGGCTTCGTGTATCTGGATTTTATCCAATTGGCTACGGGATGAGAATACGTTTCGAGTTCTTTTTTCTCTTTCAAGCAGGGTCTGCCTTGCGGTCGAGAACTGACCGGCATGTTACCCTGGTTTCTCCCTAAGCGAAACAAGTGCGTGCCGCATAAACGGATCTTTGAATTTTATCGCTGTTCCTTGACTTAGTGCATAATGCATATAGAGGGAAGGTCTTTGCATATTTACAAGGCTGAGAGAAAGAAAAGAGAAAGAGATGGTAGGCTGTGTGGTCTGTTGATAAGAGAGTTCGTTCCGAAATACGATAATGTCCTCTGGGATATGCAATCTCTGTACTGCGTATAATTGCCGTTTACCGGGAACAGTTGGAGGCGTAAAGCAATGTTCAATATGATATCGGTATGCCGGATATCTCGAATCCGTGCACTTAATATGTGTCGGTGGGATTAGGCATTGGACTCCTACCTGCATCCCGACATCCCAGAAACCCGGCGACGTGTTCCTGGGTCAGATTGCAGCGTGTACCGTTAAGCCCAGGAATCACAAGGCGATGTCTTGGGGGACGGATGTCCCTGATTAACCCAACACCGTCTCTTGTATCCGGACGAGCGTTACACGGATCCGTCTCTACGCTTCGCCATGAAATTGCGCGCTTTCCCTGATCTCGGATCTTACCCTGCCAACTTATTGTTGAATCAGACCATGCTGCTTCTTTGGTCAATATAGTAGATCCCTGGTAGAATATCTCTCTCCCCTTGTTTCCCTCTCCTCCCACACTTTTTCTTTCTCTCTCTGTTTCTCTGTTCTGCTTCTATTCTAGATTGAATAGTTAACCAGCTGGCAGCATACAGAAAACAAGAATAATGACAATGGCAGAACTGACGTTCGGTGTGGTTGACATAAATTAATTCACAAAAGTTGCTTAGCCTTTTTTCATGGAACCGCTTGGTATATCCCCGACTAGTGGTTACGGAGGGTTTGGTCTGTAGGTAATTAGAGGGCGAACTGTAGGACTCCTCCCAGGTTGTTTTGCACTAATTCGCATTGGTGTAACAGCTAGTTTGAAACTGGTTGCGTTACGCTGCATATCCGGCCTCTAATTTGGGAATGCGCCTTTGCTTCTGAAAGCTAACCCATTTAGACGCTTCTTTGGTATCCACCTGCTGCTGCGAATAAAGCCGATCGTCATGCGAAATACAACACTGCTTCCCTCCCGACCCAATCTACCACTCTTTGCCTGGTACTTGTTCCATTAGTCTGGCTCTCATACTAGTTTGTTGCTCCAGCTTTTGCAGAGCTTCTGGGAAACACCAATGGACACGATCAGTGTGTACAAAGTGGAGAATCGATAAGCAGACTGGTTACCTTTTCTGACTTTTAGTCAGGATATCCATTGAGCTTACGGGACAGGAAATCAATGGAAGGTGGTGCAGCAAGTAAGATGAAAAGGATGGAGTGTGCGAGGTTCGAGAGCGGCAGGTGTATGTATGCTTGGCAACAGACGAGACTCAGATTTCGCGTATTGCGGGCAACGTGGCATTGTTCACGGAATAGGGAGTTAAATCGCAACAGCCAAGAGCGTAATCAGTGTTCTAAACTCGATTCCCTTTCGACGGCAGGATTTGTAACGCATTGTAAGGTAGCAGTATATTCGCCGTTTGTCCGAGGCCTCGGTGTAATCAACGGAGGTACTAAAGCCCGGGCCCCTTTCATACCCAGGATTTGTACGTGCTAGGACACTCGAGCATCAATGCATTCGGCATCCTTCTTGGGGCTGTTGTTGTCACGCGCTACCTGCATCCTGCGTCGTGACTCACTCCCTTTCAACTACAACATGCTCTCTCACTGCCATAGTGTCAGCTAGAGCAGCGCCTAGTACCTACAACCTACAACCTACAACCTACAACCTACAACCTACCGCACAGTATCTCTTCTACGTCTGGCTGATATGACCCGTACCCCTCTCTCGCCGACATTCCTCCTACCACGACTTCTCATCACTGGCGTAGTCTACGAAGATCATTTCGCAGGATCTTTACCTCATTGCGGACTATTCGCCGATGTAAAGTGCCGTCGAGACTGTCGTAATATCGGAAAAGTAACTTGCCTTCGGTTTTATAGGGAGGTTGGAATTGAGCGCGACTTGCGAACCACGCCGTCCTTGGCGTCGACGTCGCCACAGCGCGACGCGTCGTGATTTTACTGCTATAGCCGCATTCAATTCCTTTAATGTGTTTCGTGCCGAGAAACTCCGAGTTTCTCGTTCCTTCCTACTGACTTTCCTCTCTCGTATCTTCATGTTCCGTCCAGTCCGTCTCCAAGTTTTCTTAACATTAGCCATTTCTTTGACTCGTCCTAAATAACCTTAACTTACTTAAAGATTTGACAGATGCTAGTAGTAGTCTCGTATATTAATCATTAGCGACGGCTTAATTCCATATGAACGAATGAAAGGCTTCTCAGTTGACACCGTATAGAACATTTCTCGTCCCCACCTCTCCCTTGTATATAAACCTTCTTGTTACTCTTCGTGGCAGATGAGCCTTCTGCATTTGACACCATCGCAACCCGTAACTCCACTCGACGCAAATCCTACTAAACGGATCAAGCACCTTGCAAACTATCGTCGGGATTCGCAAGGGAGTGGCGAACCTCGAGACCGACAACCCTTACCCGTTTGAGCACTCTGTGCTACGGTGCACTTGGCTGCACTTCTCCACATCCCTCCTCTGCATCCCTCCTAAACCGACAAACCCTCTCGCACTAGGGCGTCTGTCGCCGCAATCTCTTCCACGGCTTCATGACCACTCTTTAAGATGCTTTATCACTATTACACTCTAAGGATTCATCCGGGGAGTCTTGAGGGACAGATCGAAGCTCGCTAACGTTACACCTGTCGCCGTGTAGCAATTCTCGAATCACCAATCCAATACAAGAGTCATGCTCGTTCTCGTTTAATAGGAGATCGTGGTAGCCAAGATGTTGTAAACCAAGTCGTCAAAGATGATAGGCCTCGTACGAAATAAAAACATAACTTTTTTCTTATTCTCATGAAGGTACACCCTGGAGTCCCTTTAAAGGATATCGCGATAAATTGTGAGACTCCAACGCAAGACACGTGCAATTTTTCGTTCGAATAGGCTGTAGCAGCCTTCGATGAAGAGGTCGGTGATATTTCTATGGGCATCATTAAAAATGAAACGGCGGTGGCTTCGGTCGTGGCTGAATAATAGCGCTATCTGGAATAATCCTTCTGAAGCGGCAGGAATGTTTTTTCAACCTTCGCAAATCCTCTCGGCGCAGTGTCTGCGTTAGTCGGTACTATGATGGTACAGTATTCGTCACGGTGACGGCTGCGATTTTCTCTATTTTCGAAATGGAACGAAACCAGGACACAAAAATCCAAGCGGTCTAATTACGATTAAATAATTCAGCCATTTCATTTTTCCCAACAATGCTCGGTAAAGTGTAAAATAGTGTTCGTTTATTTCCGGGGGCAAAACTTGGCCTCCTGCGACAGATGGAACTGCCCCGTCTCATACCCTCTCATTCCACCTCCAACCTCATTATTCATTGGTGAATACAAATTTGACCCGGGCTATTCCTTTTCCTATATAAATAGCGATGCCATGTGATCTCATTTACGTTTTTATCGAGCTGGACCCTCGATGTAGAAAATCAGGAGCAGACAATTTTTCAAAAATCATTCTCTTGTCTTAATATTTCAATTTATGATTATTTCCTGTGCCGCTACGTTCAGTCGAATCTGGCAATTTGAAGAACACATTAAGCTCACATAATTTGTTAACGTAGGTGGACTGCTTATGGCGCTTAACCTTTATGCCGCAATTACCAGATTGATAGGCCCCTATTGTAACGTACATATTTGATACCTTGTAAAGCCTGAGTTACGACAACAAAAGCGTTGATGGATTCTATCAAGTAAACAAATAATTACATAATATTACAATGGGAATTTTTTGTTTTATGCCAATTAATTTTTTACATATAAACGGGGTACATCATGTGTGATTACACTATTGAAACGAGAGTGGAGGTGCAGTAGCGGTTGTGGTTGAGAGATCAGTAGCGGGCTTAGTGTGACTTTTGTGAACGGTACAGAGTAAAGATTATTTTTTATGTCTAATTACTTATTAAAAGATATCTTTTTGTATTCACAGAACCTATTAAAGAAAACTAATTTTTTATAAGCCACGATTTTGTGTTCGCAAATTTCACTATCTCGAAATCACTAATGCTTGACTCGGGAAAATAATATCGATTCGATCAAGATAAACTCTTTTCGGTTCGAATATTTTCCTAATAATTTACCAGGAATTAGTGTAATTCGTCGCCTACAATGGTTGCAGTTCTCAAGTTTTCGATGTGACGAGACAATAGCATTTACGAATGTCCAATCGGTAATTCCAGTTTCAATACAGCGCGTGAGTATTAGTTCAGAAATTAACGTCACACACCGAATCGAGAAATAAATGATAAATTCTAAATAAATAAAGGGAACTTTGAAGGGATAAATGAACGTTTCAATATAGGACCTCGTTTGTAAATTAAGGTTTGCTTTGAGCGTCACCATCGTACGTACGTCCACTGTAGAAATATTGAGGCTGAAAACTAGATTCTGTAAATTCTAGCATATCCCGTCTTTGTGATTTTGGTTCTCCCCACTACCATATATCCTTAACCCTTTTGCAGTGAAGTGAAACTAAAACAATATGTGCTGAAAATGTGTTGCACAAAGATTAATTGAATTTTCATGACGGTTTCGTGGTTAGGGTTTTTTGGCTCGTTGAACCCGAAAATGATATCGAAATTTCAAAATTCAAAATTGCGGATTCCATGTTGCGGATCAAAGTACAAACAGTCACCGGATTTGCGTAAAAATAACTTGTACAGGTTTCTTTTATATAGAATATATAAAGTTACTATGTTTTTAAGTTTTCGTTCTATATACTTCATGAACAGTTTAAAACAATATATTCTTATAAAGTATTGGGTTAAGTCCATCCATCTTATTATCTAGTAAACTTTTTGAGACAAAAAATAACATTTTAAAATTTGTTATTACTTGGAAGCTTTCGTCAAAATTTTGAGATCGTGTGTCAGCTTTAGCTTGGACTTTGTAATCCTCGTGTAGGACGTGGGACAACTAAAACAGATTTACTTTTCAGGCAGTAAACTAGGACATCAAAGAAACCTAGGTTTTCCAGGCCAGGACAAGGTTTGCCAAACTAGAATGTATATTTCAATTCAGGTTGATATCTATATATAGTTTGTCCACGAGTTCGGTGTGGTTTTTTGACAGGTTGAAAACTAAGAAGATTATTTTACATAAGATATAATTACTCGTCAAACTGCTGTATAATAGTTTGATATAATTATATTGCGGTATTAATATTATATTTGGGCGATATCTTCTGCCAGTAATAGAACGACTGCATAAAAAATCTAGTGCCGTCTCTACGCGTGGATCCCATATCGACATGTATGCTTAATGTCTATAAATGCATCCAATGTCATTCGCAGCAGACTGTAGTAATGGCAAAAAATTATTTCACGTGGAAATGTGATTAGTAGAGCATGAAATTTATACCATGACATAGACCGATTTCTGTTGGTGCTGAGGAGACATGGGCATAGTTACTAAGGACTACTTTCGCATGTTACTAATCGCCTACGTTGAACTCGTGGATAGACTATAGAAACGTATAAAGTAAATAAGTCCTCTGTGTTAATAAACACGGATGACAGTTTGTACAGTATGCATTTATTAGATTATAAATGTTATCACTATTACCTCAATATTATTGTTCCAATTACAACTACTGCAAATATAAGAATTTAGATTATAGTCCATGCAACCTTGAAAATCTAAAATATTAATCAATGCAATATAATATACTTTTGTTAACCCTTCGTTGTCGCACCTAGTTTTTTCAACAAGTAATGTAATCACCATAGAAAACAATAAAATATACTACCGAATTGTAATTGTTCACTAAGCAGTATTGTTTATTACTTTCTGTCTAAAAATCTACGAATACTAGTGTTTCATCTACATCCAAAACTTGTTTAGTATTATAACGTTCAATGCAGGTGGTTCAGTGGTTCGCTCAGAATTCTTAGTAGAAACGTGTTGATTTTGTACTGTGGTAAATGCATTAGGTATGTGTTCATGCTCATGTGTTCCATGCGGTCATGTCTATAAAGAAAAGACCCAAGGGTTAGGGACTGATGAGTTGCCGGCAATTCCAACAAAGTATTCCATTTTATTCCAGACATTATCAGATTCGTCGAGCATAGTAGAGACGAGCCCTCTAAATTATTCCTTGTAAACGTCTGGTAAGCCAGTCCTTCGTTTTCTCTAAGTTACGTTATTTCCTCCTTCTCATACCTTCGCACTCTTCGACATACTCCCCTTCTCTTGGTTGACTTCTTTGGGAGAAGGTTGTCCTCGTGGTGTGCCAACTTCCAACCGACGCCGACGCCAGCACACCCCTGCGAATAACTTTGAGAGATGAGAGTCATTATCTACCCGAGCCAGTCTGGCTCTACTGTCTCTTATCGGGCCACCTTAACGTCGATGTTTATTACCAAGAACGCGACATCTTCGCCCGTTAACGAGAGCAAGAAGGTCACTGGAGGATGGGACACTGGGAGTAGCAGAGAAGGGAGTTCGTGAAAGTACGAAACAGAACGAGGAGCCAAATGGAAGACGCCGCTGGGGGCAGTACGCGAGTCTCGAATTTACATTTGTGCAGGTTTAATTTCATCGTTGCCGGGCTTATGATTTTTATTTGGCCCATGCCCTGGTATTTTGTTTCTCTGTTATTTTTCGTTGCCTAGGCCAGTCACGAAGTGCCTCTGAATTGCGACAATTAAAACAAAAGAAGGGCGAGCCGGCACTTCTCCCCGTGGCGTCCCTCTGCATGCATACTAAATTACGCTGGATTTGTATGTGCGAACGTGTGAACGGCTGCACAAAAAATCCCGTTTGTTGGCTTAACGTTTCAGAGCGCTAGGATAATTCTCTACAGCATATCCCGGATTATCCTTTGCTTCCTGCAACCAGCTGCAGCCCTCATTCTCCAAGGCTCTGCGACCAGCTACAAGACACTTACTTTACAACTTACCCATCTACTAACTTATCCACTTACCCTACGTCATCTATAAAACAGGACACCCCACGTAGACAGTGCTTCTCTTAAATGTTACACACCTTATCATTCGTATTAATCCCTATATAATTTTCTGGCACGCTATGCTTTCTTTCACTGTGGGCGTATCTACAGGTAGCGTGATAGCAGCCGCAGACTCCTGTGGAATAGCAGAATTGTATGCGCGAACGAGCTACGTATGCATTTTAGATGTTATTGCCTTTTCTCGGTAGGGTGAAAATCCGTAAATTCCGTTTTTCCGGACGTAAATATTGTTTCATGCAAAACGTCTGAGCGGAGCCCCCTATCCACCCTGAGCCTCGCCTACCGCCTGCCTGACTGCCTGACGCCCCGCTGTTCCAACATATCATTTATAACGCGTTCTGCCAGCTTCCTCTGATGCGGAAAAAATGATTGATAGCGCACTCCTCCCCCGACTTCCTTGTCCTACACCCTTTCTTTTTTGGCTCCCTTTGCATCCCTTTCTTTCTGTTTTCTTAGGAAACTTTATGACGTGGAGCTTTGCTCGCGCTCAGAATGTTTCGAAATCGATGGCGCTTCAATTTCTGTAAATCTCAATAGAGCTGGGTACCCTCTCATTTCCCATCCGAGAGCGCCCTGAAGAGGTCGTCGGGGTGTTAGAGGATAAAGGTTGAAGAGTGGCGCCAACGGCATTGCCACTCTGTGACTTTGGTACTGGAAGGGGTTCATGTAAATTTGTAAAACACGCGTCGAATTCATGGCCGTATCTCCAAGTCAATGGCAATGCCATTGTCAATAGCAATGGTAAGCGGCCTGCCCGACGGGGGAAATTCAATTAAGTTTAATGGGAGATCAAGGGTCGATGGGAACCTGGGACAGGGAGCAGAGAAAAGAAGAAGGGGATGTTATTCGGGAAGGGAGGACGGCCAAGGGTTGACCCGAATAATAGAGACCCGCCACTGTGATTCTACGCAACACCGAAAATCGAGAGATCCTCCCGCGACAATAGTCATTTCCATTTGTAAAACACCTCTCTTTTTTTTCCCTCTCTCACTTTTTTATGTTTATCATTGGTACAACCAACAATGAGTCAGGGATTGTAGAGACTTTTGTCTCCGATTAGTTACAAAATATACTTGAAAAAGCGTAAAACGAAAGTGAGGGACAATTGAGAGAAAATGGCTGCCTAGAGAGAGAGAGAGAGAGAGAGAAAGAGCGAGAGAGAACAGATGATGAACGCTGCCATTTATAGGTTCGGAATAATTTAGGTGAAAAATATTACCAATTGCCATAAGAGCCCTGAGACGTCACAACGCTTGCACATGCTCGTCCACTTTTAGTGTACATATGTACGTCTACGCAGCGAGCGTGGAAGGTTTCTTCCGACATTTTTATATTTTTATTCCCTCTGGTTACTATACCTGCACGTAGCCCGGGCGCAACTATCTCTCCATCGCCATGAACTCGACTCACCTGTCGTAGTAATAGTCCCTGAAACAAAGAATAAATAAAAGTAAGTTAATGAGGCTCTCTTTCCGTAAATCACTCAAAATTATCATAAAATTCATCTTTTAATTCGCATTTCCTTTATACCTAATATTCTTATGCATTTCCTACTATTTTCTTAGATGTTTTGTTCACTCACAATTATGAATAAGCTAGAGCGATCAATAGAGCTCATTGTTTCCTGATTTCGAAGAAATGAAATTGATAATGCAAATTCTATGGAAACGGGCTTTTATTTTTTCTCTCTCTTCCTCTGTTTTTTACAATTTATACTCGACACTCTCGGAGATATTCTTTGTGAGTCAAACTGACAAGTAGTGCATCTTGTTTTACCTCATTGGTGCATACTTTAGGAATGGCGAACGATTTACAAAAATTTATAAACAGCTTCCTGATTTTGTATGTGCATGTGCAAATAAATAGATCGATAAGCGTATGTTTAATGTGTGTGTGTGTGTGCATAAATAAGACTTTAATTGAACGAAATCGTACAAAGAAATCAATATGCAATTAAATCGACAAGCCATGGAATGATATTATTTGCAACAAAAAGGATTGAGGGTGGTGGTTTCGATCGTAATAATAGTAATAAAAGTTCATAAGTTGAACAACCAGTAAGAAAAATTCCAAGATTGTAAGATCAAAAATTAATTAGTAAAAATGCAAGAAAAGTTTAAGTTACGAGCCGTAAATCATGAAAATTTACCGTATGGAAATAAAAATATTGAACTTTAAAGTTGTTCATATTTACTTATATTTAATGAAAATGTACATTATTAAGTATATTTCTAGATATGAAAAATGGATACTTTTTCATATTAAATAAATTCAGAATCGCACGGTAAATCTTATTTAAATTTTAAATAGTTCGAAATTTAACTACCTTCTAACACGTACATCAAATTTGGATCTTTAACTTAGAATGCGTCTAGGTGATCAAACAATTTTATAAGTGCGATTCTTTTACTAAAGCAACAACCCAACGATCCAAAACTGGAAAAGTAACAGGACTTTTAATCTTTCATATTAATATGCAAAACTAGAAAGTCTTATGTTTTATATTGACACAACCGTTGCAAAACATGAGTAAAGGGGGAAAATAGATTATAAACGTTATAGATTATAAACGCGTAATGTAGGTAATTAATGTTATCAATTAGACATCTTTTCAACATCTCGGCAATATTCCTATTTAAATACAACCTTCTTTGAATTTTTACATTTAGTATTTTAGATATTTTCTGTTCCTACTTGAAACGTGTACAAAGTTGCTCGAATTAAGGCGTCTGCTTTTAAGTTACAACTTGGCTTAAGTAGCTATGTATTTTTTACGATTTTTCGTAATTCGGTATTGACAGATTGCTTGACTGAAATTAGGCTGTTTCAGTTTGAGTAACGGTATTGTTTCGTTTATCAAATATTTCACTTTCGAGAACCAGAAATGTATATTACACAAAAGCATAGTTATTCAATTTAATTCTGAAAAATCGATAATATAGTGTAATCAACATTATTATCATTATAAAGACCTAAATTTTAATTCAACGATTAAAATATGTTGACAAACAAACGAATTATATTGAAATTGCTAAATTAAACGGATGGCATTCGGATTAAATAAGAAATACTAGATCGAAATAAATGTTGCTCAAACGGAACTAATTTGATTGAACAAATATTTTTTCTCGGTGTAGAAGCAATGATAGGAGAAACAAGATTGCCTTTTCATGTCGACTTCAATTACTCGACAATGGCGTCATTGACGGACCGATTTAACGATTGCGTGTACGAGTTATTCGAAATACGAAAGGGCCGACACGTCGCGACGCTTGCAACGAGGCATCCTCCGATCGACCTGCAATGTCGCTCGAAGGACAATGCGGACAATCACGGTTAGTTCTGGAACCAGGACCATTTGATACCGTTTCATCCCATTCTAGGTTGTTCCGCCCTGTTCCACCCGGTTTCAGGCAGTTACCAGTGATTCTGCCGTTTAACCTTTCGCGAAAAATCCGTAGCCACCACTGTTTCCCAGCTAGATTGGTTAGCAAGTTGAAAGTGAGAGAACCAATTGAAAAAATTGAAAACATCGCATATAGAGATATAGTAGCAATACCATATCAACCATTCAACCTAATATCTCCAAGCTGGCTGCTTCTGTAACTAAGTTAAAGAAGAACCAGAACCAGAGCTAGTAAGTAAAGAGTTAAAGGTTCGTCCCATGACGTATTCATTCCCCTGTCGAACGGTGAACTCGGAGAATCCCCAGGAACCTTGGAAAGCCCTGGAGGCTCCTCAGGACCTCTGACCTACGAGATCGGAGGACTAGAGGGGACTGAAAGGGAGTAGCGGGTGTTGGCCACTTGTTTCCCCCTGACGTTTTCGTGGCGAATGCGATTTTCGAGCACTCAGCCGAAGTGGAGAGCGCTGTCCCCGGCACGTGCCTCACGGCTAATCCAGCCATCCTCATTCCCCCACGGCTCTCTCCGTCGCCCTACGAGCATACTTCCATTTTGCCATTCTGCCATTCGGCCATTCTACTATCGCAGGTTCCCTACGCCATTCTATCGTCCTGTCATCGAGATGATGGAACGAGAAAACTCTTTTGATCCCACACGTCTTCTAACTGGGCTCCAACCATTCTCCCTCGGTCCTCGGTCTTTCGAGTTTTAACTGTCTTCGACTCTTCTCTTTTCGCCTTGGTTCAATTCCTGTTTCCGCTTCCGTTTCCGCTCGCAGAGTTATAACCTAAACGTAATTAGGAAGACGGTACACTAGTTGGAGACTCCGATACAACTCGGAGACTTTGGAAGCGTCTCAATTGTACTGGAGACAGTGCTCCAGCAGCAGAGTAAGTTTAAGTATTTTTAGATAGCTGAATGACTGAAATAAAATGGCAATGCGATAAAGCAGCTCGATTTTCCAGAACCCTCGGGGATCACAGCTACCGTGGGAAGGGGTTTTGTGCTGGGCTTAGCGGCCGGTATCGAATGTACAGCTACATTCGAGTGTGGGCGCACGTTCAGTCATGTGCTGGACTCTGCGACAACATTGGTAGAAACTAATAAATCTCGTGACAATACGTAGTATGGGAGTGATTCCCGAGCGCAGAGCTCTTTGTCATTGGAAAAAGAACCAATGCGTGCGGGGAAATATACCCTCACTCGTTTCTCCCATGTTTACGTGCTCACATGTTCGGTTTATATCTTGCTGTATTCTACATCATCCCTCCAGGCCCGTGTGTGCGAAAAGATTTTGCTTCGATCCCCGTGTTCGGTTGACAAAACGAAACAACGCGTGGTAAAACGCGAAAAAACAAAAATTGCGATATTTGCTTTTGACATTTGCTGCGTGGACTTCTTCGGCGACTACACCACATGTGATTTCTATCCAGGCAGTCGTTGCCACAAATGTGAACCGTATGGAGGAGAAAATTTAAACTTGGTGTACCCTGTATTTGGAAACATTACAAATACGAATGACGCGTGAAATAGATATAGCCACCCTATGTTATACCATAATTCTCAACCATTCTTCCTATACTACCCTTCAAGGCTATTGGGAACCAACGAGGAGAATAAGAGGGAGGGACACAAGGAAAAGAAAGGCACGATATCCCAGAGTGATTGGAGAGTGTTGGAGAGGGAGTAGAAGGACTGATGAATTGATGAATTGACTAACTGAAGAGTCGATGAGAGAAGCGAATTAGGGATGAGGCGGCCGGCTGATAATATCAGGGCTATCTCGCTCGTTTATTGGAATTGGTTTCAAGTGCGCCACGTTTGGTTGTTGAATGTCCCATTGTTCCTCCATTGTCCGTTTGGTAAACCTCCTCCCGTACTCACGCACACCCACATTCGCCTGTTTCCACACTCCAGCACCACGGGAGCTCAAACAAGCCTTCCACCCCCGGTCGAACACCGAAGAGCATATTTGCAAACCGGTCAGGCGAGTTCGGCCAACATTTCAGCACCGTTAGTATTCAATTACGCGAATACCGAGGGACTGAGAAACTGAGAGATATATTCCTACGTCACTCCTGTGTGTACAGTTTATTCAGGCTGCACTATTAGTGCTGGTAGTTACCGATAGCCAGAAAGAATTTTCTCTCCATTACTCTTCTAATTTTCTTCTCTTTCAATGAATCACTATCGCCATTACCTCGTTCCGCTGCTCTCTGGGGATTAACTATTTCTTCCTATTTTATTCTCTTTCTCGTAACGTCACAACGCAGCACAGAGGTAGGCCGGAAATTCACCACACTTATTAATATGTATTATGTATGAGGCGAATGTTGTGGCTGTTTGCGAAAACATCGTATTAGTCAAGTTTAGAAGAGTGTAGGAAGCTGTAGGAAACTGTAGGAAACTGTAGGAAACTGTAGGAGAGTACAGGAAGGTTGCTACCGCAGGTAATTATGAGAGTCGGATAATGGCGCGGGCTAGTGACATTATTTATGTTGGCATGTTTGCAAGTATAATTTTGACATGTGCCGACGTAGCTCCCAATGCTGTCGTCGTTGCGTTCCTGACATCCAACTCTTTCCACCCCTTCAGCTATACTTAGAGTAGCCAGTGCTTCTATAGCGTAGTCACCCTTAC
This sequence comes from Syrista parreyssii, assembly GCA_030142615.1. NCBI lineage: Eukaryota > Metazoa > Arthropoda > Insecta > Hymenoptera > Cephidae > Syrista > Syrista parreyssii. The sequence goes on from JARQTG010000220.1 coordinate 108,293, forward strand.
TCAGGTCTCGGTTGGACACGCACGCACTGCATTGCTTGGCTTGCCTCGAGGTCCGTTGTTTGATATTCAAATGTACTTTCCGCGAATTGAATTTGATTCGTTACCACGGACATTGTGCAGAAACGGACGGGCCAACCGTGTGACATTGATTTGCGAGTTGCTGCGCCCCACGGCATCTTGCCTGTGAAATTTACGGCTCTGCATGCCCAGTCCCACCCTCTTTCCCTCAACCCCTGATTCACCGGTTCTCCATTGCTCCCTATAAATGATAGAGTCCGCAATGGAAAAAGAGAAACTGCAGCTATACAGAAAAATAGGGTAGCTAGAAAAAGAAGAAATCTCGGTTGCTGTTCAATGCTCGCTCTGGCGTCGCCCATTGGCTATTGACTTCAGACTATGGGCTATTGTCTATAGCCTATTGGCTATCGTGCCCGAGCCACCTAATAGAATTTTCGTTTGCGGTTCGATTCTCGTAGTTTACCGGACGACTCGCGACCGCAATGGGATTCGAGATTTTACGGCGTAGTTCGCGGAGCGCAACGTAACGTGCTGCCTCGGGGTTTCCCATGAGACACCCACTCCTAGGAACCATGGAGTAACTTAGAGATCCGAACAGACCAACATCCTGAGCACCAGAATATCCTAACATCTCTGTATTCGACCCTTAAAAACACATGGGAAATTCTCCGTCGAGTGCTACATAATTTCGAACCTCGGTACTTCATTCTGCCCTGGCTCACTGACTTCTCTTGTCCCCTCCTTTTATTCTTTTCGCGCTATCTTCTAGCCGCGCCCTTATTTCCTATTTTCTTGTTTCCTTATTTCCTTCCCCTCTTAACTCCCATCTCTTCCCGTTTCACCTTAGAGCACCAAATCTAAATTTATTAAAGTCTCGTGGATCGAACACCCTCGTGTCTGATAGAAGGGATATGTGTCTAGAAAGTTTCACATACGGAGCCACGCACGAGTATGCGTCCAAGGTATATTCGTACGCTCCGCTTTTCGGTGTTAGACTGCGCAAGTCCTGCAGTATATTTTGTGGAGTTTAAACTTTCCCATTTCACATTATGCGCTTTATATTGTGCGGCAATGCCTCCAAAAAGTCTACGTGGCTTGAGGAAGTTTGCTGCAGTCAACGATTTATACCTCTCCCACTTTTCCTCTCTGTCTCGCTTCTGTCCTTTCTCATCCTCTCCGACTTCCCAGTGGTTACGTACTCATACTAGTAGCTATATTTACTAAACCGGATGTCTCCAGTTGCCTACGAATCAGCAAGTCTTTCTCGGTTTACTTAAAAATCTCATGCTCAAATGGCCGAGACCACAGACTAGAAAGACACACATATACACACTTTCCCCGACGAGAGACGCTTGTGTGAGAATGGAAGCATCAAGTGGAGAGAAGAGAATTGTATAGAACAAGAGCTACTTGGCCCACTTTGCTCTTGGCAAACACTTGAAGTGTTTACGCGCATGAGGATCAATCGCGCAAAATCGTTAATCGAACTGAAGTTTTTTCGGTTAGGTGTCGCTACATTGACGTCCCCTTGAACCCTGCTTCAACCCTTGGAAAGCTAGAATAGAGTTACGAGCTCATGTTTTTGGTTTTACTTGCATAATACAAGTTCTCTTAGAAATCTGAGTATAAGGAGAAATTGACTTAACGAACTATGACAGTAGCCATCGATAATTATGTAAACGGGTTATGGTAATTATTTTATGATTTATAAATAGGTTTAAACACAGCGAGATAATTCTCGTCAAATGCAAGTTCAGGCAAATCAGATTAGAGTCACTATTTGTTCGAAATGTTTGAATTTATCAGTGACGAGTGCATTTCTATGATATGCACCACCATTTATGCAACGACTCGGTGATAGTATGAAGGTACATAAGGGTTAGAGTGCAATAGTGCGATAATGTGAGGGGTCGATTGGTTGAGAGACTGATGATCTCTTTCACGAAGAGAAGAGACAGCAATGGCCTTGGCCTCTGATCGAGAACCGCGGGATCGTGACATCGGCACTGTAGAAGTGTATTAATATTTGTAGAATTTCCTGGGCGGAAGGAGGGGGTTGGGAGACGCACCCTCAGGATATTTATGAGTAGTCCGCACGATACAGGAGGAACGCAGGGGCACTCGGTCAACCTCTCGGACGGTTGCTTCACGCAAATTATTTCTACGTGGCGTGATTAAATAGCATGAATAATGCATGGCCCACGGCAAGCACAGGCCCAGCAGGATGAGCGACCCTGACCGTTGAAGTTACCTACGACGCCATGCGGCGCCACTATGTGACGCCGTAGGATACGCTCTGCGCCGCGCGTACCACAGCAAACAGTTGCCTAGCCACTAGCTGTTTTCAAACAAGCTGATGCACCACGCTTCACGTGCTCTTTTCTACAAAATTTAACCACTTTCAGGTTCCGCCACCCCTTTCGGCTATTTCCATTTTCCAAACATCCAACTACTACTGCGCAAAGGTACAAATCCCCCTGTGTCATCATCCTCCGTCTATCTCTAATCGACGTTCAAATTGACGCGGCCCTTTTTTAATTCTCCACTCACCGCCTCAAGCAGCACGAGGACCGCACTAGTAAACTTTCTTGGCTGACCACCCTTGTGGCAAAGCGAGGGCATCTCGTCAAGTTTATTTGAGTGCCTGCTTTCATGTGATTTTATTTGCTCCCACGTGATCTTCTTTGCTCTGTTTTTGATACGGTTAGATGGCTATCGGGTAAAGACTGTCGCTTGATACAGTAGCTTCGTTTTAAGGGCAGTTAATCATCCAAGTAGGATGATTAATTAACGAGGGGATAGCTACCTCCATAAGGCAATACTAATACCTCCTCTCTAGCTACTTCCTGGACGGACGAGGGCTTAGTCGTATTATGCAGCATGACAATCCCGTTTTCGACGGTAGCTAATGGTGCGCTGCTTCATTAATACGCTTTTTCCAACAGCTCATTCGCCCTCCTCTTCAATCTCTTGATTTTCTCCGTCTCGCTTTCCCTCTCTTTCCCTCTGTCCTCTTCTTTACCCGTTTGGTTAGACTCTTACTTGCTTTACTCTTCACTCTAGTGACTACGTCTCAGGAGACTTTAGCCGACTGTCCTCCTGTCTGTTTCACAAGAGAAATTCTTCGGCCTCCCAAGAATTCCTCGACGATCAACCCGTCGGCACGTTTACTCCGACGCCATCGTCGCCAACGTTAACCGACCATCGCAACGACCACAAGTACGAAGCAGAGGACTGAATTAGATTGTAACGTGTCAAAAATGTTTCTGAACGGCCGTCTTGTTTCTCATGGCTAGCTTCTTGAGTTTCAATTTTATAATAACATTATTAGACGCAGAATAGTTTAAGAGAACCACAGCGAATTCGCATGCTTTTGAGAAATGTCCAAGGGTGTTTACGGTGCCCACCTGTGACACCGACGCTGGGCGTTGACTGTCGAGATTCTCCTCTGGATGCTGGCCCAGTATGTCTGGCGTGAACGAGTTGAGCAGCACTCGACGGGCAAATCGTCCCGCAGCTTTTGTGCTCGTCGTCCGAGAGGTAGAGACACAAAAGAGAAGGAGATAGAAACAGTGTGAGAGCAGAAAGACGGCAAGAGGCAGCAAGAGCTTAGAAACAGTTCCTGTACTCGAAATACTAGGGAAGAAGAGTCTTTTCTCTGGACTGTTCATTCCTGACTCTTTCTTGGCGTCATGTTGTGGCATGGAAACAGAAAAGTGCGCCAGCAGCAAGAGGCTGAAAGAACTCTATTGTGCATTGGCAGTGCACTATCCGCGAATGTCACCGATAGATAGAAACATGGAAAACGTCGATACCCTTCATAGTTGTTGTATATTCACTCTTTACTTCCCAGGAAGAAATGCAAGAGAAAGAGAGAGAGAAGGCGGGGAAGTGTAGAAAGTGGTATAGTAATGGAACAGTTTTAGCACCTTGCTTCTACCATTCTCTTCCGTTCTGTCTAAGAAACATTTTATCGGAGCCGTAGATACTCTCACTCTGTTTCTTCCCTTATTTTTCCTTACCTCAACAAATCTCCTCAGTAATTTTCCGTCATCAGTCGAAAAGACTTTCTACACGGCACTTTCTTTTTTCTCTGTCTCCCTTCTTTGATATGGTCATACTCTCATAAGGATCGTGAGAGACTCATACTAACCCTGGCTCCAGCAACAGGACTTTCTCATTGCTCTGTTCTACGTTGTTTTCTCCAGACATCTCTTTCCCTACTTCTCCAACCGTCTCCTGCTCTCGAGACGATCGGCGCCAGGACTCCTCCAGTCTACAGGGTGCAGACGACGCGCACTCTCAACGGAATTTTCAATCGCCTCGGCGATTCGTTTTCTCCCCAGGGATTGAATGAGCGGGTGGTACGATTACGTCCATACCGCAAATACTTAGAATGCTCTCGCCGACCACTCATCTGCTCTGAAAGTCGAGAACTAGAGAAAGACTACCGAGCGTCTCTCTAGACGTGGCTTGGTTTACTGAAGCTATCCACATGCTGCCTATCCGACTATCTGCCTATCGGACACTTATCCCTTCTACTAGCTCGCATCGATCACTTGGAATAACTTATTTCCGTCTGATATCACAGTCATCCGCGAAACCTAATCCCATTAGATCTCCTCTATAAAACTGTCCGAATTGCCAGCTTCGTCTTTCTTCTCGAACATTTCACCTTCTACCTTCAACCTTTCCTACTTCTCCTGTCGGACCAATCGATCAATCCCTCGCCTCGCTGATTTCCTCCTTTAAATCCGAGAAATGCGACCTTCTATCCCTGTCAATCCTGTTCCCGAATAACCAATGTCTCTCCGGTCAGTCCGCTCGTTCAGCTCACACTTGCACCGCAGGAGATCTCAGCTCCGTTCTCAGTTGCAGGCCATTGTCCCGTTACCTTACTAATTCGTCTCTGCCTTTCGTTCCACACTCTTTTACTACTGCCTCACCCTTTCGACCCACCAACCCCTACAAATCTCTTCCATGTGTCTTTTTACACCGCTAAACTCACCGTTCTCGGTGATCCGTATGTCTGAATAATCGCATCATCAGAAGATGTAGATTTTGCAAATTGTCAGTATTCCTGACTTTATTGCAAAGGGAAATAATCTATTGCGTGAATGACGTTAGGTATACCGAGGATGTTGAGGGAGTCTAGGGTTGATCGATCGATCAGGTTCTACTGAGCTTGTTCGTTGGTCCGTTAATACGTGCTGCAGCTGCATCCTTCTCATAGGTTGTTTCCCTGCACCCTCTGCCCGTCGGTTCAGGTTGCTTGCTCATATAGAGTTTATAGTGTATACATTCTTAAAGATATATAATACCTATGCCCTGGTTGGGTAGGCAGTATGCGTATAGATGGATATAAAGTAGTTTACGTATATCCATATACTGACGTATATATTAAGTGCCTTCATGTCAGCCAATATTTACTTGCTCCTCTGCACAAAGAGCTTTGAGATGCGTCTGATCTTTGCCCGGCACAAACTGCTCATTATCGAAGCACGCTCTATAAAGAGCCGCGAAGTGTACCTATCTCTTGCTTCTCGACCTCTCAACCTTTGTACACCTTCTATAGTCTTGAGACTCACCCCGTCTGCTTATAACATCAGAAGTTGAATTGGTGTACGCGTTAAAATGTATAGGGGTGCATGTACGAGTAGAAAAAGGAAAGCATCTACGGTACAACATAGTCGCATACGTTACTGTTTAGGAATAAATTGCTGACAAAACATTACCCGTTCCTGGATAGTCTCGGTTTTATCTAGATTTCATTTTTTACGCGTAAACGACACACATGCCAATCCGGAAGTTCTCTCAAAGAAAAACGACTCATAAACTGCGGTCGGGTTTATTTAATTTAGCTGTTGGTGCTTTCTGGAATTTCCTTGAATTTCTACTGTTTACGCAGTCCTACTCGGACGTTTAGCCACCAAGGGGACGAGTCGCCAATTAATACAGATAGGTCTTAGGCGAATAATGTAGTGCATATCAGTATACTACTATACTACTATAACATAACCTAGCCTAATCTAACGATAATTTCGAGGCTAGCACTGAACGTTTTAAAGTGGCCGAATAGCAAGCTTTGAGAACACGAGAGGAAAAGTGTCGTGCGAAAGATACACCTTCTATTTAACTAGGTCTTAAGGGGCCTGTCAGCTACCGTCCCTTTGTTGGAAAACGATCGACGAGCCTCTTGCGGATATTTTTCCAAGCTTACTTTTTCGAATGGTAATGTATTAGAATAGGAACTTTTATACCGGCAGTTTCGGCACGGAAGTTTCAACACGTGTGTAGAGACTTACATTTTTTATTTGAACTGTGGACACGAGAATTAAACTTATATTGAACAAGCGCCACGGGTGCTCTATGCGCTTCGTACCAGGCCTGGTCGATTTCTTCCACTCCAACATTCAGGTCAACGCAATATCTTGCAGTCTTATAGCACTATACCCTCTCTCTCTCTCTATCTCTCAATTTTAGGGCCTACGCTACTGTTAGGTTCTCAACAGTAACGCCATCTAGTCCAGCACGCATGGACTGATAATTTCATGAAAACAGTTCGTCCGTCAGATACAATGAGTTTCAAATGCAACACAATGCCTATTGAAATTTGCGGAACGTTTCATTCACATTTTTTACAGTGAATCGGCGCCAAAGTGTAATATGACTAATCGTTAGACCTTAGCCTAAGTGCGCCTGTGTACGAAAGTGTAAGTCCTGAGCGAGACTCACATGATTTGACTTTTACCGAGCAGATGTGCTGACACATATGATTTTATGTCAAACCTTACTATTTTTTTTGTGAACACAAGCAATTCTTCTCAAAATCCATCACCAGGCGTCGCTTCTCTCGTAGGTAAACTTTAAAAAAATTATTGCTTTCTATCTCAAAAATCATTAATCTCAAAACAACTAGTTTTGTGAATTTCCTCGTGTGAATCGCGTAATTTTTTCAACGCGCTGTCGATGTCAGATCGACCCCTTAACACTGATTCCGTACTCATGGGTCATATATGGCCGTACAATTTCTATCTGTATCAATTCGTAGAGAACTAACGGTCGTGAGATCGCCGCTCATTCCCTAAGAAAAGTTGTCGCGTAGGGGTAGAAAAGGAATTCGGCCTTTATCTCCTATCAATCGTTCTTTAAACTTCAGGCAAACAAATGGTTTATACATACATTTTCAAAAGGTAAATGAATTTTTATTTTCCCATAAAAACTTGTTTATTGAGTATTTTTATAATGTTTTCATTGGTTTGAGAAAAAAATAGATATTTTTTTAAATAGTTAAGTCTGTCGGAATTCTCGGCAGAGGAAGATCGCGATCTCTACGGCCCTAATATATTCCAACGAATACTTTAGTGAGTTGTTGTTTCTTATGTATTGTGCTGATGATGCAGTACGACGTATAATTTTCCGTTTTTCCAATATATACTCTATTGCATATATGACTAATAAAAATATTTAATACAAAACAAAAAAGCATTTTTCATTTACGAAAAACGAATTCGATATATTATAGAATTACGAATTTTCATATCGCGAAATTAAGTATCCAATTCTAATTATATTAATATGGCAAAATTTGTTATCGCTGTTTAAGGTTAGAACTTTAATTTCCAGTTAGTGCCAAAAATAACAGTACGAAGTAAAATTTAATGGAAGCCCAGACCGCGAATGGTTTATTTCCTCAAAAGTCATTGAAAGTAGTGAGTTCGGTGGACTGAATCGTCTATATACATAGGTACGTTCATGCGTGAAGGAATCCCTTTAAATTGGCTGAGCGTAAAGCATCTCTGACTTATAACTCTGGCAGTAGATAAGGAGGGAGGTAGCATCACGGCAAACGAGCCATGAGTTTCCTTCGAATATATGGACGCTGAATTACTTTTCTTTTTTTTTTTTCTATTCACTTCGGCATGGATACTTGCGAGAGGGAAACTTTTCTGGTCCTGTTATTGTTTTAAATTATGTGAAATGATGCGGTAATAATTTACATCGAATACTCTTCGAAAGGATAAACCAGTTCTTAATTGAGTTTCAGGATAAAATCAAATCAATTGGACCGAGCGGAGATCCACCCCCAAATTTGTTTGAGCGGTGTACAGAATAACTTTGATGCAGCTATTATCGATTTTTCATGCTCGGAGGAATCTGCGGCTTCGAACGAAGATACCCCCATGGAGATAATATATATTCGAAATATACAAAAATATATAATTGAAATATATGTTGGAAATATAACTTTTTGCCATTTTTCGTATACGTATAGTATATTTAATATATATTTTGTGTATATAAAATATATATAATATGCAATACTTTTAGATTAGCATCAGCAATGTCTAACGTAACACGAGTGTGTGACAATCATATGACTGATAAGCAACGAAAATTTCTAGCCACGTTACTCGAACTAAAATATTGTTCTCAAGTTAAATCAACAGTTCAGAGATCTCACATGCTTGGCAGTTGGTTTGGATGTCATAAAAAATTGCAGCAAGTGTATTATTTAGCGCTTCATAGGATTGATGTCAATTCTCGAAGTCCACCCAATCGAATACTACAACCGAGTACTAATAAATCAAGAAATTTTTCACGGTATCAAATATAAAAAGAAATAGTAAATGTAAAATTGATTAACGAAAAATGTAGGATTTTAGAATGATATAAATTGAAAAATATAGTTGGCTGCGTTCTACCAAATTGATATGAATTTTTGTCATAATTAACATTATATCATTGCAGTATTGGTATTGAAACTATCTGATAATTATTACTTGCGCTGTGTAACACATAATTAATATATAGTAATATTATATAGTAAATTAATTTCTATAAATTAACTTTAATATTAAACTCTACGGCATACAATAATAATAAACATACACATACAATATAATAAATATCAACGTACACAATTTTCAAGTGATTTCACGATACGCATATCTTCAATGAGAAGATACTTCAGCAACGATTGAGTATGTGAAACATATGTAATTCATAGTTGTCATATATGTAGTAACTGGAATGGGTCCTGAGATAAAGGACGTTAGGAGATACGCAACAGAAATATATAGTTTAACTCAGTATATTCAGTAAAATATAAATTTAAAGGCAAGGCAAGTCAGTGTGCATACGATAGTCAGGTCCAATGCGAGTTCAATATCCAGACAGTCTTTGTGCCTTTTTTGGGGTTTCGAGTTTATAAATAAGTATAGTCCTCCTCGATGAGGAGAGTAAGAATAGTTTCGGATTGAACGATGAAGGAGACAGACGCGTCGAGGGCGGAAGATTGGAACTCTATGTAGGCAATACTTAGTTAATAAATTTACTTGACAATTTACTGTACTTGCTGTAATACAAACAGTATTCACAACTCCATCTTTATGCTGTGTAAATAAACATGTGTGTGCATACCGAAAATAGTAAAAATAAGATCTAAGAAAGAATTAAGAACGAAACTAATAGAAACAAGTCACACAAAATAGAAAAATGTATTAGAATAATAGTAAGAGAAAGAAAAATGAAGAAGGAGAGAGAAAGAGAGAGATGGAACTGAGCGGCAAGAGGCGAGAGGTGACGCGACGTAAGAGGGATGGGGTGCGACAGTGGTAGCAGCGACCGCCAGCCAATTACTTTGGAGCTTCGTATGTTAATTGGTTTCCCCGGGAGTTAAGGTAAGGAGTATCAGGCCAAGCCAAGGAGATTGGTAAGCCGAGATCACCGTTGGGACAAACGAGATGATACGTTAAGTCGCTCCCAGGACTTCCCATGTCTTATTCCATCATCTATCCGACACTAATGGACAGTTTCGAAAATTTCAAAAAGCCACATAAATTGGTGCTCTTATTTGAATCTTAGCGTCTTTGCGAACGGTAACCACTAACGAATGGATCCTTTTAATTGGAAAAGCCAAACCAAGTTAATCGAGACACGCTAGAGCAGCATGTAATTTGCGGGAATTTCAGCCTCATTAAGATGAGTATTCAATTACGTAATTATACTTATTAGCAGTTGGACCTTGGAGCCCTGGAACACTCGGATTACCTTTGGTTCTAGCAAATATATCTGCAATTTGTTGTAACGTTTCATAAAGGTAAATTTTAAGCCCTTTCATTATTTTCAATTTAAATATCATGTTCAACACGAACGACCTTGGGGGCAGGCAGGCCATGAGGTACGACTGCTTGCGTTTGTGGCTGCATATTAGACATTCGACGTTTAAAAATAATTCATTCGCGGATGTGGAACTTTTGAACTAGAAGTGATCGACATTTATAAATATTACTGTTCCATCTATATGCTTATAATCTTTCCTGTAAATTTCGACCCGATTGTTTAAGTGGTTCACCGCAGTGCACGGATAAGTCAGTGGAACACAACGTGTCTGGTGGATACCTTTGAGGAGTCAGGAAGTGACACCCCGACTGGAGAAGGCAGAAGGGACTCAGCCGCCGAACTTTTGGATTAAAAGGGATAATGGAATAGTCAAATTTTTGGTAACCACGCAGACGACCTGATTTAGAGAAAATTTCGCTAGCGTGGACACCCAAATGGGAGTGATGTGAATACGTGCATGCCTACGGAGGCTACCGAAGTCTGAGCGGATGTTCCCTAAGTGGACCGAGAACTGTTCGGATCGCGAATCACACCGCCAGGGGATTCGCCAACTTGGTTAGGAATACCAAAATAGGGACAGATCTTGACAAGGCTAGCCATCACGACCCAGGACAGACGTGAGCCGCCATTGGAGAGCACATAATACGAGATGGGATTTTTGTTGTATAATTCTTCATTTATTTGCTTGTAATAAATGAAATGGTACATTATCGTTAAAAACTTTGATGACTCCACTTTTTTAAGGATGATATTTAATCTCTCAGATCCGCGTATGTATGAGAAATCTGCAATGTAAAGATGGACGGGATCTTTTTCATACGCCTCTGTAGTAATAATTTATTTTTGTAGTAACAATTAAACGTTAAAAATCATCTCATACTCAAAATACCTTAAGAACGGAGTAGACGTACGTATATTTGCCGACCATTCAGTTGGGAATCCTTGACAAAGTGAAGTGATCTAGTAATAGGGTATTGGGAAAATACACATAACAAAACTGCAATTTCAAGAAAGCTTATGATATCTAAAGTGAAATGCAGCGCAAAATCTCCCTATTGATAACATATTAATTTCATAAATCTTGAAAGATCTGGAAATATAACTGGCCTACTTCTTGTTCGATATTTGATTTGGTGTCTTTATTTGTCTTTTTTTTTTTTGTCAAATATCTGCAACTTTTAAATGACTGACTACAAGGAATCCGTTTTTGTTTTACTGTTAAGGACGATTCACGTGTTATTTAAAATAACACCGTTATCTTGAAACTTTGATAGATAATATCTTGAACTCAAAAAAGTATGATATAAATATGATGAGAAGTTTCACTATATAATTAAAACGTTATTAATTGTTCTTGCAACTGTTTTATTGCATGTATTTAAATGGAATTGAGACGAAAGCGGATATTACTCAGTCAAAATCCAGAAGAAAAATTACTCATGAAATTTGTAGACTAGCACATTAATTGAAGTATTTATTTCTGAATAAAATCAATTATAATACATTGTGATTCACTAAGTGGTCTCAACATATTGTTCATTAAAATTAAAAAACTATTGCTTTGTTACGGCAATGTCACAATAACAGCTGAGTTCCTGTCTATATATACATAGATATGCATTTGACGCATTTTTAAGTTATCGACTAATAAACGCTTTTATTTACTAATATGTTAAAATTTATTTAATAAACAATTTTTTAAATCTGAATATTTCAAAATATATTATATTGTAATAAAACAGTAGAACCTTATTCGCGGTGCGAGTATCCGTGCAGCGGACACATACTTGCGAACGACATAGTCGTATCGAAAGGGTTAATCATCAATCAAAGCCCGAAATATGATCAAGAGACTTGGTAAAGTCTCGTGTAAGGGAGACAGGTGTCAGTTAAAATATAAACGAATTATATCTTAATTAATATTATCGATGATCCTTACAGAATTTTCTTGTACGTTGGTCACTTTCTTTTAAAACAACAGTGCAGCTAATCAGTCAATTATAATTTGTTCACTACCAATAGATAGCAGATTAGGTTTTATTTCATTCGCCACTATGTTGCAACTGACACAATCTTCCCTATAATAACCTAAATAAACACTTTTGACAGAACATCAACCGTGTTGGCCATATTTCTTTTTCTGCTGTTCTCTCATTCATAGTACGAGAGACAATATAACCGCAGCGCGCTCCAGGTGATCTAAAAATGAATAGTACATTGCGAAAACAACAGAGACGAAATTGAAATTTTTAGATCTTTCTCAACCCCTTGAAACACTGTGGTCACATAAGCCGATCTCTGTCATTTTAGTGGTAATCGTAATAATAAAAACCATTTCTGAGATATTCTATCCTATCCGCAGGTATAACTAGTCGGCTCCTCTGAGAATAGCCTGGTCGAGTCTCTTGATAAACGAGGAAAACCGTCTGAGGCAAGGTGCCACTTTGACCCTTTCTCGAAACGTTTAAGGTAAACATCCCAGTGTCAGATCTTTGTAGCAGTTTCCACCCATCCATAGAAAACTATATTTCTATCTTTCTCGCACACGCCGTGGCTCCCAGTATTTCATACGTCATTCATTTCCTAAAATCTTTATTTTATCTTTTTCCCTGTTTCTATTAATAAGAAGACATTGTTCGTTGATGCGAATTTGTTGTCTAATATAAAGATTCTTTTTCATCCAAGTTCTACCTGTACAAGATGGCTTGATCTTTCTCTATTACTTGTTTATGTAATATCATATATAAATGGTAAGCAGTATCTCGTAGATCTTTTTCTTATAATGTTTTCAATTGTCACTATTAAGAATATCTATTTTCAATTACAATTTATTACTTCTGCTTGCCGCTATACCTTTCTTTCTTTATCCTTTGCTTCGAATTATAATATCCAGCATCCTGCAGGACCTATCTGCATTAATATTACACTAATTTACTTACAATATGTTTTTATTTATTTTTCCTTTGACATACATCACCGGTAACTTACATGCTTATTGACAATGAGTCATTTGTTTGCACTTGTTTCATTCCCTTTTCCTTAGAATTTAAAACAATAGCAGCCTGCGTTTAGTATACTAACGTAGGAAATAGACACGATTGCCTACATTAAAGATCTAAGGTCTCAACCTCATAGACTGACAGGCAAAGAGCTTAGAACTCTACTATGCCAAGTCTCTGGAAAGACTAACATAGAACCTACTTCCAAATGGAATGGCAGGAGAAAAAGTGCTGCTCGGATTTCTATTCCGCAACAGGTCTTAAGATAATTTTCTTACATGACATATACTGAGAATTATTTGAATTCAAACCGGATCTTTAACGTCGACGAAACTACCTGCAGTATTGTTCCAAAACGGTCGCATCTTACACCTTCGATGTTATAAAAAGATATTAATTTCGCAATTGCGGAACTTTCAAAGTGGAGGTGCTCCAAATTTGCAAATGTTACTCCTTTATTTGCACGCGTAGGATTTTCCTGAATTTTTCGACCTTACTGGCTAAGCGGTTCTCCGACAATACGGATACAGAGTTTTGACATCAATTTTTAGGATCTTTCCGTATGCGCCATTTTAAACAGGACGTGCTGCACATTTGCAAATATTGCTGTTCCGTCTACATTCCAAACTTAGTACCCCCTATAAATTTTAGATCAATTGGTTTAGCCGTTTGTTTGGAATTTTGCCCACAAAATTTTATGTGCGTACATATACAAACGCACGTGCATACATGCATGGACATACATTTCCTTTTTCCGATGGCGAATACATGTAAGACAGTCCTACATGCTCCATACGCTCATGCCTAACAAGTGGAAGTTCTCACTTTGGCAGAGTGTGGCCATATGGTAACGTTAGAAGTCTATGTTACCGTATCAGGCAACTACGTGCCACCAATGTTTGTCTTTTCGCGTAAGCGGACGAAAGCCGACATGCTAGATGGAGCATTGCCAAGAAGTTGAGATATATGCCATTCTAGTGGGTAGATGCAAAGTGATCTCTTCTTGACGTGATTTAAGTGGTTCGTCCAAAAGGTTGGTCCAACGAAACAAGTTTCTTCTCTTCCATGGTCAAATTACATGTACAAACAAGCCAGGGGTCATTAAGTACACGAAAAAAGTCCATCTGATGATATAACATTTAAACAGCGGTGAATGAATTGATGTAATTTAACATCATTCTTAGTAAATTAATGCGCCAATTTGCTACTATATGCTTTTGCAAGATTGTAAAGCACACTGCAGTTCTCGTAATGGACGAAAACTTTACTTGTCGTTCAAGTAAGAATTATGTTACAATTTCATTACAGTCTGATATGTACGAGTAGAACGATTAAAATAATTATAACTTTCTCCCTAGTACAAATTTCCTAGTCTTTTTCATGATAACGAAAAGGCTGCTACCAGACTGAGATTAAGCATCCCCAATAGTGAAAGCCAGCTAGGACTTAGCTTAGCGCGCATCAGTATGCCAAACTACTAAACTACATAACCATTCGCTCTTTTCTTACTATGAAAGCCTATCGAGGCCCGAATTAGGCGATCACCAGTATCTTAAGATGTAAACCTAAATTCAGTTCAGACAGTTTCTTGTTACAGTGACAGTTTCTTGATAGGACATCATCAGTGTCCAGGACAGAATTTATTTGTGTTTATTATCTGTTATTATAATGGACTGTAAAACAATTCGTTCCCGTCCAACATATGTGCTAAACTAGTAAATGCCAATGCGTGGGCATAACAATTAAGCCCGCGCTTGGGAAACGCACGGTCCAATAATACAAGTCAACAATTAGATATAAACTTTTTTAACACGACATAAAACATTTTAATTAAGCATTTGTTACAATTATTGAAAAATAAAGACTTTAAGTCCTCATAAATACTTTTGCATATACTCCGCAAAATTAAGTTCATTGATTAAAATATACAATGTACGATATGCAATGTCAGAGGAATTTTGAAAAACTAATAATGTTCACATATACAAATAGTGTTAATTATCACTTTAAACTTAAGCAATATGTACAAATTGGGTTGGTAAATCAGTGAGTTAGAGTGTCGCACTTCTCACTTTGAGCATCTTCGCAAATGCACTTTCAAAGCCTATTACAACTTTGCGTGTCCAGTAGTGGAAGAATTTGGAAATTCATATTCAATACATATTTATAGTGTGCTAAAGAGGAGCTCACACCGAATTTTTCAAATTCCATCGTTGTTAGGCACGCGGAGCTCCAATATGCTTGTTAATGGTTACGTTAGACTAAGATAAGTTAAAACTCTAATGCTAGATGAGCCGAGGTTTAGCTTTAAGAAATATTTTTAAATATGTTTAAATGAGGCTACTAATTAGCAACTTATGAGCACAAAATTATTACACTTGCTTTTGCCATTGTGCCGAAGTGGCTCTGACAACTTTATACACGTTTAGTACGCATGGTGAATAGCCGTTATTTTTCAAATTATTTTCGTAATGTGTATCTATAGTTTCCGAATATCAAATATATTCTTAGAACATGCAAGGATCTTTGCTCCTCGACAAATATTTTCTTATTCTACGTTTTTTATTATTGAAGTAACATGCAACATTTGCCGCTGGATTTTGAATACGAACGAGTCGTTGTGACTCGACGTAAGTCATTGCTACCCGACGTGAGCCGAAGGTATACGAGTTCGCCAGAATTGTAGTTGCTCGCCGGCATTATCAAAAAAGGCCCACTACGCATATTTGTGCTAAATAAATTTTGTTTGCAACACTTTCATGGAATATGATCACAGATTTGCAGACAGCATCCGGAAACTAATTCATGGATTATCCTATATATATTTTTCACCTTTGCAAATTATGGTATATTGTCAATGGGACAAACCAATTAGAGTAATGTGTTTAATAAACTGCGGTGACGGTTACCACATTTCGAGAGATTTATATATAACGTGTGATTATTACAATGATATAATTATTTTTATGGTATATATAGTCGGTCGTTGAGTTCGACGTGCTTTTTTAACAGATCGATAACAATAAAATTTCTAGCAAGGCATAAATGTCATTGCATGAAATATTTGTTACAAAAGTGAATACGCATGGTTTTGAACTAAACATATTTTATATTTCTATTTTAGCATATATTTACGTTACTTTATAGACAACCACGTGTAGTTTGCTTAGGACTGCATTATTTACAAACTGTCAAAAAATCACACCGAACTCGTGGACCGACTATAGATACATAGAGTTCGTTCCTTTCGACCTCTCGGTTTTCAATAGAACTTTGGTGCATAGTATAGTGTATAATTGCAATACTTTTTAAACCACTTTCTTCTTCCTCCTTACTACTTCCTTTATCCAGCTTATCTCTTCTCTCGTTTCTTCCAATATTCGCATGACGCCTTATGTCTTCAATTCCTATCCTACCACAGTCTCTCGTCAGATTTCGTATCGTCTCTTTTTATCTGTGGCAGATTCAATGCATTCTCTTTTCCTCCGCTTCTCAGTATCTATTGTCCCTTTCCTTGTTGCCCACATACCATCTTGCTATCTGCTTATGGTTTCTTCTTCCTTGCTTTTCCAGATACTTCAGTACATCAATGCCCCTCGTTGCTTTCTATTTTTGATTATTCGTAATTCTCTGATTTTCTTTATTCCCGAGTATAATAAATAATTCATAAAAATATGCCAATCATTGATCTAGAATTATGATCACGGTCAGCATTATTATTATTATGGGATTGAACCACATTTATCATGCAATTCTGGCACATAGGTTTGATAAGAAAGAAACGCGTCTACAAGAGATCAATTAATGATCAATTTGAATATTGATCTCTTATAAGTCTTG
The DNA here is from genome assembly GCA_030142615.1 of Syrista parreyssii. Lineage (NCBI taxonomy): Eukaryota > Metazoa > Arthropoda > Insecta > Hymenoptera > Cephidae > Syrista > Syrista parreyssii. The sequence goes on from JARQTG010000220.1 coordinate 125,275, forward strand.
GATCGATCTTAAGAAATAAGGTTCACTACGTTCAAATTGATCTCTCGTGGACCATGGGCAAATCTATGAAGGATGTATCTGCGAATCTGCCATCTTCAATCTATCGACCAGATTTCTTTGATGCACTGTTTCAGCATCTGCTTTCTTTCTGCCTGTCTCACTTTCTTTTAGAATGTTATTATTCTCACTTCTACTGTTAACCTCAATTTCTCCCTCGTTGTTTCTACCAGTACTTTATAACTCGAAAGGCAACTGTTCAATTTAGTGTCCATTTTAAGTATTTTATTTGTATTTTCGTCATTATTCGTCTTTTAAAATTATTCTTAAATCTTCTCTTCCCTTTCCCCAAACTTATTCCGCTACAATCTTAGCTTTCTTTCTTCATTTTATAATATGTGCGTCTTCTTTTCCGTTTCTGTGTCTCACCTACTATGTTCCTTCTCACATCCATTCTCTTTTCCTTCTACTTCTTCTTTTTTTATTTTTATCTATTCAAAATTTCATCATTCTTCTCCATGTGTTTTTTGAATCTCCTCAACAAATCTTTCATCTCTTCATCTTCCTCATCTATTAATACCAGATCGTCAGCATACGCGAACGTTCAGAACTTTCCCAATATTACTTATCCAAATTATCCTTCTATTAGCTTTTCTTCGATGTCTGCTAGGAACAGTGCAAAAAGAGCCGGACTGAGTGGACAACCGTGTTTTACTCTTCTTGTAATTAAAAAATTATTCGATTCCACGGGTACATATTAAAATATTCCAGTAAAGATACCCCCGTCCAAAAAGTTCCGACCAAAAATTTCCCGATCCAAAATATCCTCTACCCAATTTCAAAATATTTCTGATCGCCCCCAATTCTCTTTGTTCTGGACCACTTTCATTTCTACAAAATATAACACAGACAATCACATTAGTAATGAATTTTTTCTGGATTCAATAATAACATAAGATACTGGCCTGTCACTACACATTCTTTTATATGAAATATATAAGTATTTTAATGGTGTTACTCATGGCACCAACATCATTGCCAATACATTTGTGACTTTCATTTTTTCGATTTCCTTTTTTAAATAAAAACTAATTTCTACAGTGCAATGCTATTTCTCAATTTTTTTTTCACTCCAGAATATATTTTTTCTGTATATTTTAATTCGGGAATATAAAGTTTTCCTCTTTTACTACTCAGCTCCCTTTTTACCACGTGGTTCAGGATAAATATATGGTATTATCTGTCGTGCTTGTACCTTTTCTGAATTTTGCCTGCGTAATCTAGGAGCAGTTTTCCTTCCTCGATGTCATTTCGTAAGCTTTTCTCTATTACCATTGCATAGATTTTATAATCTGCGTTAAGTAAGATTATTCCTCTGTAGTTCTTTACGTCCTCAATATCTCCTTTTTTATGCAATGGCGAGATTACTTCTTGACTTCACTCATCCGGAAAACCTTTTTCTCTCCAGATCTTACTTAAATAGTCTTTTAGCTTGTTCCTTGTTTCCCCTCTGAATATATCCACGTTCCATTTTGAATTTCGTTTGCTCCTGGAACTTTCTTCTTCCTTAATCGTTTTATTCGTTTTTCTCTATCTCTATAAAATAAGGAATAAATAGTAGGAAAAACACTAACGACTAATATTAAGGGATTTTTGTGGTTGCTGACTTTGAATCTGAAGTCAAAATTTTGAAATTCAAAATGCTCGTTACAATGTGGCGGGCCAAAGTCGCAAACCACTCGAATATCAAATTTGGTGTAAATCTGATGGCTTTTTGTAATTTCGTTAATCATATTAGACCTGCCATTTAGCATTTATCCCCATTTGCATTTGCATTGACTTATAATTCGAAATGAACGACCTCAAAAACCCCTAAGTACTTAATTTCATCCAAATCTGCCTATTTTTTATAATTTCGGTCTGTTATTTTGAGTTTTGAGAATTAAAAAATTTTTACTCAATTTCGAATTCAGAGACTTAACAAAAAACCGACAGGTGAGTTTGTAAAAAAAACGTATATAAGGAAAAAAATATGATTCAAAGGGTGAAGTAATAAGTTATTAATGTTCGATTAATTATTATGTACTATTGGATGTTACACACTACAAGTTGTAGTTATCAGGTAAGATTTTATTATTATAATATAATAAAAAATTTTTACTTACCACATTGCAAATTTGTTCTTTATACAAACATTTAGCTTTGAACTTTGGGCCTTACTATATCAAAATCTATATAAATCTAATATAATCTATACTATATGAGTTTCGGCCAAGTTATACGTATAGGAGCCCGCTATAGCTGGCAATGAGATCACATATCTCGGAAATGGTTCAATGTTATAGTTGTAAAGGATATGGAGCTATAATTCATATGTTGGTGCACGTAATATCAATTATCAAAAAATATAAAAATACGATTACTGTATATTACTCTATACCAACATATGTGAAATTAGCATCTCCTCATACAAGTTTAAAAGAAGCCTGCAAATTTTAGTACTATTGTTACTAATTATAAGCCGTTAAAACCCATTTATTTAGTCCTTTTTTATTTTTGTCTCTTTTATATTTCATTTATTTTATTTGTTAAAATAAATAAAAATTGCCGATGAAAATATAAATAAAGAACAGAATATAATTTTTGTGCAATTTCAACTTGAGATCGATTAAAGCACATTTTATTTGAATTGTTTTTACCGAATTTTTTAAGTATCTTATTTTCCTCTCACTCATATCAATTATCTTTGGATTATGTGTGTATTCTGGATATCTGAGAGTACTCGGGCTCTAAGATTCCAAAAATACCCTTAAACTTCTCAAAAGGACGTAATGTTGGAAAAAATGATTGGCAGGTACATTGCGTCACTTCAGCATTACCATGAAATTGGCATTTTATTTTTTAAAATAGCGATTTTTCAAAATTAACTAACGAAACTATTTTCTACAAGCTATCAAGATCTCTAGAACTCTTATGGGAGCAACCTGAACTCATGCATGAGTCTTTTTTAATAAAGGAAGCCAACTTCACATAGATCTCTTCAAGTCTATTCAGCACGAGCTGCAGGGTAAAGTATTATATTCTTCGATACTTTGCAGACTTCTACTAGCTTGGTAGATGGAACGATAAGTCCCGGCTACAAACGTTGGTCTTTAGTCCAATATTTATCAATGTTGGTTACTACTGCTGAATGTGGGACGAAGTAATTGGGAACTTATTCTGATAAATTTTCATAATAACACTGTGATCTACATTAATTCGCTTCACCACACTTTTAAGCGTTATGTAGTCGAAAGAATAATGTCTTCTACAGAGTCGCACCGAAGCCAAATTGCAGATGAGGAATTACAGAGCTCGAGTCAACCTCGCTAGGTTTTGTGTGCTTCTACCGATATTTCTCAATAGTCTAATGAAGGAAGCTGCTGCATTTATATTTGCCTTTGGATATTATACATAAATTACCACTCTACTTCTATACTTTGATCGCGACAATGTAAGTAATGCACGAAAGAAGTCAACAATGGCCGAGTAATATCTCAAAATTAAAAAAATTAAATAAACAAATATTTTTGTTTCATGAACAAAAAATAAATAAAATTGTTAATTCCGACCATTTTACCATCACGGCTCTGGCGTTTGTTCTAGTAATTCTCAAAACGGGTAAAAACTCTTATTTCGTGAGTTTTTTTTTTCAGATATTTTCAACTTAATTGTATTGAAAAGATGACATATTTCCCATGATTTTTATAATTTTGTACAGTTCAAACAATATGTGACGAGGACTGCTCGCATTTGTGCTAATTAGCAAAATATAGGAATTTTAATCGCTTGTAATTTTTTTACCCGACGAGTAGTAATAAATAAAAATAGATTTCTAGCGAAGTCTTATATTTTAAATCACAGTGCCAGTAATTTTATTAGGTCGAGTTATATATTATATAATTTTCGTTTTAGCATATCAATTTTATTCATCACGTTGCCACTGTCCTGATAAGACTGATGGACTCTTCTTTGCTTTAAACAGATTCTGATCTGTCGAGTATCATGAGACATTAAGATAATAAATGCAGTGTTACAATTTGTTCCCATAAACGGAAATTGCTTATAATCGACCTAATAATAATGTTCGAAACGAGAGCACCGACCGTCCTCTTGTGTTTCAGCTGATTAAAAACATTGATAAAAATCTTCGTCCCCAATTTTTGTATCAGTTTAAGCTATCTAAGTAAGCAAAGATGTCTACTAAGTTTCCTAAGTTTACTTTTTAATTGTTATTAAATCCAGAATCAACATTTAATTGCAAAACATTTTTAAAGAGTTTACAAACCTATGATAATTACGCGTTATTAAATTCACCAAAACCATTTATACTTCCTTAGCGTATTTATGTAGTCTGAGTAATAGGAAACTGTCATGATAGTCGGAAATGACCAAGGACCCGCGGACTTTTTTAGCTCTGGCCTATCTACATATGTATCATACTCTTTTCTTCCTCATTTTACATTATTTTTACTATTTCAACGATTGGAATATTGCATACAATAAATTTTATAAGACTTTTATCTTCAATTAGCAATTAAATTTTGTAGCTTATTTTATTATTTTATAATCGTGGGATGACTGAATCCTTGAAGAAATAACCGAAAATACGCATGGGCAGTCATTATTCTATCATAATATTCAAGTGAATTGAATTTACTTTTATCTGTTAAGATTGTTCATATAGTCGGTCTACGAATTCGATGTGATTTTCTGACAGTTCGAAAATAATGAAGTCGTTAGCAAGGCATATATGTTATTGCATAAAATGTTTATTACAAAGTATGCATGTGCATGGTTTTACACTAAATATATTGAATTTCTCTATTTTACCATATATTTATGTTACGTAATGGAAAACTACGTGTGATTTGTTCAGAATTACATTGGTTGCGAACTGTTAAAAAACACATTGAACTCGTGGACCAACTATATTTCTATTCTAGCAACTTCTCCCTCTGTCTCTGTGTATCACTCTCTAACTATTCCTCAGCTATTTAATTACTTTCCTGGAAGGATGCGGCACAAGGACGAGCGACAGTCACTCGGGGCAAACGTCGAGGAGATTACAAACGAGCGCTACCAATTCATCAGAGCAGGAGGAAGCGGGACAGAGTAAGAGCGGTGAGAGCCAGTATAAATCGTACAACACCCTGTGCGTAACGAGCTCTCTGCTTACCCCAACTTGAAGGTATAACCGCACTAATTTCAACTAAGATGCCTAATTCCTGGCACGCAATGAATCTTAGACGACGGTCCGGTTTGGCTTATATCTCGTTGCAATAAGGACGAGAAATCAGTCTGGAACGTGGCCACTCTCTGTTCATGTTGCTCTTTCTCTCCGAGCATACGTTTCTCCGTAGAAGCTACGAGGGGGGCAATATAAGAGAAAAAGCTTCGATACTAATTTTCCAAGAGTCGTGCGAAACGTCGCTAGGGATTTACGGTCCTCGCTTCCTGAAAAAGCTCTAAAGCTCACTTGGAGTTTGTAGAGGAACGTTGCGCGATATATTTTGCTTAGGATTCATAGTCACGTAGCTCGCATAAAACACATTACCGACATCGGGAGTCGGAATTGGCTCAAGCTCAACCGATAGCTTTATGACGCTTTGCGTTTGTTTTCTCGTTTGAATCTTCCTTCACTTTCTCAGTAGCTGCTGTATTTGTTAACTCGTAGCAATAAAATGATTTGACGTCTCCGTAGATGGATTTATTTAGCCTGCCAGAATTCATAGGCAGTCGTAAGCCTTCGACCAGTCAGTCATCCAATCATAGTCAGTCAGTCAGTCAGTCAGTAAGCAACACACGAACAACAGGGTGGGAGCCGCCTTAAACATTGGATTTGAGCATCGTCGAGAAAAGCTTGTTTTTCGAGAACGTGTTTTGCTTTACGAGTTATACTTCGTGATCTTGGTGGCGTCTTTCTTCTCTCTCCTTTCTCTTTTCTCTTTTCTCTTCCACCTCTTTCTCATCTCCCTCGTCTCTCTATAGGAGTTACACTTTACGCCCTACTTGGGATGCTCTCGTCCTTGGAATTCCGATAGGTGCACTCGAGACTCTCTACTTGGCTAACTCTCTTGAGAGAGCAGACTTTTGAACTTGCCACCACCGAGATAGGCAGTTCTACATCTGCATCTAAATTGTTTTATCAAATAGCAACTTACCAGTCGTTTCCGGTCTTGGCCACGTTTTGCCGCTTGCGACCCGTCTGATGAGGTTTCGGCTCAGCTACCATGTTTACGTCTGAAAGCAGGAAAATTCGTCGTTCTTATTGATAGAATTGCATCTAATAAACATATTATAGAAAATTCATGCATTTATGCATATAGATATAAACAGATATGCAACTATGCAGGAACATGAACGATCATCCTTTCCTTCTCCTCTCACCCACGAGGTACGCCGCCTCGCAGCAGCACGTGGCTGCTTCTCGATATCATTTCCAAGGTGGATAACTGAGAGTAAACTAAAGGGAGAGTATAAGGAAGGGAAGCGAGTTAACTCAGAGATGAGCAAAGAATCGCGAGATAAAGTCAACCTTGTGGAAAGTTTATGGAGATGAGGCAGGCTGTGGGAGTTAGGAAACCTGTACGATCCAGCAGCATGGCTGAACGGGTAAACGGAGTGAGGGGTTGAAGAGCCAGAAAGTCGTAGGGCCAGCCTCTCTCAGTCGCCCCGTATACCAAATTGATGTGCAGCTTTTCAGCCACAGAACCACGAAAGCAGGCGCCTCACTTGATGAAAAGCAAACATGCTCGTGATTCCCGTCCCATTCTGGAAAGAATATTGACTGACCCTGGCTAACTAGCCTCAGCCAAGCCGTGGTAAACGAGATGAGAGTCATTACCCTTTGGGCTTCCACCTATTTTGTTAGGTCCACCACGGTACACGATACCGGAAGTTGGATACGTGATACTCGTGGTGTCCCTACTTCTCTCCTACTCAAGATAAGATTGTCTTTGCATTGTCAGTGAATTATGTCCTACTTGTATGAGGAGGCACGTTTAAATACAGCAGGCAGCCATCGAGTTAATGTTTACCGCTGAAGAAGGAGGGGAAAGAGCAAGAGTAACAGGGAAAGGCAGAGAACTGGATGAGAAGGTGGACTGGAAGGGGGATCAGGGTATCTGACTCCTGCCAGAAATGCAATGGAATTAGCGATTGCAGTTGTCCTGCAGCCAGCGTGGCGCCTCGAACGGGACGGCGAATCGCGAAAGGCGCTTAACTTCTGTGAAAAGTTTAACCAAAACGAGGTGCCATCATCCCAGTTAAATATCCAGCCGTTCTCCATTTCCGCTTCCGCTCGTTGGACGGGCGAACTAGCGAGCTGGCGAACGGCGGATGGCTGGTTACGTGAGCTTCAGAAGATTTGCATATGTTAATATTACCACGGAATCATTGGAGTCAGAAAGTAAGAGAGCTCGAACGAGTGAGAGAGTGAGAGAGCAGCGTGGAAGAGACAGAGAAAGAAAGACACAGGGAGAAAAGAGAAAGAGCGTGCAACCGGCGCACTGCTGGCTTATCTTTCCTATTTATAAGTCGGCTCGTACTTTCCGCCATTTCTAGGCCCTTTGAGCTTCTCCACGGGATGAAAACGCGACCCGAGATAGCTTCGCGAATTATGCTCAGATCTTCAAAATGGCTCCACGAGGAATATTTCCAAGACCGATTCTAGGATTAGCAGCACATTCTCTGGCTTCGTTTGCAACTGCTAGCAGCGTGGACAGCGCTACCGCGTCGCTGGTGTCGTTTAACGTAAAAACAAGTTACGCGGGTGTGAAAGATAAGCCATTTAAAGGAAACACCGCGAAACGAAGCGTAATGGCGCGCCTCGCAAGAGCCTGTTCTCAAATGGTAGAGACTTGGTGGCTTTGACACGGCACTAATTAACGTCCCTGAGTTCGTTAACTTTGTCCTCGCGGAATCTCCCTTGGCCACGACTTTCGCACTTTTTACTGGTGCTAACGAAAAGCACACCGTGCTTCTGAATGCTGTGAATACGCTGGGCACACTGGAGCGTCCACATCTCCCGCTTTTCATGTTCACCATCATCTATTGAGTTAACGACGCTCGTGCCCACCGTCGTCGCGATGCCTCACAGTGCCTGCTCTCAGGTAGACTACCTACTGCTTGGCGATCTATTCTCGGACGTATCTGGCTACGTCAGTCGTTTAGGGCTCGTTCGCGGTGTCGTTAGTCAGTTGGTCGCCGTGGCGGGCCCGTTTATTTTCGGCGGTCAGGTACCACGTAGGCTATTTGCTATTTGCTGCGGCATGCACCGTAACAACTGGGTTACCAAAATATGCTCGAATGGCCCATTAATTCCATGACTCTGGCTCTAGCCATGATACTGGATACACGTGGCAGTGATGGGCTGTAGGTGTACTCAGTGATACACTTGACCCAACGAGTGCAAATAGTCGGAGGAGGACACTTTAATAAATTTAGTTAATCATTAGACCGGAGGAAAGTCGATCCCCGCGCAGTCGCAGCCGTAATGGCCCTCTATGAGTATAGTCGCAGGTGAGCATATCGGCGCGCATCCAACTCCTCGGTGGATGAAGCTAGTAAAAAGTACTGCCGAGGCACGTAACGGTATCTCAACGAGATTTGCCTATACATTCTCGGTGTATTCTCGTGTATTCGGAGATATTCTGGGATATGCTAGGATACACTCGGATATTCTACGGTGTATCACTAGCTTTCGCAAGCTAGGAGAACTTCTCGGCTCTAGTAAAGTAAGATTTTGTATACATCCCTAAGCAAACATGCAAACACCCCGAGAACAAAGATAGCTTGTCTGGTTTATCGATATCCAGAGTCGATATGTTTTCATGGATACTGCAAGAGTGACAGTATTCCGATATTCAAGACAGAAGATCTTCAGCGGCGCGATATCGAGCCGACCCCAAGACGCTTCGCAATTCGTCGCGACGCAATATATGTTTTTCACGAGCGTCCTATATCATCTCCATTCCTGTACAAGGTATTATTCTTCTCTTTATAATTCGAGAGACGTATTTGCAAGTCGGACAGCCTACCGTTCTTACGGCTGACGGTAAATCTACTTTGGCCGCCATGTTCTTACCGCAGATTCTCAAGGGTTCTCGTTTATTCCGTGAATTAGTGAATCTCCCTCACTTACCGCGGAATTGACTCCTGCTCTGCAGCCGGAAAAATCAAAGCCGCGGGAGTCGAGGGTGCAATTAACCAAGGGAAGATGGACGGAGGGTGAGTGCTGCCTCTCGAAATACTCCAGCCGCTAAGGGAGCCCAGGAAGTTGAAGAGCGAGGGTGCTGAAGAGGAAGACAGACAGGAGTCGTACCTTTCTTTGGAAAATATTACTCGGCGCAGTAGTAGGAGAATATTTTGACTAACGAAATTCTTCTTATCGACTTGGTTAACCCGTATTTTTGCGTCGACGACGTCCCTCCTTGTCTCTTTTATCCTTCATGTCCTTGACGTCTGACAATATTAATTATCTACTCGTTTTCGAAAGTGCGTGGCACTCAAGAGACGTCGCGACGGCGTCGTGGTCGGAGGTCCGATCCGTTGAAAGAGACCAAATGAAAAACATCCACTTTTTAACTCACGACGTGCCTTGGAATAAGAACCTCATCACTGCGGACGCTTGCTGGTGGACGGGCACTTAATGAAAATGAAAAAATTCACTAGGAATTCATTAAAATTTAGCCGGCGGTCACGCTTCCTACTTATTCCATTGCTTGCCACTGACATTGAGACTTCTCTCCACCTAATGTTTCCCTTTTACTTCCTATTATTATTTATTTCGAATTCAGACGCTTTATTAAATTACTGTCTCATTCCTATCGCCATGATAGACTCCATATGCGTTTTTCTCTCTGATTGAAATCCACAAGTGCACCTCAGTGTAAAACGATACGATCGTAACTCGATGCCTGTGGCGCTTTGAAAACCGCCCTTTACATGCATATTGGACTACCTGCACAATCAAGCTTAATAGAGTATAAGTTGCGATGAAAGCGAAAGTAGCCGATCGCAGTCGATTGTACGGTCGAGTATATTGCATCGTACATGCAAAAGATAACATACTATAACTTGCGAGATATCTAGAGGCACGGAGGGTAGAAGGGTGAATAGAAAGTTAGTTGGTATCACGTTGGGACGCCGAGCGTCGGATATCGATGTCACATCCAGCGGCTGAAGGGTGACGCCGCTCGCATTGTGAATTGTACTTGGCGAACTAACAGGCTACAGATCTGTAAACGACACTGCCGGTAATGGAATATGACAACGCGAAGCGCATAATAATCAACCGCTTCCACCGCAACTTTCCAATAAAATGAGTATTGTGTCTGACGTTCACTGAATTTCGAACTGTCCAGCGTCGGCGTAGTCGTTGACTCACATCTACATAGTTACAGTTCACTCCTGTTTATCCTTCTCAGTAGCCCCTAATGACTCCTTTTTCTTATTTTAACGTCTTGTCCACTTTCTGCTCCATGCCTGCTACTTCCCCAAGCCATATCCACCAGAGACCGCCTCACTGTTTTACGATCACTTGATTGCTTTTCCAACACCATTCGGTCTCAAGTAATCGGTATTTTCACTATTTTTCAGAAACTGTTAACTGTTAACAATTTTTCTACGGGATGCTTTCTTGGAAGTACCCATGTTTTCTCCCTCTGTTTGTCTGGTATCTATTCAGAAAACTGTCCAACAAACCCGGAAACACGTCAGAACTCTTGCTATATTATTGTATACCTTTTGCAGTCATCCTTATCTCACGAATATTTTGTTTTCTTTAGAACTGACTTGTTTTCATGGGATAATTATATAACGCTTGTTTCCAACAGTACTTATTAACGTACCGCTGGAAGCACAATAGTGGAAATGTGGGCTATGTAGTAGCTGTAGCCCACATACAATATTAATAGCATTTAATTTTTAACATTTATTTATAAACATTGAGCATTATATCGTTACAAATACGTTCACCGTGTATGACGTAATTTTAATTGTCATTAAAACTCATATTCGTATAGCAGTACTATTTTCTTGAAAACTCAGCCACAGCTGCTAACGTGACATTTTATCAAATAGCTGTTACATCAATAGGCGCGTTCCAACTCGTAACGAAGTGTAGATTCATGTGCATTTAGCTTTGAGTTGTACTTTTGCGACGCCTGTTTAACAATTCTCGTTGTAGCATGAAAAAGTGGAGGGGCGCAAGTGTACATTTGATTGTTAAAGCTTGAATTACGTTTAGTGAACTCCAGAAGCATGATAATCACGTGGTATGAGGAAGTATCAAGCGTCCATAGCCACCGAAGCGGTAAGAATTTTCAGGAAATTTCTTTTAGAAAATAACAATCGATAAATTTAACCCCTGTTATTAAAAGATAACATATACGGAGATAGATGGTGGGCACAAGTATTATTCGTAATCTCAAAATTTCAAAAATTTTTTTTCATTGTTCTAAAGTTACCCAGTAAACACGTAACAGTTTTCATAAGATATTTATTACATGTAAATTACATGCAACCTATTAACCCTTGAAGGGCTTAATTTTAACCCTTAATTTTGCTTTTCAGATTTAAACGCTCGTCAGACACATACATGCGTCCATCGCACTCAAGGGGTTAATTCCTACTCAGAAATATAACACGTTATATTTATTTTTGTTACGTCATTTCTATATTGTTTTTTCATAACAAATATCAATGTATCGTGTTACATATTTGTGTAGGAATTAATAGCTTACATGTAATAAATATGTTACATAAACCGTTATGTGTTTCTTGGGTATCAAAACGTATAACATACACAAGTAATAAGGAGGTGGCACAACTTACTCTGAAAATGGACATTGCTTAAATCTCTTAATATTTTGAGAAACTTCTGGTTATTCAGTTGAAGAGAATCAAGTAAAAATAAACTTCTCTCTATTTGCTCTCGCCAGCTTCCGTCGGTGTGTGTAAGCGGAACAGCTTTTGATATTAGAATATATTATTAAATAATTGCATGAAAGGCGAATTGAACAATTTATGCGCGAGCAGTACCATTTTCGAAAAACTTAATTTCTAGTCTTATGTCTTATCGAGTGGACATGGCTATCGAGAAATTAATTAAATAAATTTTGTCTAAAAACAGAATTTCACAAACAGAAACACAATTTCACTTTTAGTGTTAGGAAATTTATTAGGAAAAACATAATCAACGAAAAGATGATAATAAGAAATTCATTCGATCAATAAGCCTATCATCATAAGCGTATTCCGGTTTTTGTGAATTCCACGTATATCGTTTATTACAAAAATATTTTCTACGTAAAGTACTCTCTTTGAGGCAAGTGAAAGGACAGACATTTATTATATTTAAAATTTTGATATCACATATTGTTTAAATTATGCAGTAAAAAATTATCAAAAAAATTTATGATTTTCAATGTAAAAATCATTGTAGTAATATTCGATGTGAAAGAAGTGTCTTCTAGAAAAAGTCCACATTTACCGCCAGGGAGATGAGATATCTCGAACAAATATTGCTATTTTAAGAAGCGTAGTATATCTATATAGTGCATTTTTGGATACTTTCATTTCGTATATCTCGTAAGGTAGATGGTAAATAATCCATTCTTACTATTGAAAATATCAGAAAAACAGAATTATCGAAGTGAATTAACAGTATACTATTGTGAGATTAAAATTCTCTAAAAATCTTTGCTATTAGCAGATAAGAGAATGACCTACATTGTAATAGGAAGTATTTTCAGTTTTAATTTGACTATCTGTCACATTGATACCTAAACTACAGTGTAAATATAACATGAAAAACGCTTCGTTACATGTGTATTTGTAGATACTAAAAGTAATAATTGTATTAGAGCTTACACGTAATTAAAATCTGCATTATATTACATTGAAAATAATCCAAAGGACTTGCTAGGATGTCCTAAGTATTTTTTGTCACGGTGCACCAGAGCATTTCCTTGGAAACGTTCCCAGAAGTATCTGGAAATAAAGAGAGGAAAGAGCAAATTCGATGAGTCTTTTTATCTAACTATAGAAACTCTAATTAAAGGTGAAGTGTAGTTGTTCTCCTGAGTCTTATTGGTTCCCGGTGGTAGTTTTCCATGTGCCGTTTCTACATGGTCGACTATCATTTTTCTTTGTGAGAGCATCATTATATTGCAGCATCTTGTTCCTCCCAGAGGTACAAAAGACGTCAGGACACGTGTCTGTCGTATCGCATGAATATCAGAAAATGAAACGTTATCAATACACCCAATATTATTAGGATTGCTGTAATGGCAGGATGCTGAGAAAATTGCAATATGCACACACATTATTCTTAACCGAAGCAACAACGCCCGGTATCTTCAGGAACTTTTAGAACCACGTGGATAGCATTTGTAGAGACTGACTTGAAGGATAGCAACAAATCCTTGGAAAAGGAGGAACAAAGACATAAAAAAAAAGAGAGAAACAGTAGGAATGGGTATATGGATAGAAAGGATAAGCGCCAACGCCAGTATTATCAGAGGACGACGGACAGCGGCGTGTTGTCTGGTAGCTTAGGGTATCGCGTGTTCGCCACTCCTAAAGGTTTGCGTTCCGACTTCCCCTAACTCACTTTGCATCGCTCTGACTGCTTCCGCCTGCCACCCTGCTTATATGTATAGCGCATCCCCGCCGACCAGCCAAGTCTCCTATTTTGATTCCTTCCTCGGCAGGCTTAATATTTTAAGCGTCAACCGCAAAGTCTTCTTCGAAAGAATCGGTATTATCCCAGGAATTTCCTCGAAGTAATGAAGCTTCTTCAGTCCACAAGTGTACGTCTGACTTAAAGGTAGTTACAATTCTCTTGGAAACTCTAGAAACTCATCGAAATCTTGATCAATACGGATAGTCGCCTCGACCTTTGAAAGAAGAAAGACGAAGGGAGTAAGTTGGAAGGAGAGAGCATGAGATGTGAGGAAGGGAGGTGGACGGGACGGAACGGGAAAGAGTGCGAGCCGCCGACGGGTGCCGAAATAAACGCAATTTGAGCCACCCTCATAAATTCAATTAAGAACTGCCCGGTGGTTGCATTATTCATACGCTTGGGATCCTCGGCTTTCCTGGCTGCCGGCGTAAGCAAACAAAACTATACGTCATTAACGATAAGGCAAGCCATACCTTGGCACGGGAAGGCGTGGGGTAGGAAACCCAGAGAAGGGAAGCCAAGCGAATCTGGGCGAAGGGAGTTCAGCCGTCCCGATTTCATCGCCATATTCACACTAGGAAGAGGACGAGAGGGCCGGAGTCATGCATGAATATTTAAAGTATCGGCCAAGCTACGAGGCTGCCAGCCACTTTTCCTCTCACTCGTCTCCTCCTAACTGAGCTAACATAAGTATCGATTCATCGCGTGGACTTGTACTCGCACTCGGCACCTTCGCTGCACGAATAAATCGCGTTCCCTGAGATTTATTCACTAGCAGGTAGTCCTATACACGGATGTAAAGTCTGTGAGTGAGTAGGAACAGACTAGCTGGAAGGAACGACGTAGCCCAGAATGTTCCATTGTAGAAAGCAATAGCGAAGTTAATTATTCGGGGTAAAATAGGAAGAATCAGAAACGACCTTCTGGTCAACTCGGACATCCCAGGAGACTATTACGTTTGGCCACTGGGGAACCACTCGCAGAGACAGAGTGGATCTCTGCTGCGTTGCCAACTCTTTCTAGCCATTGCGAATTCATTACTCGTTTTCCCTACTTGACACTCTACGCCTGAGGAGAGAAGGACAGAGACGAGAGTCAGAGAGACACACAGCCGAGAACGAGGCTGGTTGAGATTACCTTTTGTACAAACACCCCCAATGCCAGCCAAACTCTGCGAGGCTTTAACTACTTAGGCGACGGATTATTTATTTTAACGCCCTAAGTGGAAAGTTGAGAAGGGCTGATCGGCTCGTAGGTTAGTTCTTTGCTTTCTCTACCTCCTCTACACATTACATTACATTGGGCTTCTAGTTTCGGCAATCGATCTATTCTAAACTCCAGCTTTTACCATCAGGACTTTTTAATCGGTTAAGCGATAGATTTTTCAAAGTCTGCTTTTAAATAGCAAGCGAAAAAGTTATACGGAAATGCACTGGTTATTTATATAACTTGTCGAAAACTGGAAAGAATTGAATAATTGAGAAGAGTTTTTCAAGCAGAAGGAAGTTGAGTCCGATAAGGAAGGACGAGAAGATGGACGAAAATGAGAAACGACGTGGGTGCACGCGCTGATCCACAGGTGTTCCCGTGAATTCTATAAAAAAAATGTTTTAGAAGTAGAAAGAACGTGTCTAGAAGGGTAGAAGGGAGGAAAGCGTTGTACATGTGTGAGCACGATGGACTGATGTTCCGGATCTGTCCTTTGTCGGTGAATCGGGCGGAAGGACTGGAAACGGATAGAAAGGGACAGTCAAGGGAAGGATGGGGAGGAGGAGACTCCCTTTCTGCTTCGGGATTTTCACCCCTAACAGACGACTGGCTCGCACTGACCGATACAAGGCTGGACAGGACTGAATGAAACAACACAACATAACGCACCAGCTAGGCAAACATCGTGAGAATCGTGTGAGTGAATACAGCAGGAGTATCAGAGTGTCTGAGCTTCACGGGTTCGTAGTTGATAGTTGCTAGTTGGTATAGTTGTTAGTTCGTACCAGTCCGTTCCACTTCCATCCGAGTCAAGGGGGCAACACGCACAACAGATACACCGGCAGGTCCGGCACGTCGGCCGCTCTATGACACGATATCACTGCCGTCATTGCTTCATATTCCTATATAGCAGCGCTCTTTAATTGCGGCTTGTTATTTATTGCTGCAGTTAAAGTTCCCGATGGGGTTAAAAGTTTGGAAGCCCAGAGAATGGGCCGAGAATTGTTCCCTGAGAACGAGAAGACTGGCTGAGCTTATGTCAGCGCGTTCCTGCTAGCTGCGCTTTCGTGATGCGTGGAAATAAATAAGGACTGCTGCGCCCGGAAGCCCCCGGCGATTATCTCGAGGGTGCTGAACTTCCGGCGGAGAAGGAGGAAACCCAAGAAGGCTTCGTCTTTCCCATCTATTCTATTCTTTTAGTTTCACAGTTCTGGCTTCCTGTCTCGCGTCCTGACTTCCTTCTCCTCGGCATCGACCTCGTTGTGGTGGCTGTCCTGGTTGTAGTCCCTTTGTTTTCCAATTCAAGTTCCGATAATTCCTGGACGCCATGTTAATTCGGAATATAAATTTCACCTTCATTTCCAGGCTGTTCTCTCTTTCCCAATATTCCGAACCCATTTAGGAATATCACCAATAAATAAGTGATCTTGGCAGCCGCGCATACAGCTGGCTATAGGCGAAGCAGCTCTCGTTTTTCCCACAGTTTCTTAGCCTCGGGTTAATATGGCAGAGCGAGTACCCTGGATCGGCATATTGCCTTAGAGAATACGTAAAACAATTTTGTCCAGGAAGCAATGAGAGTCATTGTACCAGGGTGTGCCAGGGCCATCGCGTTTCGCGTCTCCTTGTCACAGCACGACATGTATTTAATAAAGTAATCGTTCTTTGATACGTGCAGAATGCGAGAACTCGTTATCTCTTTTAATTGCTCTGTTCTTCATCTACCAACTGTTATTCTGTTCCTAGAGAATCAGAGACGGGTAATCGTTAGGCAAGCACGTAGTTGTCGAGCAACTCCAAATTCAATTGTAGCGCGTGCTCAATAGGTTCACTGTGTCTCTGTTTGAATTGATTTTAAATTAGGCAGTCAGCCAACAATATACACGAAGCAAAAATATGTACATGAAAAATCATAATCACCGCGATACTGGAATTCTCATATGCACACGCGTATATGCATAATGCAAAACACGTCACGCGACAATCTTATATTATACGGAAACGAGAATATCTAGATGCAGGAAGGCGAAGAACGAAGGAGATGAGGGTTCAGTGCTTAATAAAGAAACCATGTGCGTAGAAAATATTTACGATCAAGAGCAACTTCCGTGTACAAATTCTCGTAGTGTCTGGCTATCAGTAGGCTTTAATTTACAAATGATACGAGTACTGTAACGTAAACGCGTTGTGCTGGATTTTCTTTATTTTATTAAACTCGCACTATTTATTATTCCAACAAGGCCACGTGCATTTCTTGAGACTTTATGATCGCCGTGGTAGAGAAAGACGGAGAAATTTCTAGCGCCAAAGAGAGTTCTTCGTTTGTTTCTAGAAGAGCGTACGTTATACATTCAGTACACTACTTGTCAGTTGATCATTTGAGTTCCTGAGCTATGCATTTCTACCGAGTATCAGCAACAATTATGCTACCTCAAATACCAACTCTTAGACGTGCAAGTTGTAAACCGGTGATAGCTGACGATGCAAAGCCTTAGACTGTGCTAATATTTATGTAAGAAAAACATGTACATTGCGTAATTCCATAAAAGTTGCCCAGCTTGTTTTGAAAAATTGATGTATGCAAGATCTTGCAGTCTGGACGTAGATTAAGAGTTTTTGGATTTGGTTCACTGATCTCGTCCCGTTTCTATGCTGTGGAACTTCGTTTGTCCGCGCACTGCTATCGAAACTTCAAACGTGTCTTCATCGATTGAAGTACAGTCAAATCTCAGTCCAGGTCCGCTCGGTCCCTGTCTTACAATTAATTCAGTCGCTGTCCGGTTCCATATTTCAGTCCCTGTATTTACGGAAGTGTTGTACGAATGCGTAACGAGAATTCCGTCTCTTATTCACGTACGTAACCTAACCTTTACTCTTTTCGTTAACAATATCTCGTAACGAGTCTAGTGTAGAAATGAATACAACATCAAATTGTCAGAAACCGCTCTTTGCAAGCAAACACGAAACGCTGGTAAAGAAAAATTAAGTTGTTTTGCCTCTTGTTATATTCATTTTTATAGCCTTGTTCAAACATTTTCGTTGGTCGGAAATAATCATATAATCCTGGAACAGAGACTACGATTTGTAGTCCCGGAAACGGACAGAAACTGAGGTTTGACTGTACATGAGAACCGATATACGTCGTTTAACGAAAACGGTTTGGGGTTTTGCAAAAGATTTCATTTCATTCCCATCTACCATGCCAGAATTGATAAAAATTTTAATGCACTGAATTTCGATAATAATATTAGTCATATTTACGATACAAGCTGAGTTTTTACACAGTACGATAACCCTTAAAATTATTATGATACGTCATTACGTTTGAGACTCCTTAGTAAGGACTTTATTTGAGAAATGGTGAGAATATGTAGATTCATTTATTTAAGAACTCCAGGAAAAATATTTTTATACAACCAATCTGAGTACATTTTAAATTAAAAAAAAAATAGGCCAATGTTTTTTATATTTTCATTTTCTCGAGTATGGTTTGAGATATCGCGAGATGATTTTAAAGATAAAACGTAGTAAAAATCCAGTTCAATTTAATGCTTTTTCAATGTGGATTTTTTTTAAATCTGAACAATATTAGTCGATATATCGAGAAAAACCTTGCAATATAAATGAGAAACACACAGAGTATAACAGGGTACAATGGAGACATTTTTGATTTCACAAAAAGTCTAGTCACTTCAAGCTCCAACACTGACATTATTTTTCGTATCAGAATTACTAACAGCAGCAGAGGTAAGAATAGTAGGAGTAGTAGAAGTTGCAATACTAACAACCCATGACATATGGTCACGATACAGTTCATTGAAAGCAGTGCATTCAATTCTCTCTCAACTGTATTGAAGTCTCCCTCGCCGCATTTCAGTCAAGCTATTTTGCACCCGAGACATTTTATAGAGGAATGAGTTAGAGGAAAAAAGAGATGGAGTCTCTGCACTTTCCTCAATCCCTTTTCCTCGCTCCTCTATACGGGATAAGGCACACCAAAGCAGCATCCTATACCAACTCTTCCAATCCTCCATCAGCGATAATTGGAACTCAGATCTTTTCACAAAAGCATGAACTAGCCATAACCCCTAAATATCCAGATACTTCAAAGTGTTAATTATAAATGTTAAATACGTTTTATGCTTCAATTCTTGAAACTGTAATTAGTGTGAAAGGATTTGAATCGTCTTTTATGAATACACAGCAATAACCCTTAAGTCAATACCTGGGTAGCCGTCTGTCCTTTCTCATACAAATTTTTATGTTCGCGGTGAATAATCGTCAAACCCATTCAAATCACCATTATTTGAATAATTCCATATTAATTTACATTTTTACATTGAAACATTTAAGGAAAATATAAAGAAAACGCTTACTTAACGGTCGAGTACCAGGGTATCAATATAAGGAAAGAATTGTCATTTAGATTATTTAGGTTTGATTATACATAATGTATAATTTATTTTTCATCAATACACTTATAATAAAGCTATAAAGATACCAATATCATCGATATCAGAATTTTCCGAGCTTAGTGAAAATGATTGTTGCTGTGTGACCGAATCTTCGTCTTCACTGTCTGACAAATACGCTTTTGTTACAGGAATCTCCTTTCATAATAATTTAAAAAACAATTATTTTACTTTTTAGCAAATATTCTTAACAAAAAATTATTTATGTATTCATTGTACTGTTATATTTTTTAAAGAATTCGTACCCTAGACAGGTGTCTTTCAAAGCATAAGACTGATTAAAATTCAAATCTTAGTTTATTATCCTATAATTTACAGTCTAAGAAAATCATGCGTTCAACACACTAGGAATTTACCAATTTCTCTTATAATGGTACTATATTTGTTGTTGCAATCGATCGACCACACGAAGACTGTTGTGTGATCTGTTCTTTACATTTATGCACGCGGGAAAGTTAGGAGAGCCTCAATCGTAATGCAGAGGAATATACGATACATTTGATACATATAATTTACCTGGTACGGAAAGACTATAACCATTCAAAATCCCAGGCCATCGCAATGATCATAATTTCCTGAAAATTGTTATTTTTCGAGAGTCGGACACCGCGAGCTATCACAATGATTCTTGAGATCTGGAAAAGTTCTAGGAGGGTCCAGAGTGTCCAGGCAGCTACTGATGACAATGACTTTTCCTGGTTATACGTCTTATAATCGGCGTGTGCCTGTGGATAACGCCAAACATAGTTTTGCCTATTCAGTATTTACAGTGGTTATTTCTACCCAGGTGGAAACGTAGCTACGACTGGTTCAGAATCATTTTTTAAAAGCAAAGCGCGTTCGGCTCGTACCGAATAGTGTTTAATGCTGCTGAATAACATATCCGATAGAGTAGTAAGGATGTCATAAGGCTATAAATCAGTCTTGAAGAGGCTGTAAAGAGTCTCGAATTCTTTTATTGTGAGATACCTTAAAAATACGGTAAATAGACAAAAAAAGGTCCTAGCCTGTGATGCTAGTGGCGTTACATAGGGCTGGACTCGTGTACTCGGTTATTGAGAATCGTAGAAAATTCTGAATATAGATATAAGGGTTAAAGGTGCTTCTCTAGTACTATTGTAGTTCATAATGGCTCACGGAACACATAGAAACAGTTTGACTACTAAATAGTAAACCAATCGATGAGAAAGAAGACATTGCGGGGTAATGTTTAAGATTAAGAACTCGTTAACATGTCTGACAGGAGTTTGGCACTTTATTTCATTATCATCCTGGAGGCGAGTCTTTGCTCGGTCATGCTGGAGTGTCTGGTAATTGTTTACTTAATTGGGTGGCAACGATTAAAATGCGGATCAGCCATGGATAAAAGGAGATCCTGAACGAAAGAGGAACAAGAATTGGATAACCGAGCAAGCGGGAAACAGTAAATTAGAGGAGAGAAGAAGAGTAAAAAGTCCGCTTATGATTATTTTGCTTTGGCGCCGCATCGCGAATGCTTTGGCCTCCAGATATAAAAGAGTCTGTATGGTAAAATAACGGGTGGTCCAACCTTGGTTGGCTGTTTGTGGTACTTTTAATTAACCAGGTAATTCTAGAAAGCCTACTCTTGTCCGACTCGAAGGCTTTTGTGCGAGGAAGTAGAGGAATGAGAGAATCGAGCCATAGTTCTTTCCGCGACAGTGCTTGCTGCGCTGCTGCCCTTTTGGTCTGCAGGGTTGCAGGATTATCAGACTGCAGGAGCGCAGTGGTGCAAAGGTGCAGTTGTGCTGGCGAAAGCGTACGCTCCTCAAGCTCCCTTAGTTCATGCCGCAAAACTACCAACAGGCTGTTGGCTCCCAACTGCTAACTCGCGACTGGCAGCTCTACATCAAGTAGCAAAGTTTACTAGGAAATTCACTTATAGAAAAGAGCTAAAAAAAAGCTACTCTTTTCTGAAGAAAGAAACGAACGTCAGAGTGTCTGCATGGGATCTTTCTCATAGAAACTGTAACGGATTAGATGTTTTGTGTTTTCATACCATCTATCCACACCTGGGTTAGAGTCTCATAATTATGCTTACGAGACCTCCATTGCACTATGAACTAAGTGATACTCCTCGCCTACTTGCACTTTCGAACAGCCTATGAGTCTTAGGTGTCTTGCAAACGATACGACTTATCGCTGAAAAGAGGCCTCTGAGAGAGGCCTTACGTGTTTAGTTAAGAATTGGCAGTTAGAATTACAGGAAAAATAGAAAATTAAATATTTGCATTACTTATACGTTAGGAAATGGAAGCTGTCTAAGTAAAGTGATATGTAATAAAGATTTATTCAGTAATCATTAATAATAATCCGGGTATTATTAACACAATGGTCCGTTCTCAGTCTTATCATGACGAAAGGTGCTTAGTTGGCGATCAATGTAAACAATTTTACTAGCTTGGAAATCAATTCGTCGTGCAGATCATTCAAGCAAGGGTAACAGAGTGTCCTTAATCTGTTCATCTATTTGATGCTTTCTTCATGCAAAATTCCACAAGCCTATGATTATGGAATTAAAGTCAGGTAACCAAAGAGTTATATATACTATATATACATATATTTATAAAGTAGTATGTATCGACTTGTGAAACGTAATACAACGTAATGGCATGGATTGTCAGTTGTTATCGGATTATTCTTATGCGTTTCTCCTTCTCTCGGATTTATTACACAGTGTCTTTTAGCATCGACGCCTTTTGGAACAGAATATGAGAATTAATAATAAATTAATTATTCTACGGAGTATGACCTTTTAAAATTATACAAATACCCGCAATACAGAATATACATGTATGATAGCACGATACCGGGGTACGTGGATGTGCCTACTGTACTAAGGGATGATCCTCGAGGTGAACTATCCTGAAGAAAAAATTAAAGAGTACATCGGTTCGATGTTGAGCCCATTCTGCGTTTCGCCTTTGTAACTGTCAACGGGCCAATCTAAGTGACGTACGGCATTGCACGACCTCGCGACCTCATACCGCACGGCCATAATCATTTCATACACAATAGTCTCGCGCTGCTCGCACCAGGGGTCATGCAAGAGTAATGGTTGTAATTTGTACCTAGGGCTGGCCGATGGTACGCGCGGTGCACACACAACACGTACGCGACTCGGGTAGCTCGGCCGCCAACACGTATGCCCATCCTGGCGTCCCGACGCCATCTCGTACCTTTCGACCTCCCACTCATTCACCCATTCACTCTTCGCTTCGACACGCAGGTGTTAGTTAGTCCACGCATCCGAGGACAAAGTATGCAATCACGAAAGCGACTGGCGACCACCCTCACCAACGTCCCCGTCAACAGGGCCCTGACATTCTTAGCATAGAAGATTCAACTCTGGCAACATATTGCCGTGCAACAATTGTCAACATTGTCCACGCAGCGTGTGCGCATTGCCGAGATTTGCTTTGGCATCTACTCTGCAATTCCAGGACTATTTCTTCTTGATTTTCTCTTCTTCTCAGTAATTTTCAGGAAAGAGAAAGATACATGGCTGTAAACGCGTTAAATATGAAAGGAAAGGAAAAGTAGGTGTCCCGAGGTGCGAAAGAAATAGTCGTCACGATAAATCGAGTCCTAAATCCATAAGAGACGCTGTGTTGCTGAGGAAAATGAAATAAATTCTGGCAAGAGGCGAGTGATGAAATACCTAGTGGGTTTCGATGAAAAGCAGTCGTTTGGCCGTCGGTCGTTCAGTCAGCCAGTTGTCAAGTCGTCGAGTCGTTCGGTCGCACACATCTAGGATGATTTAGCTTCGCCAGCGAGGACGTAATTACTTGGAAAAAATTCCAGTCAGGCGGGCGAGCGTTGTTGAGTTAGAGTCGCACAGTGGCGTGCTTCGACTTGGAATTGCCTCGCAATCACCCAATCACGTACCGCAACCCCTAGCAAGCTTCCAATCAGAACGCTCACCGAAATCCCGGGGGCCAATCAGAACGTTCTAGCGTGCTCCCGGCAAATTGTTCCCTACTTTTAAATAATAGTTTTTCTACGAGTTCCCTCAGGACGCACGACTAGTTCCGCAAGGTAAAGAGATTTTATTAGCCTGTCCGAATTTACGGTGGCGAACTACGGAATATTCTATCAATGTGTATCCACTTGCACTCCTTTAGCTTCGAGCTTTCATCTCTTAGCATGCAGTATTCGAATCTCCGACGTTTGATTTCTTTTCCCGCGCTACTCGCAGAGTCTTTTTTACTACGTCGACCATTCGCTTGCTGGACTACTCGAATGGAATCTGCGCCTCCAATGCTCGTATATCATAGAACTGTCAGGGACTAACGGGCTAACAGCCCGCACGTTTTTCCAATAAACTATTCCGTGCCGTTTGATCCGCGCCCGATCAGGTAACTTCGATTGCCGGACTAGACCTGCGACAGATTTATGAATGCTCAGTAAAAGTTTAGTGCCACGCCCGCTTGTTCTCTCTTCCTTATATTTACTCGGCAGTATTTTCAAGGGCTTGCCAAAAGGCCGGAGTGGTCAGTGAGGGCGGTTTTTTGAATCTAGCAGTTCGTAGAAGGTTCGGGAACGACAGAGGGAGAGAGAGAAAAGGAGGATATTCTAGTAATTGGGCCGGCGACGTCCTCGGCTTTCCGCCGCGAAACGCAAGGCAGCGGATTAATAATTCCAGTTTTACGTCAAGATTAAACATTGCACCACTTTACGACAGGAAAAAAGCGCTTAGGCGTCATTATTGCACTGCAGTTCCCTTCTAATTATAGCGAGAGTCCCTCGGCGTGTTCTTTCCTCAGCTAATTAGTTAAATTCTCCGTCTCTTTCTCCGCAGCCCCGCCGTCCTTTTCATCTTGTTGCAAAGTCACTGTTGCCATAGCTAACCCCCATCTCTCTGTCCCGCGGGTGATAAGCTCAAGAATTCCATTCTTAATGACCCTTGTCTTCTAGTTTTAAGCGCGATCCCTTTGGAAGGATGTCATTTGTATTGCGGCGCGCCCTTTACTCTTCCAACGGTGCTCCCTTTCTAGAATTCCACAAATTCCTATTCAAGTCCCCTGCATTTGCCTTTTCCTCCGTCCTTTGTTTTCTATGCATAACCGTCTCCTCTTTACCTTTTTAATCCTTTATCCCTTTCCTCATATTCACATATCAAGTCCACGCAGCTTTACGATACGTCAGCCAATGACCACGTGCGCCGGTCGTCATCTGGACCATCCAGTGGCTTTAAATTTCAAAGTAGGGATGAAGAATATTTTAGAGCCTCGCGAAACATCCCAGAGCCAGATGTGAATGTGGTAAACGAGAGCCGGAGGCATACACAACCTACTCCAGCTAGCAGGGATCTAGGACTTAGTGGTGGAACAAGCAAGGAAACTCGTTGACTCACTAACTTCTTCTCTGACTGACAATGAAGAAGAGAGTTAAGAGCGGACAACGCAAAAGGGACAATAGGAAAAGGAGGAAAGAAAAAAAAAAACAGAAAAAATGGAAGAAAAGTAGCTATTCGAATCTTGTACGAAGGGAGGTGCGCACGCCTAACCCTCCCGTGTGCCAGCCAAAAACTAATTTAAGTTCGAGAATCACTTTGTGTATTTCGATTTATTCAGATTCCGGGGGTATTTCCCGTGAGAACTCAGGAAGCGTCTGTCCTACGGCCGACGAGTAGTACTTTATAAAATTTCAACAATCCGTTGTAAGATCATGTAGACATTAAAATACCCGGGCGTATCGCGTGTGTCGCAATTAGTGTTTGAAATAGAAAAAAGAGGTATGGAAAACGGATCACATGCTAGACGGCAAGCAACGACCTATAAGAAATTTGTCAAAGATACATATATCACTCCGACCATGAATAAAATATCGTTTACAGAGGCGAACTTCCAATGAGTTTCAACCTAAAAAAGTCTTCTAATTTGAAATTTTATTTATGCATATATCGACTATGTGCACTGCTTTATCTTAACACACTTTGAGAGTTTCCATTGCTGTAGTCACTTTGTAAATCCTTGTAGCGTGTTAGGTACAGTGAATTGCCCATTGACGGAACACTTGTAGCACATAATATACTATTTGGTGTTAGAATAATAAATTGTTTGCGTAGAAATACAATATACACATACTATTTGTTCTAAACTAATTAAATATTGATGTGCAATAACTTTTTAGAAATTTCATAAAAACAAATATTACACTTAAAACCCCAATGACGGAACACTGCTACCATTGAATGAATACTCGTAAAAAATGGTTTAATAATGTAATATTTATTATAATTATATTTTTTTCTTTTTTTCGAACATACATTCACTGACATGTGAACATTATAATGTAACAATATATATCAATAAATTATTATAAGTAACAAAAGTAACACTAGCACACAGTGCTGCGATCTTTGGAAATGGCTTATTGTATCATTTTTCTATATCTTTTTATGTACAAATATCATATATGCGTGTGCATTGCAACTTAATTTTGCACAGCTGTATGAATTTCACTACTATGTAGGCATATTTTTTATTATTGTATGAAAATTACTTGATGAGTTTGAAGAGCAAACTTTTTTTTATTAAAATTCATTAAGAATTAGCTTCTTTTACTCATTAAATTCAACCAAAAATCCTTTTCCTTCCCTTTTACACTGCATTTGTTACCGATGTCTAGCTAGATTTTGCCGAAAATGGCTATAACATCGGTTAATACTTTTTGTACAAAAAAAATGTGCATTCGTTGTCGTAGGTGGGAGATTTTCGCTAAAAAGAAATTTTGTTTATGCATTGAGTGGTGCTCCATCAATGGGCAGTGCACCCTAATGATACACATTAAGCCACGCTATCAAATATTTAAAATGTGACAACAGTGACTTAAATACTTAAAGAGTGTTGAAATAAAACACCTACATTACAATGTATACCAGGGATATCGGTACATGAAAGTAACTTTCTTCATAAGAATATAAGACTAATTTTTGATGGGAGCAACACACAGCTATAAAACGCAGCAGTATCGCATGTTTCTCAAGGTTGACAATGAGCCACGAATTCGAAGAAAAATGACAGTTAACTCGGCCATTAGTATTCTCTGACCCGTACTGGACTGGGCTGCTCTCTTCATGAGCGCAAAAGCACCTTCTCGATTAATCCTGACGTCATCTCCTTCTCACAAGCCTCTTTCGACCTTCCTACGACACCCCTTTAGTACACGCTGTTATGGCCAAGGCCATAGCGATCCCTCTTCATAACAGCGCCATTGCACGCGAACTGTAGACGAGTCGCAGCTTCGTCCCAATGACGTGGCTATTTTTATCTCGACTTGTCAACCTCCTACCGGTTTTCTATGTACACAGTGCGTTTATAATAGACCCTTTGCTCCGTCGCCGGACGAGGATTCATCCTCCTCCTCTTCCTTCTTATTCTATAGCGGTGTCAGCGCTTAACGATTTATCATACTTTTCTTGCATCAAAGTGAGGAGTGAAATAGTGACAGCAGTAGTGACAGAGACACCAGTATCGATAAAGACAGAATCGAAGACACACAGGAAGAGCTTCGATTAAGCTAGTAAGTTTCTTTCTCAGTAGTAGCGGCCCTTAACTCTCTCCTGGAAAGTTCTACATACAAGATTAGCACCCGGAGTTAATAAAGTACCTTTTATAGTTGAGCCAATAGTCCTTGGATATCATCGGGGCAACCTTTGAAATCCCCTTTTAGTCCCACCAGGTATGTTCACGCCAGCAGCAGTAGCCACCTCATCCACATCGGTTACCCTAGCTTAACAGAGTGTATATTTTTCTA
The DNA here is from genome assembly GCA_030142615.1 of Syrista parreyssii. Lineage (NCBI taxonomy): Eukaryota > Metazoa > Arthropoda > Insecta > Hymenoptera > Cephidae > Syrista > Syrista parreyssii. The sequence continues at coordinate 152,461 of JARQTG010000220.1, forward strand.
TAAATTTTGTACGATGGAGAAAATAGAAAGGCAGAATATGAGTTATGATCGCGGGTGACGTATCTTGCCAAACCAGACTGAAGAAGCAATATTTAAGTCATGGGTTAGCCGCTCGTAGCAAATCTCCCTGGAGTAGCAACCGGTTCGATGCGACTGCATGACTCTTTTTGATTCTCAACTAATAAGTTGATCTGTCATTTCATCTTGATGAATTCTGTCGACGAAGCCGTTAGAGCAAAGTATTAAATGCCGCTTCAACTAAATGCTGGAATCTGCATCCAATTAACGGACACACAATGCTCGTCTCGCGGTGGCGACATCGCTAATTAGGAAACATTAATTAATTACTCCACGAATAGTTTAATCATCTAATTAACTCGCTTTGAATTTGTTTGCCGAGCAAAAACTCTGACCCGCAGTTTCCGCAGGCTGGCTGACTGACTGGCTGGCTGGCTGGCTGGCTGGCTGACTACTACTGACTGCCTGGTTGGCTGGCTGGTTCGTTCGTTAAGCATTATCACTAAAAGGTGCGCTTGTGGTTGAAATGTTTCGCGGTCTGCCAGTTTCTTTATTCTCTTTTTTATCTCATACCGCTGGCATTTTCCCGGCAAATATTTTAAGGGCACTAAAATTCCTCCAAAAACATTGAATGGAGCGGCATTTCGGAAGCGCTTGGAAACTCTCCTCTCACTCTCTGCATACATAGAAATTGAAGAAGGGAAAATGAGAGAAAAAAAAAGAAAGATGAAGGGAGAGTCGAAAGGGTTCCAGAGGTTTTAAAAAATATAAGCGCAATAGCTCACGTTGAGTCAGACTCAGTCAATACGGCCAGAGCAACTCCACGACTAAAAATTGATGAGAGGTCAAAGGCCAGTTCTATTTAACAATCACAACTAGCCGTGTTTGCGAGGTAACTCGTGATCAAAGCATCCATCTTAAAAGAAGGAAAGAAAACTCGGTAGCAGTCTGAGTCTCATTGACGAGTGACACGCTGACTCAGGGCAGCTGATCTTTTGACGGTTACACAAGTTTCGGTTGAAAATAGATTCGTGCAGAGACCGATGACGGGATCTCGAGAACGTGTATAAATCGTAGGTGGTCGGACAAAGTGGTCAGACATTAATAAAACTCCCGAGAGTCCCACCGGATTGCTACTCTCTCAGCTGTGAACCAGATGCCGACTACTAAGCGACCAATTCGATCCGCTGGAAGGATTGCTAGGAGTATTCGATAATTTCTATCGGCGTCAAGGGACAGGGAGAGATAGCAGGAGAGAAGAAGCAGGAGAAGGATAAAGAGAGCAGATACAAAAAAACATAAACCATACAGAGTTACTCGCATACATCTGTTCCGGTGCCCACGCTGTTTATGTCGGGATGGATTGGAAGGATTGCAGTTTTAGAGAGATTTTCGCAGGCACATTGCCAGTGGTAGTGAGAATATAGTGTGAACTGGCAGAGCAGTAGAAAGACGAGGGTGCATCGTTCCTACAGCCCTTAAGTATGCCAGAGGACACAAGGACAACGGGTTTCGCCAGCGGTGAGCGAGTCTCATGCCACCGAACACAGTTTTTGCATTAACCGAAGAAAGGTTCGACTCGTGATTCAAACCCCACACGCTGTGTGTGTTCTCCCTGGCTATCTCTATATTCCATTCTTTCTCTATTTCTCTCTCCCTCTCCCTCTATCTCTCTAAAAACTAATATAAACAATAAAATAGTATAAATAATAAAAAGTCTAATTCATAATACCATTTAAAAAAAAATATCTAACTAAATAGAAAAATCGAGAATTACTTAGCACCTCTTTACGTACGTACCTGTAATACCATATATTGATTATTGTAGTGTACAGTTTACCTATATGAGTAATCAGCTTTCTCTTAAAATAAACCGTCTTATGTGCGCCTGCGTACGTTTTATTTCTAATGTGCCCAAATGTGACCATATGACCTCGTATTACCACAGTTTAAGGATCCTCACGCTTGCCAAAAGAAGAAAATAACTATGTGCAATGTGTTCTATTGTACAAGATCTTATGTAGTGGTCAACGTTTTTATCATGTTTTAATTTAAATATTTATCCTCAATGCAGATTAGTTCCACTACATCCTCTACGAATCTACTGATCGTGCCAGTCAGTCGCACTTCTGTCTATCAAAAATCTTTCTTGGTCTCGAAATGCTTACTTTGAAATGCCCCATCAAGCACTGGGGAAGAAACATCTATTAATTCATTCAAAACACAAATTAAGCACTTAGCTCTACAATAATAGCACACACAATCATAATTATGATTTAGTCTTGCTCCATTCCACTTACTACATTAATTATTTATACTTATAATTATTCATTCCTAGCGAGAGGTTTATGAGCAACTGTACTATTTCTTCTTGTTTTTAGAGGATTTGCATATCTTAGAACAATATAATAAGCGCTTCTCTCTCTCTCTCTCTCTCTCTCCTCCTTCTCCTCCCTTCCCTCTTTCCCCCTTCTTTTGTCTTTCTTTGTGTGTATGGGCGAATAGGTTTGCGAGTACTTGTTACTTGCTCCTCTTTTTGCATTTCTTCTGCTTTTTTCTGCTCTCGTAGGTATTCGTTGCAGTCCTCGCTGCGCCCGTGGCTCAGGTGTTGTTTCAGCATTACACGGAAGTACTCATTGTAAGGCTTGTGGGTTTTGAGAGTGGTTTTCTTGAGAAAGCATTTTATAACCTCTCTAATTTGGTGGATTCCCTATGACCTGTACCCGTTTTACCCGAAGCTGCCGGCATAAAAATTATGTCGATCAAAACTTTTCGCGCTGTTCCTGAGCTTAGCTATTTATACTTTGTTGATTCGTGATTAAAAAGGGTCGCTACTACGTGAGGCTTTGAAAATCTGACTTAAAGCGCATCTTCATGACTCTACGGACTTCAAGTAAGATCTGAGATTCCCACTCGTTGCTAACCCAGCAGAAATTTAGTACGGACTTCCACTTGGCCTCTTCTAGTTTTACCCAATTCTAATAGGGGCCCAGTAGGAACATTTAACCATAGTCCTGCTAGGCTAGTCACGCTTCGATCTATGAGGCCTTTCTAGGTTTTCTCGTTGTGGCATATAAAGGCTTCCAAATTAACACCAACAAAATTGATGAAAAATATTATTTTACTCTTATTCAATCGATTTTATCTTGCACTTTTACTAATGTGAGTTTTCTGTCAGTCGTAGAGATTCGAACCAAGAAACCTGCGGCTTACTATTCCGCTGTGCCTTATTGTTAGTCCATTCGGTTATTCACAATTTATGTTAGAAAATATATTGTTTGATTCTTTATTTGAAGTTAAAAAAAGAGTAAACACGTCATGATTGTATACATTTATATGATTGCGACTAAAATGATAAAAATAAAAACACGTTTATTTATTTTATACGAAATCGAATGTTAACTCGAAAATTCTAAAAATTCTAAAATTCTGCAGGTTCTTGTAATCTTGATGAATGCATACAAATCATATACGGTTAGTGTACTTTGTCACGTTAACAATATTTTAAAATATTGAGAAGCGAAGAAGACAAGTATCGACAATTATTCATTTCTTGATTTCTTAATGAACAATTTTATAATAGTGGAAAGTCTAAACAAAGTACATGAAACATAATAAATATTGATTGCATTTTTTTGAAGTATCAACAGTTCACAGGTGGATTAAACGAATTTTCGAGGACAATAAGTGAATACATTTTAACATTTTAGTTAACGATTAAATAATTCTTAAAAACAAATAGTTACAAATTTTTTGTTGCATATTCAGACTGGATTAACAACTGTTAATACATAATAAGTTACCATGATCAGCACATGCGTACCTCCCAAAATGTATCAGCGACTTCCTGACAAGACAAGGTTGATTTTTAATATTCAAGTCTACGATTTTTTAGGGAAGCCCTTGTGGGTGTAACAAGGCTGTAGTCTGGAAACCCCAGCGTAGAATCCCCGACAAAACTTAAACAGGGCCCCAGTGAGGAATCATTACTGTGGATGGCGCGATTGAGCCTAGAATGTCATTGGAAAGTCTTTATGGCTTATAGCATAGCCCTTATCTGGTGTTCCTATTGTAGAACCCCAGCCAGAACCTAACAGGGCCCTATAATATACCGGGAACGATCGATTAAATGTCTACTTGTGTATCTTTGTTGTGATGTATCACGATACGACAAACTCTAGCTTCTGAGATTATTGCTGGTTACACTTACATATTTATTAGTGTCGACACTAACGACTGATCGGTATTAAGATGCCATCTATGACGTGCGGACATTGCTGCAAATATGTTGGCTCTGATGACATACGCATATTTTATAACATGAGTATGCATCGTTTTCACTCAACTTATGTAAGAAAAAAGTAGTTAGGCATAGTTGCAGTGAAAGATATCTCGCAGGCTTGTAGTATTACATGTTTCTCTTGCGTCAAATCTGCAACCAACTCTCATTGGTTGTCGACGGCTTCTGCATCTTCACGAGGCAATCCCTTAAGTTTCAGCGAATAAGTGATCTCGTTAGACACGCTTGTCACAGCTATTAAGAACAAAATTGATAATATAGATTCAGCCTTTCACGACATTACCGATATAAAATTATAATTGAATAGTCACTTTGATCTGAGGACGTACATATGCATAAAATTAACGCAGTGAACGAATCTAATCTCAGGTGCGCGAATGAGGTGCTGTCTGACCGTGTGACGGCAGCGGAGGCTCGTACGTTCGACAGTGACATAAAATTGAAAATATGACATATCTTACTGCGTGTCTTACTGAATCAAAACCAGCTCACTTCTGTTGTGTTGGCTGTTCAACCTTTGGCTATGCGAATTTGGGCGCTTGAGTGTGAAATATTCAATGAGAATCTCACTATTTCTGACCTACCTGAAAAGACTGGGCTCAGTGACACTGACATAATTCTATCCGTATTCTCGGCTTTAAGTGTATCAATTAGCTCTCTTACTTTTAAAGTCTCGTGTATATGAAAATATTATAAGGTTTAACACGTCTGAAACGCGTTACAAGATTCTTGCGGCTAAGCGCACCAAATGTAATCTTAAAGCTAAAACAGTTATTGCTACCATTCCAAATACGGAGGTTTATATTAATGTGTTCCTTGCATCTGAGCTAAACAAGCTTCTAGAAGCTGTCCGCGAGGCTGCTAAAGCCAAAAACTATCGCTATGTTTGAATGCAAAGCGGGATTATTAGAGTGATTCGCCTATCATTAAGACACCAACATCTGATTATGTAAATGAGAAGTTATGAGTTGCGGCCGTGAGTCGTAACTTTCCCTTGCTAGATGTGTTGGGACTTTGTACAAACTGACGTCATGTCAACGTACAATCATTTATTATAGATTTTGATGAATTTCTTAATTATTTTGTAAAGGGTCCTTATGACATTATACTAGTGTCTGAGTCGTGGCTGAAGTCTCATATAAATGATAGTATTGCTAATTTATCTAAGTATTGCCTTATATCTTACGATAGAGTTGATAAGCCTGGGAGTCGAGTCTGCATTTACATTCGGGACTCCTTATCTGCTAAGCACATTGTATTCTGAATTTCTGTTTGTTGAAACCTCTGGGCTAAGTCCTTTTACATTGTTAATCAGGGTTGTTTACAGCTGCTAAAAATAGATTTCTCTTTTTGCGACATTTTGTCAGGACTATACTTTTAACATCATTATGAGCAACTGGACTTGTGATCCTAAACTTTTGATAGCATTTATATCCATAGATTGTTTCAATGCTATAATTTACATCTAATTCCTCATCAAGTTACTCACGACATCGCAACTTCAGTTACTTGGTTGAATTTGTATGTGACTCATTCTATGGATAGGATAGGTGATTATGATCAGTATCTTCATACCTTTCTAGACACGTGATCTCATTCATATTAGTTATAAATTTCCATGTCAACATTCTATTGTCTCGTCCAGAATAAGATGTCGAGACTGGTGCGGTTTAAATAATCGCAACTTTCAGTTGGAACTGATGAACATGATGGCTCTTCTTCTGTGTACCGACACCAAGGAGAAACTGGGGCTTGTAAATGATCATCCTACTCACATGCCAAATACGTGGGCGCCCTTGCTTGATGTCATTATTAAGCGTCTTTCTGCACCACGGATCATTCAGCACCCGTGGTCATTAGTCTGATCACGAAATCCTCTTGATGCTGCACTTCGGCCTACGCATTCAGTTGTGACACTTCATGATATTCATGAAGTCATCTACGTAAGGAGATAAAATTTCTGAAAGGCTAAAAGCTAAGGCTAACTACTATACTGAGCGTTTCCTCCAGCTCAGGGAGCCTAAAATACTATGGAAGGAGCTATACAGACTTGGTATTGTTCCTAAGTCACGGTACTCTTATATTAATTTAACACCCGAGGATTTGAACATTTATTTTTGTTGATCTCTTAGTCCGCCCCTCCTGCTCAATCTTCTTTTTGGATCGATAAGACTGATATATTCGATGATACCAAATTCTATTTTTCATTCATTACTTCCGAAACTATTCTCTGCATTTCCGGCTTCCTTAGTCTCATAAATCTCATTCGGGTAATTTCTCCAGCTTCTTCTTAAAGCATTGTGTATCATCTCTTCCTCCAGTATTGCTTGATATATTCAATTCGTCAATCTTTGCTGCTGCCTTACAGGCTGCCTAGAAAAATGCGATAATTATTCCGATATTAAACGCATATCCGTCCGATACCAGTGACTATAGATTCGTTTCCTTACTCCGTAAGTTCTCAAAGCTGCTTGAGCATATTCTCCAAGACGATGTGGTGAACTATCTGAATCGAAAAAGTTTCCGAAATTATTCGTAGTGCGGCTTTGTTACTGGCGGTTCTACATAAGTGGCCCGTGTCAAGGTAACACATGATATTCGGAGCGATGCTGGCGGTCAAAGATCCAGATGATATAATTTTATATGCTTTATAATTTTTTTTAAGTATTTAACGCAGTGGATCATGCTCGTCTAATCGATAAACTTAACAGGTTAGGTGTTCTTACTCTACGCTTCGATAATTTTGGTTATATTTTTGTAGATTCATATAATATTTACATTCGTTTTTCTATTGTATTTTAATTCTAATCCTAGGCCTCTACAAGAATTCTGTTCTATCGATAAATAGTCGTATAAGTAAATTTATGAATTTGACAGAAACAAGACAAGGTGCAGTTCATGCTCATCTTGAAGCTGTTCGTAAACTTCCTAGGAATGCACTCGGAATTTTGTTCTCTATTGTACTAATGGTTAAAGCCATGTAGCAATTTTTTTAAGAGTTCAAAGTGCACCCAGAGCAAGTTTAGAAACAGCACCCATCATTTCGTAGCACGCAATGCGTAATTGCATGTCAACCTAAAAAAGTTTGCAATCACTGCTACGATGCTTTATAAGCTGTCCGTTAAAGTCAAGAAATTTCTCGTACGACAATATATCGATGTAATAGAACATTAACAAATGCCGAGAATCAGAATTAATATACAGTCGAATAAATAATGTAAAATCTACATAAATATATCCATACGTGGATATGTGAGATTAAGAGTTGGAAATTAGGTACAACATATTTTGTATTCTTTTAAAAAGTTTAACCAAAAAGCATCTTAGACATGAGAAATTTCCACTAATATTCAACTGTAACACACAATTAATACCTTTGCGTTCGACAAACGTTTAACCGTAGCATAAAAACATTTAAGGAAAAGTCTCTTCATTTTGTCTATGTAGATTAAAGTTCTAAAAAACATCTTTTTACCTCTCAGCAATCTTCCTATGAAACTCCCTACCTGCTATGATTAGATCTGTCCTTATTACCTCCGCTTTTACATCATGTTCCTATTTGTACTTTTTCGAAAATAAACTTTCAAGTTACTGTCGTTAACCAAAGCTTAAGAAACCGGTATGTACAGCAGCAATTTATAAAATCCGTATCGTCTCTCGGTTAATAATGTATTTTCAACTTTATTTTAGTATCAACTGGCTCATAATTCTTGAAATGTATACTTACAATCATCTTAAGTTTCTACCCATTGATTATTGTAAGAAATCATGTCATTGTACCGATAGTCCGGTGCTTTTAGGATACATGCATCCCAGAGCGCGCAATGAAGATATTCATTCGCTCATTCATTCTTTCTCTATCTTGGACAGCACACTTTACGTAAGAATATAATTCACTTTGCCATATCGTACACCATGCCATACCACATACCAGACAATTTCACAGTATATTACATCATCCCCTTCGCAGGAAGTTTTCGCCACTTTCAAGCCACCCTTCCAGAGCAAGCAGTAATTTTTGTCATTGTTAGTAAGCGAAAATGAAATCGAATAGTGACTAAATTAACGGTATTACTGTCAAAACCTATCGATGATAATTTCAGGATGAGGAATAAATGAAGAAGAAAAAAAAAAACAAAAACAAAGTGACGGAAGAGCGAGGAGATTGCATCAGAGGAAGGTATGAAAAGAATAATGAATAAGACTTACCGAGAATCTGGCTGAGAACTGTACGGCCATCTTCCCCAAGGCAAGCACTACGAGCGTCGAAGGGATTCGTGAATTGAACGAAGGCATATCCCTTGTGCATGGAGATTCCTGAAAACGAGACACATCAGCATCCACTTCAACAAATAAATCTAGATATCTGAAGCAGCTGCTTTAAGAGCAATCGAACTTATTGCTATGCTAAGAATCAATTTCAAGGCATAAATAGGATGTGTTCGTGATTTCACAGGCTACAATGTTCCAATTTAGATTATCAAAGAGAGTCGAGTTCTTAACTAAACGCAATAAAAATGTTTACTTATAGGGTGGTATATCACAATTGAAAACGGATAGTAGTAAGTTTCCGAAGAATCTTTAAGCAGAGCTTGATTCGGTTTCGATTCGAGGTTGAATTCAGTCAGTCTAGCATAATTAAAGTACGTGGTCTCTTTGTGCGGTGCTTATTGTCCTGGGGCTTCATTGAGAAAGGAGGAAAGTAAGCTGTTTATCGGCAGGTCGCAGTCGTTGGCAACGTAGCCAGAGGAGGCGAGGCGACGCGCGACGTCACTGGTGGATTCAGTGAGCGTCCGGCACTAATCTAGCAGCCTTCCACGCGACTGTCGCGGTAGAAAAGGTGTTGCCGTGGAACAAGAGAAGGAGAGAAGCGAGTGAAGAGAGAAAGAAAAACGACAGAGAAAAGAGGGGAGTAAAAAGAGTTGAATAAGAATAAAAGGAACAAAATGGGATAAGCGGGAATAACCAGAGAATGGAGGTTTTCCTCGAGACTCGCTAGGGAACACAGAGAAATCGCAGGGACAACCGTACAGGGTAAAGTAGAAAATACGAAGGAAATAAATACACGGTTAAGGGAGTGAAAAATAACTGAGTAGCTCGAGCACCGAGTACAAGCCGAGAAATGGCGGAACTGGAAAATTGAGGAAGGGAGAAATGGCTGTTCTTTCCTTTTGGTAGGTATACACGCCTTACGCTAATACAGTGCAGATATATACATGACGTTAGCATAGACTGTAGGCCAACCATTCCGACTAACAATAAGGATGGAACTTGCCAGCCAGCCATCCAGTCACCCGGTCGACCATCCTTTCGGTTTATGCTTCTCCCTCCGTCACGCGATACTCATGAATGATTCAAAAGGTAGAGCACGATTCCCGACGACTCCATTGCACCACGAGAAGCTGCATCCTTGCCGATAGTCTTGACGTATCACTTTGAAGATGTGGGATGCGATACGTGATATAAGAAATACGATACGCGATGAGGAAGGAAAGGGTAAAAAAGAATTCTGGTGAATAAGAAGTAAAGGCGAAAGCTAAAAGTAGACCTGCGAGGAAGCAAGAGTAGGGTACGAAGGCAAGCAATTAAATTAACGGTCGGTAATTAGCACAACTGCTATAGAATTTTGTTATTTGTTAACATGTTAAGGTGCTGCTTAGTCTACAATTATTTTTACCATAACCCCAGGTTATGAATTCAAAGGAGCTCTAAGAATCTGGCAGCCTAGCTTTACGAGGAACTTGGTCTCCTGTGTTTCCGCGTCACCCATATCGCCTGCTATTTTCCCTTTTACTACCCTCTACTATCGACGCCTTGCAACTGCACGCTTTCATTTCTTCTGTCTTTCTGCACTTCCCGACCAACTTATACAACTACGACCCATAAGTAACTAATAGCTATTAACTACGTAATCACTTCTTGTCTTAAGAAGAAACACAGCACAGCCGGAAAATTTACGTCGCTCGTCCTCGATGATCGATGCAGCATTATAAGAGATACTTATGCGGAGAAAGACGCGTTATACCAGATATATATTCAAAAATAAATTTCGTAATATACCCGGGTGGAGGTAACAGCGGTAGCTGTAGTGCGGTGATGGCGATGATGATCACGGTGGTAGGACTGGTATTGCTGTTTGCGTGGTATTTACTTTTAATATTATTGAGAGAATGGTCCGCTGCAGCATCGCGCATCGCTTCGCGACAGGTTCGTGTGGGCTGTGCAATTGTGGAGTTGTGCTTCTGCCCGTTGTGCATCTACACGCTTGTCTCTAGTTGTGTAGCGACGTAGCCGTGGTTGTTCTACCACGGACACAACCAGCTGCATTATTTATTGCGCTCCTGGCGTACATTTTCCCGGCACCGCATACATGCGTTACGAAACACAGCAGCCCGGCAAATGCGTGAATAGATTTCCGCTATGAGACCTATAAGTACGATAGATGCGTGAACGCGACTGGTCACTAGTGTCGTCACTGTGTCATCGCTGCTACCACCATGACTATCGTCATCCAGTTATTCCACATAGAAGAAGGATACACAGCAGTACAAGATTTATATGTCTATAGACAATATAGCTACTGCCTACCTTCGCTAGCCCGGCTATTACCACGCCGATAGCTTCCTATAAAAATGTCTATGCAGTAAAAACAAAACTCATCGGCCTAGCGAACGAGAAACCGACAGACCAATAGAGCGAGCGAGCGACAGACTGAGGGAACTTTATTTCCCTTGGCGGCATTGTTCTCACGAGATTTATATCGGAGAGTGAATTAAATCTCTACCGAGTTGTCGCCTACCTTTTAGCACCCATTTTCAGGCGGGTACAGCAGCCCTTAACGATCGAACCGTCCTGATATGCATCTTCCTGCCTGGTACTTGGAAGCTGCAGAAACCATTGATAACTATAATGAGAATTCTAAACGAGTGCGCTCGTGATGAGAGAAAAGAGCAATACATATCTGTCACTGTTTCTTTTAATATCTCTCTCCTTCTCCCTCTCATCTCCTCCCCCTGGTCTCCTCTCACTCCCACTCTCCCTCTCTCTCTCTCTCTCTCTCTCTCTCTCTCTCTCTCTCTCTCTCTCTCTCTCTCTCTCCTATGCTAATACTAACTTAGCAAGGCTTTAATTTGCCATTAATTATTTATCTTCGATAGACTTCAAATGATTTCCTCATACGTCACCATATGTGGTTATTCGATAGTTTCATTGGGCATTGATAAATAACGCATTATTTCCCGATACGCATGCAAGTACCTAATACACCTAACACACCTATGCACCTAGAGCGGAAGATATCGCATGGCTCGTCTTTAAAAGCCACACTTGAAATTTCCTTTCGCGAGCAAGTGTCCACATGGACGTAATCGATGTGAGCGTGCACACGTGTGCCTAGTATCAAGGATCCATCAGCAACATTCCCACAAATCGGTCAGACAAATGAAAAGAAAATATTTTTGCATTCACAGTTATTTTGGTCAACTACGTGGAAACTCGGACTCCACGTGATGATGAGTAACTTGAGAAAGAATTCTTCGCTTGAACGCCACTAACGATTAATGGAATAGCTTATTCATATTTTATACGAGCAGTAATGTACTCGTACTAGCGATATATTTTTCGGGAGTTATTTATGCGAATTTTATAAGCCAGAGATTAGGTGATAAGGGGGAAGTGAGGGGAGAGAAGGAAGAGGGGGGGGGGAGAGAGATCAAAAGATTATTAAGGTATACCTTAATAATTATTAAATATAAAATATATTTAAAATAAATAACAAAATACATCTACTCCCTCTTACTCAAAATAGACTTACAACGTAGGTTACTAGTCTACTTCCTCTAAGTCAACACTCTCCAATAGTAATTTTCTTCTCGATTCTCTCTGTAAGCAAGGGTCAAGAGGGGGAGGCGTTATGTCACTCATAACCTAATCTAACCACTTTCCGCGATTCACATGATGCATGGTAGGTCGTGGTGATGGACGCTCTCTACTAGATCATTCTCTTTAGTAGCACAAAATTTCAGTCTCGATCGCGATGATGTAAGGAGTCGACTGCAATAAAAAAAAAGAATAAAAAATGAAATAGAATTTAAAAAAATAAAATCTTTAGTTTCGGAGATCGCGTCTCATGGATGCGCGACCAAGTCTTTGCAGATCAAGGACCCTGACAGCTGCCAGTTCTCGGCATGACAACGGAAATAGAAGCATAATTAATGTTTTCGTAGCTTCGCTTACTGCTAACGAGACGACGTTCGCGCACAAGCCGAAATTAATTGACAGTTCGTCGTTATCTTCGTCGGCGACGTTCGGTAGACGCTAAAGCGACGCTCGGCGCAGTCATGTTATAGGTAGTAAAAGGAAATAAGAAAGTCTCGAAAAATCTTCATGTCGCCATTGGATAAATCACTCCGTGAAAAGGGATGCCTGCAGATATAGCAGGAGTATAGAAGGATCAGCGGGACAGCAAAATTTAATAATAAAATTAAACAATGTAGAAAGATAGTGAGACACGCAGAAGGCTACGCTATTCCAAACGATGATTGCTATGGAACCCTTCAAGTTTCTTGACCCAAATTGGAAAAGAGATATTCAATTGAATATTTGAAAATTAAGTAAACGAAAAATCGATGAAAGGCACTTGGGCTTCCGAAAAATTATTTAGCATTTTTAGTCCCGACCACATGGAACCTAGTAGTGTCTTATGCGTTCGCCATCCAACACTAATCTTGAGCATTTAAAGCATCCGGTTTTTAAGTTCCGCACCCATGAAATTAATTTTTTGTTAACGACGTATGCGTAAGATGCGACCAAATGGTTCAAGCGGGTCTACCTTAAGGCAAACTCGTTTGCCACGATATTTAAAAAATGTACTCACCGGCAAGACGGCCATATCGCTGAAACATTCGTTCCACGTCCGTTTTACTGCACTGAAAGGTATTCAGATTCCCAACGAAAACTCGCGAATTTACCGCTTGCGGATCCTGCGAGTTTGTCTGGTTGCCCACCTTACTCATCTTCATCCTCTGGAACAATAACACAAAATACCTTCAATATATTTATTTTCATCTTTGCTTTGCATTGAGGTATGGGGTTCATCTATTACTACCCCTTTACACATATACATATATGCTATATAATACTTGATGAATAGACGAATGAAACGCAAAAAAGAAGAATATTGACTTATGCGCGTACCTATGTGCCTATGCGTTGTGACGTTGCAAATGATATCACAAGAGATTCGGAAATAGGGTAAATTTACGATTGCTGCGGCTCCTCAATTTTAGAATTGTTTCTGGTACCCGTGTAGAAATTAGTTAGGGTACGACCTAGTACGAAGAAGGCCGTAGTAGGGGTCAAGTACGGCAGCCACAGGTATATTTTCTTAATGCGGCCATGGTAAGACCCTGATTTTATGGACTGATGAGAATATTTGGTTTGGCCCTTACTAACAATGAGATTAAATTAGGGCATATTGTCTGGCACAATTAAGAAACTTTATAGACTTTTATGCTGAACACTTTTAGCGTAAGCTGGGTCACCGAAGGACTTGCAGCATAACATAATTAATTTAATGTTATCCTGATCTCGTGAAAACATTTTACTAATTTTTATTAATTATTGAAATAGAACATTAAATATAATTGTAATTGCTTACAATATCCGTTTTATAAATTCAGGTATATATTGCATTATGTTCCTGGAGAAATTCGAAAAAAATTACTAGATTCATATATACAAATATTGGTCATCCAAATTCTTAATCGAAATAACATTTAAACATTTCGTTAGTCGCTTACTGAGTAATCATCTCCACATTTCAAGCATCCTGCCAGTCGCTAGTTCAAATCCCGCTCGCAGCATCTCCCAGTCAAATAGATCTGTGTCTACCATAATCTTTTTTTAACTTGGCTTTAATTATATCATTATTCCATTCGTATGCTTGATCTATGTTAACAAATGTTAAGTCTAATCAATTTTAAGGGAGTTCCGAAATATAATATAATATTATAATAATAAGGAAACCTCATGAGAAACACATCTATTTACTTTAATAAGGGTTTAGCGGCTAAAGCGTTATAGCACCGATGGGGCGGCTATCAGGTGTCTGGACCATAACTCGATCAGAATTAGGGAAAGCTAATAGTGCCTCACTCGTAGTACTATCTGAATTTCTATACAGGTAGTACTTTTTTCCGCAGAACAAAATAGCGTATATAACTTATTGCTTGTGCAATTTTTAAGATTGTAATTTACACTAGCGGCGCAATATCCGATGTCCGTATTTTTAATGAAGACAGACTTTTCTTCATCCAAGGTTAGACTCTCGTGGCTAGTTGCAACTAGGGATCAAACTGACGTACGTATAAATAGGGGTCTCACGCATTGTTAGTCAAACTCTCCCGCATTCTCGGACGCGTTCGAAAACTCAGGCTCTCACATTCCCCGCGTTCCACATCAATTGATCCCTAAACCTAATCTCAAAACAACTGCTTCTCAAATAAATTATCAATAGTAGTGTGGCACATCATAGTATTACATTATTGTGTCAGCGGACTCATTCGCCGATAACATTTTTTGAGCTAAAACACCATCAGGATCAATAATAATGTAGAACACTGGTTTGAAATTGCTCCATTTTAGTCAAGGTTTCTCAATTTACATGTTAAAGTTTCTTTCAATATTTTTGAATGCCAAAGAAATTTCGCTGCAATATTTTTCATAAATAAAGGCAACAAATTTATAACGCAACGGCAGTCCCTGTTGACTAGCGATGAATACATTTCATGAAAAATTGACAAAAGGTCCGATGCTTGGACAACGCTATGGTAGATTGGACCGATGTCAGTAACCAGTGCTGGCTTCTAATCGGCTAAGCATTGGAATGATAACGTAAGCCCAACCATCAATGCTAATGGTTTGCCAACATTGTCTCTCTGCAGCAAACCAGCACTGTTTACCGACTCTGCTCCAGCACCTAATGACAGCATTGGCGATATGTTGCGGAAAAAAATGTTTTGTAAATATTACAGTAATATGAGTGACTTATGTGGTTTTTACCAGTTATTATACAGGGTATTAACATTTATACACCCTGTATAAATAATGTTCACAATGCGCGCACGCACCCAGTTTTATTTTTTATATTACCCACATATAACTTATATGGAGGAATGCGACACTCTACCCCTTGAATTACCAATCTAATTTGTAAATGTTACTTCGATTAAGAATTATAATCGTCAATATTTATACATATATGGAAACATTATAGAAAAAGTTTCAATATGTTAAGTTCAATCTTATTATTAATGATAAAGAATTTGTTGTTTATATAAAAGTTTAGTTGTTTAACAAGTTTTTGTTCAATCCTTTATATTTCATATACGCAGTAAAAATACCTCAATATTTGTTTTTTTCCGTGTTAAAAATTATTATATAATTTTTTTCAGTTCCAAATAGTAAATGATTGGTTTCCATGAAATATTAAATATTTATTGTGTTAAGAAATTGTCTATTTATATCTGGTATACAATAAGTACTTAGAGTTCAAAACTACTGTTGCCACATGCAAGTGTACGAATATGTACAAGCATGACTTGCATAAATTGCAGAGCAAAGTACCATACATATATATAATCACCGTTCTATTGGAAATTGCATCAATTTACTGTTCGTTAATATGAATTACATGTAACTGCTGTTTAGAATACATTTCGCTTAATAATATTTAGAAACAATCTTTACCGCAATATCTCGAAATAATTAACCTCTTGGCAGGACAACGGTAACAGAAAAATGGTGAAATTTTTAATAAAATTAGTGTCAATATTTCTTCAATTCTATTACTGCCTGAAAAAAAGAATGTCCAACATCACCCTTTCTTCTGCGTATATTTTACCAGTAGCATTGACCTAGTTCGAATGGTGCTGACCTAACAATGGTAACCAACGATCAGCTAAAAATGGTAGATGGTCGTCGTTCAGCTATGCGAAGAAAAATAGAGCTAACCAATATAGTAACATTTGCGAAAAAAGGACTCACAATAGACTAGTATAGTCGCTACAGCATGCGCTTCAAAAATTCGTAATAGTTGTGAAAGATAAAACTATCCATTACATTAACCAAATATTAAACATTCAAACATAAATGTTTTGCCTGGTACGGTGGTTTTCTAAATATTCTTTTCCGATTGAATATGAACAACTGGTTCAAGGTTGTGTCAGAATTGAGACTCACAAACGGGGCAGTTTTGGCTTAAGACTATATTGATGGTTGGTGACTTTGGAAATTGACTATTTCCTCGGTATTGGCGAATTGGTTCTTTCACATTTGGCGCTACATTCGGCCAGCATTAACGGACGATACTTATCCTGAACCTTGTGCCAGTAGTCAACGATTTGCTGACACATAATCGGCAGCGCATCGAAATTTTGACACGGGATTCTTTTGATTTAAAAACCGCATGTTTCGATAACTGTAAAATTTAGGACAATCAGACTTACGGACTGTTTTGTTCCTTGTAAAAAATACTACCAGAAACAATCAAGGGACCGGAGAAATTGTAATCTCTCCCCTTGTTTTATTATACCGTCCGATTTCTTTTATATCCACGCAGTCACGACAGTTACTACTCCGTGGATATCAATTCTGTTAACCTTGTCCGGTCGTAGTCCGGGAATCCGGATGCCTCCCGGCACGGCTCGTTTACTACTTACAGTCGTAGTCCGGGAATCTTCCGGGTCAAGTGTTTGGCTATTCTATAGCTCGGGCAGCTTCACCGTCAGCTCTCTAATCGCACTCTTGACACATTTATATGCGTCTGGCATCAAATGTAGTCACTTTGAAATATAAACAGCGAATGCAGCTCCGACCAGTAAGGGTTATTTCATAATAATTCTAAGCTTTAACTTTATTTTGTATTACACCATCTTCCGAACGTATCCCGTACTAACGCGGTACGATATGTCGTCCCGATAAAGTTTCCATACCAATGATACTGATCGCCTTCGCTGAATTGTCTCGAAAGGTTGGTGCACGAAGTATAGTCCATCGGATGTCAATCACCACAGTAGCGGCAAATAAAAGGGGAGATGATCTTCAGAGATATCTGCTATGGACCAGAAATAGATCTTTCACGACACGAACGCACAGGCGAATCTCCCGCGATACTCAAACTATATGGCAGACAGATGTCATGCCTAAATCATTTCCCGTACACCATTCTGTTTGTGTCCAGAATGGAACCACGTTTTCATGGCCACGAAAGTCATCCGTATCCTGAAGCTAGTGCTCTTATACTCAACCATATCTCTACAAAGCTACAACACCCAGTCGTAACTTTTTACTCTGACCTCCCTGCCCCCACCTCGGTTGTCGGTTACCTAATCGCAAAATACAAGAATATCGGACTATTAACCCCTTGGCATGCAATGACGTCTGGGAGACGTTATTTGTTTTGAGTCAGCGTAGATTTTAGAAAACTTTGGACTACAAAACTATTATTTCACTTAATAAAATTACTTCGTTATTGTCCATTAATATTGTATGTCAACCTTACTAATTATATTTAACAATGTAAATATTCTTCTCTGTTTCTAAGCTTACATAACTGCACAGTCCAACCAAATTAAATAGTATTTTTCGGTCGTACCGAAGTACGTTTTATTTGTATGCCAAGAGGTTGAATTAACGCTCTTTTCTTTTACGATGAATCCTTTGGCAGAGGACCGTAGTTCTCGCAGAATAAGGTATATCTTTTTGATCAGAAATACAACTAGACTGCTTAATGTTTCATCGGAACCGCATCCGGTATTAGTTTAATAAGAGAAAAATTTGCTGCAAGATTTACTATGACGTCATCGTAATCGAGGATCAAACTGACATTCTGTCTCAATTTATTAAATTTTAGTTTCATTAGGAAGATGTTGGTTGTTACTTTTACTAATGACACATAGTAATTTTTCGAGTACAGATATGAGTAAAATATCAAAATAAAGTTAACTTTGAAACGATAACAAACGTATCATGGAAACAGTCGCATTTACTATATTTGCCATAGTTTTAACTATGGTCATGTAAAAATTAAATACGGCGACATCGTAAACTTAGATGTATGCAAAAACTACTTTGAACCACTCTAAATATTACTATATACACATAGTAATTTTAATAGCAATGTAGTAACTTCTACGAGATCTAAAGTGAAAATTATTATAGTAGTGTGGTAACCATAGTTCAATTTTATTTTTCTTACTTGTAGACCAGTTCATTGTATGACATTGTACGACGTGATTTCTACCTTTCAAGATTGGAGTCTTTTATACGAAATGTACACCCTGACTATTTCTTGATGGTCATCGAGTGGGGCGTGAGAATCACGGATATGTATGATAATCGTTGTTTACAACAAAGATTAATTTGTATTGAGATATATTTTACTAATTATTAACGACTAATGTGACGAGAAATTGATTAAAATAAATGCTAAGAAGGTAAAGGACCCAGTACCCGAACAACTAAGATCTGGACTCGAAAGTATATGCAATTTCTTTGATTTTATCAACGAAATTTAAAAAACTCTTGTTTCATTTAATAATAATATCACTATTATTATGTGCGATAGTAATTTAATTTTGATGAAAAGATGTGTGCATCACCATGACGTAGTACCTGAACATCCGTAAAGTGTTAGACCCAGTTGTTCTGATTTAAAGACCTAGTGCCCGAAAAATCTGAAAATTATGTCGCTCACATTTAGAAAAATATTTTGATGGGCTCAATATACTTTTTTATCTTAAAACTTTGGCAGGAAGACACACTTCTCGCGAAATACGAAATATCATTTAATGAAGAGTTCAGGAGGACGTTTCTTACAAGGTTTTATTCTTAGTGCTTTCGCCATGGCTACTTCTGTAGAAATAAAAGCAAATACAAATATTTAGAAACAACTTTCTTGAGGTTATTTGAAACAGTTTTAACATACATCTCTCATATTTGATACTTTTACTCGGACTAAATAAATTTGGAAAATAGTAAATTTATTTACAAACCGATCTAGATCGGAGAAATTTACCGTTCGTTCTAAAGATCACGAAATCAAAGAAGATCACAAGACTGAAGAGACTCGTGTAGAGATCATGCACACAAATGACGTTTGGGTTTGACTTTCTTTAATGATTATTATAAGAAAATTACGAATATCTGGGAATCTGTTAGGGTACTGGATAATTTACCTTAGTTTAAATTAATAGCAAAAATAAATTGTTACTGTAAGCATAGTAATTTTGCTTTTCGACCGACATTGTTCTTCTATTTTAAAACTAACGACACTCATTAAAATTTACTGTGTTACCTTGCATTAACTGGTATCTATCCTGTAATAAGATTTAATATAACGGGTTTGAAGTTTCATTATGGAATATAGTAATTTTGCTCAGACTTCGCGTTGAGTTATTTTGTCATAAAATTTACTATGTTCAACAGTAGACTCAACTCTAATGTGAGCATAGTCCCGCGTTACTAGAAAACAGAAAAATTGAATCTAAATATCTCATAAAACTTACAAGTTTCACTTCGTCAGGTTATTGAGCTTATAAGGTATGCCTAATCAGGCTCGCCTGATATCAGTCTAATTCGGACCTGATTTCATTTCGATACAGATTGCCTGATCAGGTGATCCTGACGTATTTCAAATGAGGACCAAGTATTGATCAGGCATTCTTGATGTGGCCGAGGCTGCATTATTTTCGGTATGCTGAAGATGGACGGATGAATCTAGAATCATGCCGATGTGTGAAATCGCTAAAAGCACTTTTCGTTCATATTTAAGTGTCTGTGCTGGTCATTCCAGCTGTTCACCTCCTGTTGCTATATATCCGATATTGGATTAAAATTACTGAAGAAAAACACTTAAAACAGGTCGCAGTTTATTTTACATAATCTGATAAGTCGTGAAAGCAGTTCGTCAGGTTGTTGACTTATAATAATCGCACTGAAATATGTGGTGGATACGATAGTGCATAGGGTTTATATAGAAACCGGAACGGATACATATCTGGTCTTGATTCGACTAATTCCAGGTCGGAACAGCCCAAGTAGAAATTTCCTAGTGGTTTCCCTTATAACGAAAAGGTTCCGGCCGGGCTGAGACTAAGCATCTCTAATAATGGAAACATAGCTAGTACCCAGCGTGATGCACACTGGTACGTCAAACTACTAAACTACATCGCGATTCAGTCTTTCCTTACTATGGAATCTTACCGGAGTCGAAGTAGGCGCTCACCAGTACCTCCAGATATAAACCTAAGTTCAGTTCACACAGTTTCTCGTGACAGTAACAATTTCTTGATAAAACCTCATCAGTGCCTAGGACAGAATTTAATTGTGTGTTTATTTCCTGTGAATTTAATGGATCGTAAAGGAATTCCATTCTGCCAAACGCGTGTGCCAAACTCGTAAATGCCAATGCTTGGGCATAATGATTGAGCAGGTGTTTGGGAAACGCACGGTCCAATGATACAAGTTAACAATCAGTCATTAAATTTTTTAATATAATATAAATTAATATGATGGTTTTAGGATTAAAGGTTTTCATATATACAGCTAGTCTTAATTATCACTTCTAATTACAGCAGCATGTACAAATTGAGCTGATGGCTCAGTGGGTAGAGTGCCACACTCCTGACTCTGAACTTTCCGGCAATCACAGGTTCAAATCCCGCTCACGGCA
This sequence comes from Syrista parreyssii, assembly GCA_030142615.1. NCBI lineage: Eukaryota > Metazoa > Arthropoda > Insecta > Hymenoptera > Cephidae > Syrista > Syrista parreyssii. The sequence continues at coordinate 173,511 of JARQTG010000220.1, forward strand.
ACAAAGACAGTAAACTCGCATACTTATTTTTTCGTGTTGTTTTAATCATACATTTTTGCCATTAGATAAATTACATATTTCATATATTTTAATGAATATGAAAACAGTCTAAACAATTTCTATTTACATCAGGCACCTGATCAGTGCCACGTGTGTAATGGAGTTACACCCCGGATATAGGCCAAATTAATTGGCCTGTTGTAGGCCGGATTTTATTTTATAGAACGCCTGATATGGCCTACATTTCAGTTTGATTAACCCTGGAAGACATATATGGGGTGCAATGCCATCCCAAGCAAAATTCAAAGTACGCCCCTGAAATAACCATTTTTGCATTTTTTTGCTTTATATCACATTTTAAATGTTTATCAAAGAAAGAGAAAATTGATTTACACCATTGTTTTTCTCGTTAATAAACGAAGAGAATACACTACTTATTTATTAATTTACTGTTGACAGGGAGGATTGCATCACACGAAAAGATCGGGGTGCAATTGCACCCCATGTTTGCCTATTACGTAGCGAAAAAAGATATATATATATATATATATATATATATATGCCTTCTAGAGTTAAACATTCATCCAGGTTCATGTATTTGTCTCAATAGAGAAAGCGAATAAGAAAGTAGGTTTGAAGCATATGGCATTGTCGTCTTTATAAATTTTGTTAATAAATTCGTAAATTCTGGCTGACCTATATATTTTCGTATTAGGAAGCGTACCTTTCGGAAGTTCGAGCATTCCCGAAAATTTGCATTCAACAGTCTGTGTCATCATAATTGTGTTAACCGATCGATAAACATCCGCGTTTAAAAAAATTGCGGTATCATTTCTTCTTTTTCTTCGTTTAGAATTCTCAGGCATCATCCCAGTTAAAATTTTCTTGCATGAGTCCAGATGCCTACCTAGGTTACGACTGGCCCTATACTGGCCTAGTTAGAACCTCAAAGATCTCTTGAATTTCAAAGTGAAATTTCTACAAGAAAATGGTGGCTTTTTTATTTTGCGCCTCCCCGGAGGTCCTCACGTTAAAGATCAGATCTAACATGATGCAAATACGTGAGAACATACAGATAAAAAAAGGTTGATGTCTTTATGCATATATACGTATATGTGAAGCTATGTAAATGCCTGTATCCAAAATTATACACAATTCGCTGAACCCATTGGGTTATAATATATGAGAAACTAAGTTTTAGTTTTCAGGAAATTAATTATGTTGCAACGTTAAATACAAGATCATCACAACGCACGGTTCCAAATAAAATATGGAAAAATGGCGGCCACAGGATTGTCTCAAGGCAAGTCTGCATGGCAGTGAAATGTTCAACCTGGTAGTGTCCAAATCCAAATCCAATCAGTTTACTGGCTCAATTTGAATTTTTGGTACAGACATTAGGAGGCCAACACGTACACCTTCATGTAATTATATTTTTGCGACGGCAACTACGTAAGATACTCTATCATGATCCATGCGGTTTACCTAAATAGGAGTAAAAACATAGAAAAGTGCGCCTAGATTGCGAAAGATTGGTGTTTCTGAAAGGAAGCCTTCTATGTTAATTTCACCTATGCCGTACGTGCTAGGGGATTGATTTAAGGGAAAAATCGTTGTACCTTTTATACCCTAAGAAATAGTAGAGAGATAGGGAAAATAAAAGAGTGGGAGGGTGGAAATAACATATAGGGGTGTGGAAGCCAACGCGAGACTGTGATACCAGAGAAATTCGATATTCCTATAATGTTACACGAGGAAAGAGAATTAGAGCTCACATGGGAGGTATACGTGGCACAGTGCAGAAAGGGGAGATAGAGGAAGAATAGTAGCTACGAACTGAGTGCGATTTTTGTTCCTGGAGTATCGAACATATGATTCCTTTAGAACATCCCTTTAAATGCTATGATTTGCTTGACGATGAAAAGCAACGTGCTCTTACATTTTCCTCGAAAGAATCAGGATTGAAGGCTACGAGAACAAGGAAGGAGATGATACGCGGCACATCTGATATCGATAAGCTTTGCTTTTGATCTAGACTTATTGTTAGTGACAGCTGCAGCAGCAGCCATTAGCCGGGCGTAAACCAAAGTAACCATCATCGTGTGTACTTCGATGAATTAATGGTCGGAATTCATTCGGCTGGCATATTTTTACGGATGATTACCTCCATTAAAAGCGAACCCCCAATAGCAATAAAGGGACCTTGACTGTTATTTCGCAGGATGTTCCTGTATTTAGTAGCATCTGCCGGTGCCATGAAAAAAATCTAGCGCATTATGGAGCCATTTGCGTTGTAGGCATCAACCCTCTGCAAGGACTTGTCAACCCGCGTCCCTGGAAATCGATTAGCAAATTTACATCGTTCCTCGTTCGCTCATTCTCCGTCTTCAATTTCTTTCGGTTAAATAATTTTTTGTTCACATTTCCTAGAGAGATTTCGTGAATTCGTATCTCTCAAAATGACAAAAAGACCTCGTTCTCCAATTGAATCCAATATCCTGTCACTGAGTATTGTTGCCTTCAATTAATTTGGTTAGGTCGCCGCGTCAGTGATTTTCGGAAAATTAACCAATGTTACAAGCGCGAGTTACAGCCTGGTAATTGGATATTGGTTCGGACAATTAATTAAATCATAATGGACGCAATGGAATAACGTTTTTTGGAGTTCGATTTGCAATGTGACGGATTTTAATTATAAAGTGCTGCGCGATAGCTGGCCAGCCAAGTTATCTGCATTTATGATTTATAAATCGATTATATGTCTGCTCTTCAGCTGACGGTCCAGAGCAGATTTGCTCAAATTCTCCATAACAATGTACTCTGAATAAGTATCCATTCTTCGTAAGAATTTATTAAAATTCACAAAGATGGATTGAGATTAATTGAAGTTTCCTAGTGGACAACATAACAGATTAAAAAGTCCGAACCATTGCAAATACATTTTGTTTTGTATCCAAATAGGAGAGATAAATGCGGTATCTAGTGATAAGAACTTTAACTACATAATAGCAGCTAAAAAAATCATATTGCTGCGAATGCAATTTTATATCGCCCTTTCTCGTTGTGCAGAGTTAGAATCGTGAGGTCTTTTTGGTGTAGACTTATTATTATTTGTTTTATTACCGTAAGTTAATACAATTTTAAATGATGCATTCCAGCAGCCATGGCAATATGTGACAGAAGCACTCCGGTAATTCGTTTTTCCAATAATAATAATAAGATCGTTATTATAACATTAAAACGTGCCCGTACAGAAATTTACAACAACAATGGCAAAAAACCTTTGTATATTAAATGTGACGCTGTTATATGAAATACAAATACCCTCATCCTCTCGCCCAGACATTAGAGATACGCAACAAGACCCGGGTACCAAGCATTGTGCTTGCAATGCCAATGAATCAGACTTCATTGAAAATCAATAGCGAGAGATCCCGATGATACCCAATTCTCATGTATCATAAGAAATCCGGTTGAATTATCACTAAATTCACTTATGCTGTAATTTAACGCCTGTAGGCAGGCGTAAAGGCGACCACATAGCATTGTGACCGGTCTGATAATACATGCAATCTTTTAACACGTTCTTATTGAAAAAAAGACTTCAATTCTAAATCGAGCAGAATCAGATTTTTTTATTGCGTGAAGATAATAATTTAGCCTATCTGTTAGTGATGTATTTGAAAATAAAGGAGAATTATTTAGAATTCCAGATTATGACGTCACCACTCCGCATACAGTGGACATCAATGATGCTTAGGGTGGGGACCATTACCAAATGCCGATCGGTCTGCATCCCCACTCCGATGCATCGTTAATGCTTAATGCACGCGTGCTACATATCATTATGTTGGATAGGTAAATAGCAGTTTTAACAATATAACAATAAACAATAGAAGCCTCACGAAAAGCGGTAACAAATCTCGCGTAGCAGAGAAAAGCAATCAAATTATCGCGTATGGCTCGTATTGAGAGAAAGATGCATGTGAAAGAGAATATGCGAAAATTATATAATATTAAAGCTGGAAAATTAATTTGATGCAGTAAAAAGTATAGGAGGAGGAACATAATTTTCACCGACTGTTTTATCAAAGTATTTAATTATATTAAGTTTTTATACGTGGAATTTGACAGTGTCGATAGTTTTATGTTTCGTCCACAGACATCTAATTCTAATTAGTATTGGTCCATAAAGTAAAGAACTATTTAAATGTTAATATTTTTATTAAATTATAAAGAATGAAGGTGGCGCATTTATGCGGTTGTCTAAGTTACTTGAAATTTATTATAAAATTTATAATATTATTTATAAACAAGATACAAAGATTGGAAAGGATTTGAGTAAATCTGCAAAAGTTTTGATTTTCTTTATAGGCCCCAATGCAAAGAGAATGGCGGACACAGTTTGAGCTTGAGACAAATACTACATACGACAGTGAAGTATAACACGGCTCTTAGCATCGGTGCTCTGGTGGACGCAAATGAATATTCATTAGGCACCCCCTATGTTGCTACATTGCATCGTCTCGACATCTCTACGCCTCTGCGAAAACGCCATTGCAAGTGCACACGCTACCTGAATTATATAACGTATGCATTATTCATACCAATGAAATATATCGCTGCGATTTCACGGAAGTAAAATTTAGCACGTTTCAAAAAGTCCGATGTTCGCAACGCTCCCCGGTCATTTCCATGGGGGGTCACTATCATTTTACAAAAATGGCATTCGCCAGAACCTTCAAAGTCCAGAATGGTCATTTTGCCAAAACTCGGGTAGAAATTTTGCCTAGACGATAAATTGGGCAAAGTTAGTTTGCGTTAATAATAAAATGGGCCCGCAATGAAAGTTTAGCTCGGGCCTATATGCAAATGTCATGCTTCATTATTTTACTCCTGTTTAGGCTGTCGTAGCTTGGGCCAGTATCGTCAGAGAGAGGTCTCAATTCCTGTTTAGTGGCGCAAAGACATAGACAATTTATTAAACTGTTAATATTCGTTTAAATATATTGAACATATGATTGACGTAATGGCATAATTGTATAATTACATCCAAATTTAAAGAAAAAAGATATCAACATGTCCCGAGCAGAAATTAAGTTAGGGTTTTTACTTGGCCCCTTTTACTTTTCCTCAATTCTAATGGGTGCCCAATAGGAAAATCTAAGCATAGCCCTACTAGGCTAGTCACGCTTCGATCTATGGGGCCTTTCTAGATTTCCTTGTTGGGGCCTATAAAGCCTTCCAAATGAAGCCCCTACTAAATCGATTAACAAAATTAATAAAAAATTAAATTGAATTAATTTTTTTTTAAATTAATAAAAAAAGTCTACCATTTTGTAGGGAAGCCCTCGTGGGCGTAGTAAGGCCCTAGTCTGGAATCCCTAATGTAGAATTCCCGACAAAACCTAAAAAGGGCTCCAGTAAGGAATTATAACTGTGGATGGCGCGATTTCCCTGTTATTAGGGAAGTCTTTACGGATTGTATCATCTAAGGGATCCATATTTTATCCGTACTGCCCTGGTAATTTTCTATACGAAAATCGTCATTTGCCAGAAAGGACAGCTGCTAGAACGCCTCTTATGTTTCTATTACTTGCAGCAGTAGAACGGGCACAGCTAGATGTAGGGTTCTACTATATCGACAACTGCCGCAAGCAACAGGACTACAAGTGGCGTTCAGGCAGCTACCGTTTCTGGCAAATGACGATTCTTGACATTGATTTTCTGGCAAATGAAAGCGACCCTTTCATGGGACAGTACAAGGTTGGATAGTTGCCGTAGCGACATGTTCCATAAATTAAACTTAATGAAAGGTATAGGCTTAAGGTCATATTGCGACGAGCTTCGGGCAGACTTCAGAATGTCCGTTATAAAATTGACGATTGCTAATGGAGGAGAATTAATTGTAAACATATCTTGAACAAAGCACGAGAAGATTAATATTAGTAACGCGTAGTATCAAATAACTTAGCTACAGTAGGTTTGATTAATCAAATCCATAAACTCCCTAATTAACCAAATAACCTTGTCACTGTTATCTTTCATTCTTTTCTCATTTTATGGATTAGAAGAGATTTGTATGACCTACGACCCTAATGTACGCAAATCTGAAAAAATGCAGGGCGTCAGGAGACATCAGGAACGAAACCAAAAGAGATTATCCGCAAAGCAGAGAAAGACTGCGTGAGGGAACGCGGAGAATCACCGCGGGACGAAAAATAATTACCATTTTCAGGCAGTTTCTCCAGTTTTTTAGGATGCTATTTTCTTGAAATACCCTCTGTGGGAAAGTTTAAAGCCCGTTTCGCGAAACCACAGCCTTTTATTTAGGCTAAGTTTCTCAAGTCCTCCTTTTTGTTAATTCCTCGGTTCTCATGCCTTTTTCTCTCTCACTTTCTCTTCCGTCTCACTATCGTTTCCAGTGAGTACAGTGAACTGGAGTCAAAGCCCCCTCATCCATTGACTTGTTAATTTCCATGCTCTTTCTATCAATTTACATTAAAACTGGAATACTTTCTTTTGCCTAGCCGCTGAAAAAGCTGATACTTGACGAATGGGAAATGGTGCTAACAAGTGCGGGAGTCGCAATGCTGTTAAAGAAAGGTTTAGACAGTGAAGACTTCTTGATTTCTTCTCCTTAAGGAGGACACAGAGTTAAAATGGTGGGCGAAACCCGGGCTAAAACCAAAACCGGGACCGCATGTTTACTGCCTCGTAAGGCAGCGAGCCGTGGCGAAACCACGAATGCGTCAAATTGTCGGGAAGGTGCGAATGCGGGTTCACTTTCCCTTCCCTCCGCCATCCGCAAACCCACACATTTCTCCTCTTCCTTCTAACCTTCCTATCCCTCCTATCCCTGCTATCCCTATATTCCTGGTATTCCTCGTCCGCCATGTTCCTCGTCCTCCGGAATTCCGGAATAGGAAGAGAAAGCCGGGGAAACAGCCGAGCAAATTAAATTAGACAGCCTCCGCCTCGGTGAATTGCCCGCGGTTTCATTTTGAAGCCGTGATATATTTTTGATGGTAACGCGCCGGCAGACTTTTCCAACCGAATCTCTACTAAATCCCACTTTTATTCCGCGTTGCTCATTTCTCTGTCTCTTACACTCTCTTTCACCTACTCTCGTCGTTCTCCCATATTTCTCCGGATATGTCCCTCCGTCACAATTGAACGTATAACACGACAACTCGGTTCTCTGGACGTTAGTCTCCACTGCAAGTTTCCTTTCCTATTCCACGGTTCATCGCTTGGAACTTGTCAGGAAAAAAATCTTCGTGCGCAACGCCAAGAAAATCCCATTAGCAGCCGTTATAAGATCTTGGCAACGGGCAATTCCATACAGACGAGTGCACCGACAGAAACGCAGAGACGCTGGGACGCTATGACGTCGTAGTTAACTCCATCTCAAGAAAGCGAAAACCTCGCAACTTTGCAAAGCGGAATCTGAAGAAGAATAAGAAAAGGAAGAAAGGCAAGAGCGACTAAGTGTAAGCAAGCGAGAGGCAATTTCTCTCTAAATAGGATTTATACGCGTGGCCCAGCTTCTCGTCTTCGCCGTTTCTCCGCCTCAACTTGCTTCGTTTTCTTTGGTTCAGTCGAGAAGAGTTTAGCTCCTAGTTAATAGCCATGATTTTCCTCCATTAAATCCATCCTTCTATCGGCTCCAGCGCCATTCTTATTTAGATATCTCCAAGCACTTGTTAGCAGCGCTATTTTTTATTGCAGCATATATACAAATAGTTCTAACAAGACCAAATACAAAATGCTAATTCTGCAAGAATTCGCTTACTAGATTCAACGTTTCTCTGTTATATGTGCCATATAACTGAAATTGCATATAGTCTGGTTTGAACATCAATTTCGCATTCAAGGACAGCTCAAATGTAGCCCATAAGGACGAGTAATGGCTCCTCAAAATGGAACTATTCCCACAACTTGGCGGTATATTGGTGTGCAGTTGCGCAATATAAGCAACAAAGTATAAGTAAATGATCGAGCAAGACCGTAGCTAATAAGTTTTGCTGGTATTTCTGAAACGGCAGATTTCACACCTTTTCACAGACATCATAAATGTTATTTTGGATTGCCACACTTTTTAACTTTTCAAGTCAATGTGACAATGTGAGAACTGTCGAACCGGTCTGAAACATTCTCACTGGATAGCCTTGTTAAACTATATCTTTCTATGGGGAAGGATTACTCATCCACTCGAGCGTGAATGAAAATACATTAGAGTGCATAAGATAGATTTGAATCGTAGGCTGAGTGAATCGAGACGAGTGCTTCGTGGGAAATGTGGTGAAATATTTCATAAGGTATCGAAACAATCGAGTATCCAACTAACGAGGCAAGTAGTTCAATCAGCACCGTAAACGATAGAATTATTAGAAAGGGATTAGATATACTGAAAAATATAAGTTCTTCTCGTGATTTCCGTGTCGTTATTATGCAGCGCAAGCAATATTTTAGTGAGAAGTTGCAGGGAGATCGAATCGGACTGATGTTCGGTCCAAACTAACATCCCAATGTTGACTTTCGACACTGGACCTATCATCGACTAAACATTGGATAATAAGAGCGGTCCTATATTGGAATCTAATATTGGCCCTAGAATCACACTTGTTGATTGGTCGAGAATTGATACTCAAAGTAAACCCACCACTGGGTACTTGCACATGTAAAACATTGACGTTCAAGGTATGCCCAATATCCTTTGCGGAAATTGAATCTCCGAAGTATCTAATCATTACTAAGTAGCAGCTTTTAATTTTACCTCATTATTGTTAAGTCAGATTACCCGACGGCTATAGTTTAATCGTAACGCTTTTAAATTTAGCGATAATTTTATTTACTTTTCTCGGCGGAAAAAACGCTTGCCGGAGACGGAAGTCGATCTTGGAACCTTTGCAAGATTAGACTGCGATACTGTATATTACGCTATCTCAGTGCTTGTAAAATTGTAATTCCTCACATAAGAGAATAATTAACTGACGTTGTTGGAAATTCAGTTTCATTAGAATGTAATTGATTATTTAGATACTATCTATGAAATTTTCATTCCACAATTTCATACGTAGCCTTTAGACTGTGGTACTTAATCTTGGTTTACATGTATTTAGTTAATATTGACTAGACCACTACGAGATAATTGCCTGTTTATTATGCTCGTCTGTGACCATGATTGGGTAGCCAGTGAAAAAGTGATTACTAGATAATAATTTCATTGAGAATGTGCGCCACCTGTAAGTCTGTATGGCCAGATACACCCAGAGTAAATGCTAGATGTCTAAATCATATAATGACATAACCTAGCTTTTCATTGTTGACCATAATCGATTAGCCAACAACTATATGTCATCATTACACAATAAACTCAATACGTTTCAGTGCTATCTGTATGTCGGTATAACTAGATGCTCCCTAGGAAAGAGCTAGATGAATTATTTACCTCACTCTTTGGGTCAAAAATCAAATTCGCTAGTCATTTAGACGATAGTTAGTAAATTACTGAGGAAATGACTGCATGATTTTTTGTCGTAGTTTTTCGCCATATATAAGTAATATTTTTTCGAGTAGTCCGTAGGAAGAGGTTAGAAAATAATTTGTATAAATTATCATTAACTAAAGGATTGATCTGGTCCTAATTAGCTGGTCACTGGTGTATGAGTTGGATAGCAACTTCAATTTCTACTCGGGATTGGCGTAAAGTTGACGCCGAGAATTGCTCTTTAATATAAACTCACTGAATCCACTCTTGGATTCGTGTATCGTACTTTTTCTGGCTCAATGCGGTTCTCCAGGTGAGTTGAGTTGTGTTAATAAAAAATAGATAGCACTATATTGTCCTATGACAGAATACAATAGTCTCGACTGCAGTCCGGCCCAAGACATGCTGGATGTTAGTAAATATACCTTATCAATCTAATAATAAATGTTGTACATAATGAAAGATTAAGAAGAAATACTAAATATTAAAGGCATCCAAGAATTGTATGCTTAAAGAGCTTTGTGACAGCGTTGGATTTCAAATACAGAGTATCGATTCTAACTGATAATAGATATTTCTAAAATCTCGAAATTTGATCTTTATTGCTTTTTATAAGGAACTGTCGTATTTAAAGGCAGCCTACGACTATCGGAATTTGAATAAAGAGTTGACACGGAATAATTATATCGTCCTGCTGATGAGTAGTTTCCTACTAAGGAACTCGTGAGCACGCGTTGACGTTGCCCTATCACAAATAACGTACTATCTCGGAGAAATAAGGAAGGTCTTATTCTCAGAGTAGTAATTGTGCACAATTTTCTTATAAAGAATTATGATGGTATAGCAAGACCAGCACAATGATCCAAATTGTCAGAGTGACGTCCCAACTAAATGCTGAAAGTGATTCTACCTGGCAGAGAAAGCGGTTTGCTTCTTGCACGGTTTGGTCAGTTGACGATAGGTAGGAATACAGTCGCAAGTTGTGGTTCAGCGGGACGATTTGCCAGGTTGCCCGAGACGGTTTGCTCGTTTCTTTACTAATAAGATATCCTAGCTACCGCAAGTGACTAAATGCTCAAGGTAGGATTTGTCGCCGTTTATATATGAATAAAACACATCAGATGGTAGATTAGGTGATTTGAGGGGTGCGGAAGACTGCCTAAGTATATACGTCGCGATGCCTAAGTACTGTTATTAATTGGTAATAAAGGTTATGCGGGTTAGCAGAATTTTACAGCGGTCATCTGAATATTACACGTTGCATTGGTTAGAGCTTAGACCAAGTAGTGGTCTTCAATGGAAATTCAGCATTGGACCGAATACTAGACTTGTATTGGCAAACCAAAGGATGTTTGGTCAATGGTGGACTGAGTATCGGTCTTAAATAGGCGAAGCAAAAATTGGTCGGTCAAGAGTAGTCTGATGATCGGATTAACATTGTCAAACCTAAGATCGGTTGACGAATGATGGCTCGATGAACTGGCCGGTATTGGCGAATATGGTCGGTGAATAAATGGCAGGCTGAAGTTCGGCCTAGCATTAATAATTTAATTTTACAACATTCGTGTGTTGCACATGTATGCACATGTGTCGTGTGTGTGTATGTGCTTCGACGTTGGGTGTCGGAAAGAGAAGTCCAAGGTGTTCAGGTGTTCCTCTCCGTAGGGTTTGGTGTCTAAGTGTCAGAAATGAAAGTCCAGGGAGACCAAGTGTTCCTCTCCGTAGTTTCTGGGATCTAGGTGTCGGACGTGAAGTTCCAGGATACCCAGGTGTTTCTCTTCGTAGTATTTGGGGTCTACATATCAGAAGTGGATGTTCAGGGTGTCCGGGCGTTCCTACTGGGTGTTATAGGAAATTTTGAAAATATATTTGAAATTATAAGCTAGTGCTGATTATATAATAAGTAGACATGTAGTGACTCGTGTACTTGGCATTATAACGCGATATCAATACTTTTTGTATGTGAAACAATATCGTAAGATATAAATAATAGTGTTTTTGTAAAGAAGGGAATAAAAAACAATCCTGAATTTGGCGAGGTTTTTTTACACGAAAGTGTTTTTGTAGGTTAAACTCTACTGCGCTTAAGTCTACGCACTGCGACCCTGATTGGTGGAAATCGCAGCATTATGGGAGAGCACAGCTCGAGAGAAAATTAAAAATTGACAGCTTTCACTGTATATTTAATTTTCGGTTTTCAGCTAACTAGACACTTATAAGTTTGAAGTAAATAAAGTCTAAACGGTGAATTTTTTATAAAAAGGCTTGTCAAACTGAATCTAGTAGTACTAGAACATAGTGAAATTATGAAAAGCAATGTCATATGTCGTAACATTCCGTCCTTCTACTCCTCCATACTTTATTCATTTTCCTAACCAGGCATCCATTCTCAGTGATGGATACATTAGGAGCCCACACAGAAGTGCATAGCATCGTGGTTGTGCATAATTGAATCTGAACTTTCTAAATCGTAAATTTCCTTAAGAACCCTATCGACCTCTCGCAATGACGCCGATAAAGGAATAGGAAGTACGATCTTTAAATCCCTAATATTAAGTAAGTCTCTTGAATTAATCATAACGATAGTCTTGAGCAAAACATATTAGAAATTATTTCGTTTAACTTTGGCGGACCGGAAGTCGTTCTAACGTTTCGAAGGTGGTGTCTAACATATAGCGAGTGTATCTCCTGACATGAAAAACTTTATCCTACATCCATTTCTTAAGGTTTCGAAAAAACTCCCGCCGACCCTCTAAAGGTTAATATTCCACGAACCCTAAACCAATTACAGACAAAGTTAGATGATAAGAATTAAAACAAATACTCCCTTAGGCGTCTACGACTGCTACGCACCGAACACAATGTAAATACCAGGAAACCGGTATTTAAAGTAATCCCTAATCTTATTAAATTAAATAAAAATATTTAATCAAACATCAAATTAAACATTACAACATCAGGACCAGAAAAATCGTTATTCCCATCAAAAAGCACATAATTCTTTCGAGGATATAAGCAGCAACTTCCTCAATAGGAGATCATAATTTTTCTTTGATAATTCCCTGATCACTCATTTGATTCGAGACAGATAAGTACAAATATAAAATCAAAAAGTAAACCAGGAGCAATAGATCAAAAAGTATTAAAAGCTATCAGGAAACCAATCCTGATTCCTTGAACAAACCAACGAAAAGTTAGTATTGCAATCTGTGGGAATTCATCCTTACAAATTCCCAGTTTTTAGAGAATACAGTGTCTCAGCTAAGTATTGCGGAATGTCCTATCAATCCTGGATTTTCTGAAATAAAATCATTGTAATGGTGCCAGTGGCGTATTACCGCCTAAGTCATCCTAGGCCCTTGCCTAGGGCGGCACGGTTACATAGTAGTAGGTAGGGGGGGAGTGGCACGTTAATGCCTGTGGGTTTCAATTCAATAAATCGCAGTTCATTGATCCGCTGATTGACCAATAAATGAAAAATTACCTGTAATTTTCTTTTCTGTAACACCAGATGTGGTTGGAATCCATTTAGAGAAAAGCGGACCACACTTTGCATGTAATCTAAGTAACTAGTACTTATGCCCATGTCTTACGATGCCGAGGGGAAGAGAGGGAATATAACCTGGAACTTTGATGTAGATAGTAAGTTACCTAGATGGGATTTCCAGGTGAATTTATTCGAATCTGAGAATGAATTTAGGATGGCGTGTGAGCACCATGGACCGTAAGCCGGCCCTGGACGAAGCTGTTGGGCGATTCTAGTATCAGAAGCACCAAAGATTTCCGCTCCCAATATCACTGTGATTAGTAGCTGTCTGAGGTCTCCTATGCTTCTGCAGACGTAAGGAGTCATTGCGATACCTCTTAGTATCTCGGAAGATTCCTGAAAACGTCCGCATCAACCTGCAGTGAGGTTACTGCAATAGAAGTACCAGGAGTGCAGGTATCTCGTATCTCCAAAACCTTGACTAAAAACACTCAACTCCCAACTTCATGGTGATTAGTAACTGTCCGAGTCAGAGCTGCTCCTGAAAATGATAAATTTCAGCGAACAGGAATCACCTGATTACATGTTGTTCTGAATCATTAACCCCCTTATTTGCAACTAGATTGCCGTCACCAGAAACATTGTGCGATTGACTGTACTGCAATTCCAGCCGTTCTAGTCCCGAATAAACAAGCATAAAGAAATGACACAAACATACTTTCCAGGTCGCCTATCGATCTATGATAAATATTGTATGAAATTATAAGATTGCGTGTGAGAGTATGTGAAAATATGACTGTGATATAATAAATAAAATAAATAATCAATGAAGATTAATTCAAAGATATGATAAAGTGACATGCGATAGACAAAAATTCATGTTCGCCTTTTAAAACCAATGAAATTAGGTCTTTAACGTATTTTCGAATCTTCAAGATATTTAGATGCCATTTATACATGTGATTTCTAGTGACATACATCAGATAGTGTTCATTGTCACGATTCCGATCATGTTTTATTCGCAAATCAACCCTTCGACCATATTCTAGAATTTAGATATTATTCCTTGGTGCTCTTAATATATATTTTTTATTTTGTTCAAATTCCATTAGAAGAACAGGCTTGAGTTTGTTCACCTACTGCACCTATATTCACAACGCGACTAATAAGATCTCACAGGTTTTGTATACTTGATCCTTCACTACCGCTGTGAAATATAAAGAATTGACTTAATTCTTACTTACCGCTTTAACTTTCAGTTTTCACTTTAACTTTGTCTGGCTTAATGCTAACACCTAGCATCCCTCAGACTGGCCCTATATTCGCAAAATCTATACACCGTATAGGACAAAGTAACTCTGTGTTTTATTATTAAAAAGAAAATGTCACTTTCATTGTTTACTGTTTCAATTACCAGTTTCCTAAGTTTTCGACTCGAACTCGCATTACTCCACCGATTTGGACAACAATATCGTGTGAAGATATAGATTATAGGGTTGTTCACGACAAACGGACTACCTGAAGTTACCATATTCATTTGATACCTATGGTAGAACCTGCAGTAGTAAGGTAGTATGGTAAAATTATGCTATAAAGTTGACCCTACATTTTGTAATGCCTAATCGAAAGAGTTCAATCCACTGCATCTATTGGTCGTCAAAATAAAATTTGTCTACCGTCTAGTTAAAGAGATATTAGTTAATAAAGTTGGGTAAAAGTGAGGTGGTTGGGAGACTTATGACACTTATGAGAATAATTATTATTCGCTAGTATTAAATTCACATTCTTTAATATATTTTTTTAATGGAATTCAACAAATTATTCATAAATCACTCAGACCTCTCATTCCACCATGCATTCTTCGAATAATCCATGCGATATACTTATTTCGTTATACATTGCTAACGAAGCATGTTGGTAATATTTATATCTATAGGTGTCAGCCAACGTTAAATTGTCAGTCTAATATGTTCATTTTTTTTCTCGGGCTTCGATTCAAAAGGAATGTTTAGGTTGCCAATATGGTTTCATCCACAAGTCCAAGTTAGTTGCTATGTCTGATGTAAATAGTAATTGTCACGCGTATCTACTGGGATGCGTGAAGGAATAAACGTCCTTACAGACCATGGTTATTTCCTTGTCTGAAGGCAGGCACAGAAGGGGAATTGTGTGTTTCGCCTTGCTATTTTTTTCGGTACTGCACACAACTACAAAATTATTTGGAGTAAACACAATTGCCTAATAAATAAATTGGAGGCAACATACGACTGGACTAGAAAAAAAATTACTCGTTAGCAGTTCACTACGGTGGAGATTAATCTACCTGTCGTAATTATATAATTTAAACTACTCGATTCTTTCTCTGTACGGGACAGTCTGATTTAGGGATATCGTCATACTCATCGCGGTTACCGTACTCGCTACGTGCCAGTAATTGTCATTTCTCGGTAAATTACGTTTACAACGTTGAATCATAGAAATGTAGTAACAAAAAATATGAATCCCTTAACTCCATCCCAATGTCTCATAAAATACTGCAACTATTATTATACAAGCATATAGCATACAAAAGTAAAAATTACAGATTTGGCGGCATCGCCAGAAGCAGTATACCAAAGTTTCTTGCACGGTCTTCTATTTATTTTTAGGTCAAATTGTACTTTACTCAATTTTACGATTGCCGTCCCAAAGATAACCTATGGTCTAATCAGTCGATTCCGTTTCAACAGTATTGAATGCTTAAGTGAACATTTGTTCGCTAAGTGGTAAAATGTAAAACACTCAATCCACAACCGAAGTGTGTAGTCAATGTATATATGCATAAATTTGCGTGGCTCACTTTATTAAAAATATATAGTGAAGAACTTAAGTCGAGTCTGTAGATTAATTTAAGGTAAGAGATACCAACTTTTTAAATGCTTTATGTATCTAATCTCTGGATTGCTTTGGATAAAGATACACTATTAGATTATTTAAATGGCCTCGTTCTCAAAGAATCGATTTTTTTTGAACATATATTCAAAGATACATTTGTCGAAAATATTTTAAGGTAGACTAGAAGTCGAAAATCGAATTGTTGTTACAGAATTTTCTTTAGACAGCCGTTGGCATTCTTGTTTTGGTCCAAATAGATGATTTTACTTTCTAACTCTTCGCATTTCCTAAATTTAAAAAATTTTCCGGTGCTCGTGCCGCGAGAGCAATTACTATGAATAATAATAAGAATTCCTATATTTTTGTTTGGGCGAACTGAACAATCTGCATCATGGTCAGCGTTTTCACTTCTGAAATGACAAAAATACATCCATTTGGACTAATATTTTCTATTCAAAAAATTTCTGAATAATGACTATATTTCAGGAAGAGAAACGTATACGATCCCTTAAATAATCTATGACCAACAAGTTGCCATAATTGTAGTAGCTACAGGAACGCACACGTGATTCAAGGCAATATTTACTATACTATTATCTACAAATATTTCTATTGTTCTGTCTAACAAATTTAATCAATGAATTAGACATTTTATTAATACAGTTAAGATCAATAATATTTTCGATCACATTTGTCAAAGCTTTTACTCAATTTTGGTACTATTATTCTATTAAACTGTTCGATTAATTACGAAAGTACTTGTTAAAGTATTCCTAAAGGAAATCTTAATCAAAATTGTTGAATACTTAATTATTAAGAATTTTATTTAACAAAAATTTTAACAACATATAAGGTACATGCCCCTTTATTACCTAATATTATTTTTGAATATTTCTATTTCGTGGCGGTTCCTACTGCAGCGACACTTACGTAGAATAAAACCATGTAATCAGTTTTTGTTTAAGGGGTCAAGGAGAAGAAAAACCCTCTTAAGCAAAATAGAAAGATTTTTTTGACCAAATTGTCTTTAACTCAGTCTATATTTAATATTATTATATATATTGGAATGCTCCTAGGAATTACGGAAAAATTAATAAATAGGACTTATCAGGTTGCACAGTCCTGGATCGGTGGATCCGTCATAATATTTACTCACAAATATTCATGGAAACTCTATAAACACTAATCAAGGCATTTGTGAATTTTCAATTTAACCCATTGTTTTGATTTCTCTAAAGAAATTTCTAAAATATGTCTATTTTTCACTGCTACGAACCAGGCGTCCCTTTAAGGCTCCTCCGGATCCAGATCCGAAGCTACAATGTGGTATATGTATGCGCTGTCTTGTGGTAGAATTTGGAACTTATCGATCCCGCATGATAATGTAAAAACTACAGGGGCGTCTCACGAAGAACAAAAGTATGGGCAATAGCCTTACTTGCACGCTGTGCAGTTATTTGATTCTAGAACATGAATATGAAGAAAATGGACAATGAGTTATAATAATAAAGGATATTACTACTGTAGTGGATGATTTTCAATGGATTGGAGTGTACCCAGGACACAGAAGTGTCGTTTCTGAAACTGTTGTAAGATTGAAAATTTATAGCCTTCCCTGGATGGGTAAGGAAGTAACATGTGGCGATATCTGGCGGAATATATTGATATCTCTAATTGTAAGCGTAAAAAATAACATCAAATAGTGCAAATCGTACTTTTCACCTTTTCCAGTCGTCTTACTTCTTTTGATTACGAAACTGCAACACAATATGTTTTCAGTCCGCTTGTCAAGATCTATACTCCGTTATTGTGCTAAAATCGTGATAAACGTGTAATAGACTAGTGAGTATGTACGAGGCGTATGACAGAGTGAGACAGGGACATACGAGATTTTTTTCATTGTATTTACAAAATTACATACATATATATTCAGGTCGCTTAAACGAAGTATAGATGGAAGCAAATTCATCCAAAGTAAGTCCCGGAAAGTTAATATTTTCTATGAAAAGTGAAAAATACGTTTTCGCGCTTGTGACGTCATAATTCAATATGGACGGTCTGGGGTTTAGAAGAGCCTTAAGTCTACAAGAACACTGAGAGTCAGATTGACTCTTACCATACTTCCGAGTGTCTCAGGTATACGATGAAAGGGCCGTTTCCAGCTGTCTCCCCCCAATGTTAGATTTTAATTTGCAGCCGGGGTGAAATATGTTTGGGAGATTTCAATCTTTAATTTTTTAAAAATTCGTGTATTAATACTCAAGATACTTAATAAAATGTGTGACCTAGGCACCAATGACTCTCAGTGACTGTCCTACGGGGTTTCGCTAAAAGCATGTGTATCCTTGTGGAAGTAAGGTAGTTTACTAGAAAATTTTCACAAGCTAGACCCCCTACTTTTCGAACTCAATCGAAAGAGTTCAGGATCCCACCGTTACGCCCAATCAAAATGTGTTCTATCATCTCGGTTATGAAATATTAATCAGTAAGAGTTGTAAAATTGAACTAGAGTGGGGTGGAGCTAAAGTTGTCCGGATACCTTTACTTTACGTAAAAGTTAGAAGCTTGCGCTATATATAAAAAAATATTAGTGAAAAGATTGCCATCTAAGGCGCTTGCTGATCAAAATTGAATATTATTTACTATGCAGTTATGGAAAAATGACATGTCAAAAATCGTCATGTGGCGTCTGTCTCTGTCTGCATTGAGATGCCTCTGTTTGCACATTGTCGGTAGAAAACAACGTGGCGGCGCAATATTGCCCGAAAAAATGTGAACATTTTTAACGTCACTCTAAATTTGTGTTACACGCGATGTTTTCGTGAAACGTCTAACAGTGCGTAGTTTATGCATTGTTTCACTTGTAACTTCTATTTAGCAAAATTATATATTTTATGCCAGTAACCATAAGCTATCAAAAGGTTATGTTCGATTACCAGGCATTCAAACGTATTTACAGATAGTACTATAGTGTACATAAGTATAAGTATACTTACAATTAGTACTAGTCAAATGTCGTGCATACTATAATAAATGTAGGAAAGCATTATGAATTGCTTATGGAGATAATTATTAAACGAATTTAGTAATATAATTTGCTATATTATTATATTTACTTATGGATTAAAAACAAGTTATATGAAGATACTAATTTGACTTTGGAAATTTTCTAACGACCTATCTTAAGGTACCAACTGACACTGACAATGAGTCCAACTAGCCTCAATCCATTTTTTTCTTTTTCGAGAGCGAGATATCTTGCGTGCGCGCAAAATTCTAAGTGGAAGTGTAAATGTGCTTGATCGGTTTACGAGGTGGTGTAATTGCAATCATCCCCCTTTTCCCACACTGGCAACCAGTCGGTTGACTACCCTCTCGGCACACTCTAGATCGGAACTCTGAACTGGGAACTCACGGCGGTACTAAACCGAAGCCCCCAAGCACGCCTGAGTTTGTTTGGGAGCTTTTCAGAGGTTTTACTGCGGCGTTAACTCGGTTCTTCGGCGGTCCATCCACCGCGCTATCACTAACATGTCTATACTGTAGTCAATGACACCGGTTCCTCTCAACTAATTATTTGAGCCATTAGCTCTCATGATCCTACCGGAACAGCGATCATCACTTTGTCGATTCGAGTCAAAAGACTCGAGTGAGTCGTAAAGGATTCGAAGTAGCAATTGGTCTGTCATGAATTGCATTGAACTCTGTCGTTGACTGTCGATATTATCGATATTCGATTCTCGGGGACAATTTTACAAAGGGATGAGAGCGAGCATGCCAGTCACCAAGCCAAACGAGAAATTATGAATATTGTATGGACCCCGGGAACTGCGTCGACGATCGTCGAGACGCATCATTAGATCAACCGAGAGCATCCAGAGCGAAGTTAAAAGCGAGATCAAAATTGACATTCATCTTTCTGTAGTTCGGAGTGACACTGGATGAAAATAGAATGAGCGTAGGAAAAGCAGAGAGAGAGAGAGAGTAGAGGAGAGAAAAGAAGGAAATAAAATGAAACAGAGGGAAACCCATTCACTGTAAAAAGCGATAAACACGAAATACGAAGTATTAACGTGGAGTAGGGCGCAACGACAAAGTTCCCAACAAATCACAAACGTGCTAGCGCCAGTGGCAACGGGAATCGATAGTGTTTTTCCGATAAGATGTCCTACTAATCTCCATTCTTCTCTCTTTCCAGTCTCCGATTCTCTCATTCTACAGTTCCGCCATTATACCATACCCTCACGCGCCATTAAACGTCTCTAAAGTCCACTGAATTAAGTCCAGATTTCATTTAATTAGAGATTCCCGTCGTCGAACTTTTCTCGGCGCTGCGCCACGCGACCCGTCTAACACTTTGCTCTGCTATTTGGATTTTTTTCCTTAATAAAACGGAAATTACCTGCATTCGATCGTCGCGGAGAGACTTGCGTTTTAACATCTTACGCTAGGACCCCGCGCTGTGGCGCGTATTAACGCCCAAGTCTATACCGGCGCTCCACAAATACGCGCCCATTGAAAAAGTTCCAATCGAAATTTACTAAATCGAATCACGTTTCTGTTAAACTTCGTTTCCACGTTTCAGCGACGTCTCAGGGAAGATGTCGCCGACGCCACATCGACGCCACATAGACGCCACATCGCCCACTACTTCTCGAATATACCCTGCCGGCCACCTACTCAACTAATCTAACGCAACGAATAAAGCAAGAAACCATACCCGGCGTTAAAAGGAAAAAAAAAACTATCCAAAGAGCGAAATTAATTGCGTGAATAGATTTGACAGCCCGACAGCTGTTTCCTCGCTTGACATAGGAAACTCAAAGGACGTGACCAAACTCCTCTAGGAAGGATCTCTCCAGGTTATCAGGCAATCGGTTACAGCGATAATGCTAATTCAGGAGAATCCGCCTGGCGCTATTGGCTATTCCAAAAGTACGTCGCCGGAATTCGAATTTAATTGCGAACAGAATAACGTGAGTGAGGATCGGTGTGACGTTTGCCGGAATGCCGAGAGAGTCAAATTAAAGGATTTTTCGAGGTTGAACAAGAGTGAGAGCGAGAGTGGGAATGAGAATGAGAATTGCCAGGAAACTAAAGTCTGCGGCTGGCGTCGAAGGCACGCTTTAATTTAGGGCTCATTCGTTAGTTGGCAATCGAGGAGGCAATACGGGCAGCGGGTGGTCCCCTGCTGCCCGGTAATTCCCGAAAAGCTATAGAGAAGCGTCAAAGAAGAATTGCCTCTAAAAACAGATTGTATGGCCTGGCAACGCCAGGTCAATTATGTCCGGTCTCGGATTGGCGCTTATGAGCCAGGAGCGGCCAAGGAAATCGAGTTAATCTCGTTTAACTCGAATGCTCATCGTGAATACTCGTACTCTCTGTCTCTCTCTCTCTCTCTCTCTTTCTCTCTTACTCTCTTATCCACTACGTTATATCGGCTGAATTCGAGTGAAACTCAGGCCAAATATAACCAAAATTCGAGCCGCTATCAATTGGCTGCAACAGGGATGCTAGGTGAGCTGACAGGCATTGCAATTATCGTACTGCGAATTGCGAATTGAGAATGCCGATTGCCAGTTTGCTAAATATTAAAGAGAAAATCGAAGAGAGGAGTGGAGTAAAGCATCTCCGAATGAGTAGGACCGTGTGTACCTATATTGTTCTTCATCAATCGGTTTCGTAGATCAAATTCACAGCGACTAACACGTATTACGATGGTGTGAGCTTTGTTCAGGAGGTATAGCGGAGAGAAAGAAAAAAGAACAAAATGTCATTCACCTAGATGCTAATATCTGCTAATATCGACGCTGAACATTCTTCGGGGGCACAGTGGACGTCACGCGACGCGACACGTATACGTTACGATAAAATAGCGATTCCTAACATCTCGAGCCCCTGGAATCTGCCATATATCTTTGGGAAATTGTCTCCCACTTTCATTCGCTCGACGTTTCTCACCTTTCACCTCTTTTCCTTCTCGTCTCCTATTCGATTTCTACTTAGCCGCATTGAATTCAGCGCCGAGCAAACTTTAATAAACATAATGTCTCGCACACGTGTTTAAACTGTACACTACCAGACGTGGAGCAGTAAGGGACGAAGGGACGGAGAGAAGTTGCCGACATTTAATATTGAAAATTTAGAGCGTAGGTTGGCCGTTTCACTTAATTAGGACCCCCGTCAATCTCAAATTCCTTGCTCCATCGACTTCCACGCTTTCAGACGTCACGCAATACCTTGAAGAAACATCTCGACAGCTAGCGCAGCACTATCGAATCATTCCGAATTTTCTCAAGGTATATTCTCCTGCGATATCATACCAACGAGATACTAAATACTAATGTAATAGAGTTCCTGATAGTAGAGCGAACGAAAGTGTAATCAAGTTCTAGAGCTTCGTCTAGTCTATGCACTCATTGGAGAAAGTATCTCACAATAGTCCGCTGGAATTGTGAAATGATGAAATTATACAAACTGCAAGTCCTGGCAACGAGAGCGCTGTCAAATTTTTGGATTACAGGTAATTTCACACAGCACCCATCTCACTAACAGTTTTACCACTATTATTTCTCAGATTGAATTCTTCTATTTCTCTTTCTAGAAATGACTCAAAGGAAGTGCGTCGTGGCGTCTTGCCCGCTACCAGGATGGAGAACAGGTGCCAACGCCGTTAATTAAACCGGGAAGTTATCGGGGTTTGAGGGTGCGAGTGTCGCAGCATACATTAACTCTTGCCTTTCCGCCACTTACAGCATTTGTGATAAGGTGTGCCTACCGTTAGCGTAGCGCGAGTTACTTCGGGTGCCGGTGTGTTTGAGACTGTTCAGGAGTGTCAAGGGGTGCCAAGTTAAACTGCCGTTCCGCCTCCCGGTTCCCTCTCGTTTCCTCTGGCAACACCCTCACTCGAGCCATTATCTCAGTCGTCGGCCCTAGCCTTTGCCCCCGACCTCCCATCGACGTCAGTAAAGTCGAAGGGGCTAGCGTTTAGTCACAATGAATGACGAAAATTTCTCAATGACGCTTATTGCTAGACACGGATGAGCACACTCAAGCAAGTAACTCTCGATCGAACTAAATCCGGCGTAATTCTCACTATGCGACATACCTTTTATTTCTGTCCTATCGCAAAGGCGTTCCTCGTAAGAATACTGGCGTCGATCAAAGCCGAGGGTCGCGATCCTCGCGAGCTTAACTAAGAGTCATAAGAAAAAAAGAGAAAACGCTTGCCTCGACTTTACGTAAAAGAGCACCCTTCATTGTTTTGTTAATAAAATTGTTCGTAATTAATCTAAACAAGATTAAGAGGATTTCCAGCCTTTGAGGATGATGCTGGCTGTAACATCACATCTTGCATGGGACACGAGTAGCTTGCTCAGAAGGTGCCGAGGAGTTAAAAGGCGAGAAGGAGGTTAAATTCTTGTTGGCCGCTCGATATTGGCCTAGGCTACTCGACTTTTATAAGCTGGAAAAAATATAATCCGATTTCGGTGAGTCTCCAAGACGCTCATATACCTAAGAAGTAAGAAGGGTTAAACTATCCTAAGTGTCACTTGGTATGTATGACGCGCGCTCCCATTCGCCCGCTAGCTTCTTTTCATAGGGGTTTAGCGAGGCTTATCTCACTCTAAACTCTCCCTTAAACGCTATCCAGATATTGACTATAGCTTACCGTTCTTCGAACGCCGATTGAAGACGCAGCCGCGGGCTTCTTGTGGCCAGTCAAACACAATGACGCACTCAGCCAGCACACAGTGAGATCGAGAGAGAGGAAGAGTCAAGTTCAGGAGAGGATCGTCTAGATAACAGACAATCCTTCCACGAGCTATAATGGCTACTTTGATATCTTATAGGAGATTGTTATCATCGTCGTCATAGTGATAGTCATAGTCGGAGCGGTAGTCGCACCACTTGAGGTACAGAAGTTCTCTTTTTCTGATAGGAGGGATCGAACAGAAGGGATAAAGTTCAACGAGCGGTCAGGATAATCATTCCTTCAAAATGCATCCCTGTTTCAGCTACCTCTGTAATTGGATTGATCGAGTGAATCGAGATGAAAAGCCTTCACTACAGATGAATACTCGACTCGTGGAAGGAAGAGAAGAAACCTAAGGATCCTACTTTGCTCAAGAACTAGAAGATGGATTTGAATCAGACATGAGACCAGAATAACCTCCACAGACACAAGGGCAATGAGGTCAACTATGTATATACCTTTGGATTCCGGATGGTGTATCGCTTAAAATTTATATGAGTTTTTCGTAAACAGATGTCAAGTCGTCCGTCTTTAATTAAATCTTGGCTTCGACCATTTAGATTGAATTAACAAATGATAGTGGCAGACACTCATCTGGTATCAGTAAAACGTGAACAAATTTTACACAGCCACTTCAGCACAATTCCTTAAAACAAGAATTATAATTTAGTGCTCTTTAGTTGCTAATTATTTACTCTAATCAGAATTTTGTTGCTTTAAACGTTTAACCGGAAGTAGTGGTTTTACCGTAGTACGGTTAAAATTACCACAATCATATACAAAAAAATAGATAAACGATATAATAAGACGTATTTATTTAATTGATCTTTAGTTGCTAATTAATTATTGGATTTTAAAATTTTTTTATTCAATTTTGGGCCGAAAATAAATGGTATTTCATATGATTATTATATTTCATACTCGTATAATGTATTAACAGTAGATTTAGGAAAAGCCTTTACGCGAGTTTTAAAAAATCTTCAAGTACGCAGAAAAGCGGGAGAAAGAAACAAAAGCTGTGTATTGCGCTTGCAGGGCAGTGTCGACATTTTTGAAAACGGGCTTTCGTTTGTTTTGTCGTCACGTATACGATGCTGTAAGCTTTCGTTTCTATTCCAAATCACACATGTATAAGCAGTTCAAAAAATAGTAGTGCAACCGAGAAGCAGATGATACCTTTGCACAAAAGAAAATTGTTACAAATAGTTTGTTTGTTTTTCTAAATAAAGCGTTGTTTTTAAAATAATAGTATTCAAAGTTCGTTGCGCGCGCAGATTATCTAGTTAATTTTCAACCTACGGACCATCGACATACAGTATGGACTAGGCGATCCCTACTTCGAACCCTTTGAAAAAGTGACCGTTCAAATAAACAACGAAGGAATGAGGTGGCGGCCAATCGCTCTCTTCTTCTAATGCTCTTATGGGCTACTTTCTTTATACATTCGTAGTGCGACTACTGATTAGAAAGAGACAGGGCTTGGCCGTCAGCAGTCGCTATCTTTTTCTTTCAGCCGGCTATTTCTCATATGCCTATGCGTAGTGTATACTATACGTCGATGGTATGGACCATGTCGATTCTTCTGTGATTCAAGCCTCCGCGTGTACAGGTGTGTTTACAAATGCATGGAGGACAATTTTAACATCTTTCACAATTACGCTGAAACACACAATAAAGTGAATCTTCATTACATTCTTATTTCAATTACGCGTAGAGAGATAACAAAAAGTATAAACACAAACTCACAGATAAGGTGAGGGCTTGCAATAACAGAATGTGGTGTTCGGTATGGAACACACTGGTCTGGTAACGTTGTATTCCTTGGCAAATTCTAAGGAACATGTGTTTTTGCGTTTTTTATTTCACATATCAAATATTTGAGATAATCGACGTTAAAGTTGCAATAAAGTGACCAATGAGAACACTTTTAGATGGAGTGTGGAAGGGAAAGTCCAGTCTAGCTGCTGACGATGCAAGCCTGTCTGCAAGGCAGGCTTAGACCAATAACACAAAGAGCTGGTTTGCGTCATCACCGACTAGTCTGGACTTCCCCTTCTACGCGTCATCTAACAGGGTTCTCAGTGGTCACATTATTGCAACTTTATCGCTGATTATCTCAACATTTTTATATGTAAAATGAAAAATGAAGAAAATCATGTAGCTTAAAATTTGCCAAGGAATGCAACGATCCTGGTCGTCCACTTAAAGTATTAAAAACCTGCAATGCCCAAATTATCGACGTAATCGAAAAAAGTTTTATATGAAAATTGTTCAATATGAAGGGGGCCATTATAGGAGATCATCATTTTTTTGGTCGGTAGAAGCGCTGAAGCTGGGTTAAGATCAGTTCCCCCTTTTCAAATACAATTCGAATAAAATTTACTTTTTTATGGAAGAAAATTCTCAAAATGGTGACCTTGTACTTGCAGACATTTGTTTACTCTTACATGAAAGGAACATCGAACTACAGCTAACATTTTTGGAGTTCCCTGCGCACATGTTCCGCATAGTCCCGACTGGAAAATTTTTGCTGAACCTAATGTGGACCGGACCGAGTATACCTGATCTGGACGACCAGACGAGGCATGTAACGGAAATAAGTGCTCTGGACCCGATGAGGAATACCTGATGTTGATCTGATGAGGATTTTCTGATCGGGTTCTAGGCTCTTATCTCTTGGAATTTCCTTATCTGATCCAGATTAGGCACACCTGGTCCAATTCGGATAATGAAGAAAGTTGAATTTAATTAGTGAATTATTATTTTTTATTAGAATAAACATTACAATAAAAATATGAATTAAAAATATATTAAAATTAAATATTTATTTTTCATGAAGCATTGAGTATATTTTTAGATAATAATTTTTTGAAAGATTTCAAATTGTTAAGTATATCAAATTAAAATGAAAACATTTTTTATTAGCTAAAAGATAAAATTGTCAATTTTTACAAAAACAAAAAATTTAATTTTTTCTTAACGATAGAAATTTATCTTGCAAAATTCTGTGTTAATTGGTATATATTTCTTTTTATCGTTTTTTTTTAAATTTGATAAGTTTTTTTTTGAATGTCGAACATTATTTGTCCAAATAAAAATTTGTTTCTGCTGAAAAAATAACTTTCTTTTATCTTTTACATAAGTTTGCTTCCCCAATAATTTTTCAGTTCTAATCACAAAATCGATGGGTTTATTTAATTTTTATAGCATTTGGTTATCCTGAACCGGTCTTCGTCAGGTCTTCGTCAGGTCTTGGTCAGGGACACCTTATGATACTTTATTTCTTATCACATCGGGTTATCCTGATTCGTTCCTGATCCGGTTCTAGTTAAGCAAACCTCATTGTACTTAATTTTTTATGAAATCGGGTTATCCTCGTCTGGTCCTGATATTGCATACCTCCTCCGACATGCCTTTCTCCTACCTGATCAGGTCCTGATATATTCTCTGGTTAAACCTGACATTTTTTCCAGTCGGCTATTCTTTCCTTCCTGTCTTCAGGAGTTGCAATAACTTTTTATCAATGTACCAAAGTATACACGTAAGAAGATAAATTTCATTCGATTCGATTGTTAGATGTCATTATTTTTAGCCTCGTATGACCTTGAATGACCTTGTACCATAGGTCATTGAATTTGTCTCATCGCCAGTCTTCATAATATGACAAAAATCTGTTTATTCTATTTGAAAAAGTGAAAGTGACCTTAGAAAAATTGACCACCGATAAAAAATATGATGATCTCGCCTTCTCCATATCGAGCAACTTTCGTATGAAACTTTTTTCGATTACACCTATAATTCGGGCGCTGCGGGCTTGTGGCACTTTAAGTGCCTCACCCTGTATATGTACCGAAAAGGCATCGTTTAAGTTGAAGAAAAATAAATAAACAGAACCTATCAGAACAGACAGTTCAGTGGCTCGGTGGTACAATGGTTAGGCCCTGACTTGGCAGGCAGTAGGTATTAGGTTCGATTGTCGATGTGTACTCAAAATTTTTCGAAACTAAATAAATAAATGCATATATGGTTACATATAAACAATTATATTTTTATATATCAGTAACTAGTATTAGTAATTTTTATGTTTAATATAAAAGAGTGACTTATAAGAAAGCGGCAAAAATTATATATGTTGCATATATGTTTTTTATATACAAATGTACATGTGTGATAATTATACCTTAAGGCAATTCGGTAGAAAATTTCCAAAGTCAAATCAACATCTATATACAATTTGTTTCGGAACAAGTTTGAAGGATAGGGGAGAGAAAGTTTAAGGATAACTTCAAGAGACGAATAATGCTTTTTGATTATCTAGTTAAGGGAATAATTATGTACGGAGAAGAAGTCTGGGAATACAGAGAGGAAGCAGAACTAAAAAAAATACAAATAAAATATTTGAAATGGACACTCGACGTCGACGGATACATCCCGCGCTATATAATACTGGAGGAGACAAAGAGGGATAATATAAAGATAACAGCAATAGAGAAAGAAATGAAATTCGAAGGGAAAGCGAGATTCGCAAGTGGAATATATATGGTGAAAGAGTGCGTCAAAGAAAGGCACAGGCTGAAAATAGGAACTGTAGTAGACAGAGAGAATTACCTAATCAGATGCGGCTACGCAGCAACACATGTGGACAAACTACTAAACGAGGGGATGGACATGGCTAGCAGATTGAAGATGACTCGGACATACAAAAACAGGTACAAATAAGTAAAATCAGAGAATCCAGATATAACCTAAGATACAAAGTGATAAGAAACAAAGACCTACCGCAGTACCTCGAGAAGCGAGGAAACAGAGGAAACTAAAAACTGATAGCAAGATGGAGATGTTGCAATGAAGAAAAGGAGAACAGATGCTGGGAAACCGAGGGCAAGAGAATGTGTAGAATTTGTCACAGAGGAAAAGAGACGATACAACACCTGATGAAAGACTGGGATAAAACACGAATTGAAATTACATGCATGATGAGAATACTGGGCGAAAAGGGGGAAGAGATTTCAAGACCGAAAAGACAAAACAAATGAATTCTATCTATGCACAATTTGTTTTAAATTCCGAAATAAATATAAAAAAGTAACAAATCATATTTTTAAATAATATTTTAATAATTGGACATAATAATTGTTTCCATAAGCAATTTATAATGCTTTCCAACATTTATTATATGTATGACGTTTAATTAGTATTAATTGTAAATAGTACCGTCAGTACATGCGTCCGTACGGTTGGTAGTTAAACCTTTGACAACAACCTAACCTTTTCACAGCACTTTGTTACTAGCAGTTAGTAGCATCAAGTGTATAATCTTTCTAAATAGAAGTTACAAGTTAAGAAATGTATAAACTATACATAGGTAGACGTTTTGTGAAAAAAATGGTGTGCAACACAAATTGAAAACGGTATTAAATTCGTCAATTTTATCGCGTTATATCGTGCCGCCATATTTTTTCTTACCAACGACGTGTAAACAAAGAACATTCCAATGAAGAAAGACAGATGCCACATACCCACTTTCTCTACGTTATTTCTCCATAACTGTACGGTAAGTAATGTTCAATTGTGGTCAGTAAGCGCCTAAGACACGAAGCTTTCAGCTGATAGTTTTTAATACAAGAGTCAATCTTCTAACTTTTGAGTAAATTAAGCATTTCCGGTCAAATTCAGGCATTTTTCTTCCCACTGTGTCAATTTTACTACTTTTATTAATTAATATCTCACATACTAGACGGTAGAATACATTGAAATTTGACATAACGATATCTGAATGAACTTGAACTCTTTCGATTGAATCCAAGAAAATTAGGAGTCAAGCTTTCGAGAATTTTCTGAAGTAAGTGCCTAACGTATAAATTTCACATATATATTTTTTACACGCGGGGGGTGATTTTTCTAGTTGAATTTCATATAGATAACTGTGCATGTGTTTGGGTCTAACCGTGAAACCAATAGGTTAACTGCTGGCAATACGAAACATAAATATATGCTTGGTTATGTGTCAAAAACGATGAAGACTGTACAGTGTCCTGCATTTTGGGGGTAGCTGTCGAGCGGTTCAGAATATTTTGAATTCTTGCATAGTACTCTCTTTCCTCTCTCACTCTCGCACAAGTATTTGACTTTTAAATCGTAGCAACCAGACATAGTTTGCAGTCCGTTATAACCGCGCGCTGAATTTCGAGAAGTAATTCCAACTTCTGATAAACGGCCAGTGCCGAGCATTAAGTCGGCGCTTGACAAGACTATCAACTCTCCCTTAGATTTTAGAAGGATGAGAGGTCCGATGACAGAAGGTACATATATACGTATGTATAAAAGCATCAGTGTATCGGTAATACTACGAGTAAGCGTCTAAGTAAGCAGTGCTCTTGCCTCGTACAAGGTGCCAAGTATGTATGAGGCGTTGTCTTGTATCTTGTCAAAAGGCAAGGCTCTGAGCCAAGGAGAAGCTGAGGGTAGGCCGAATAGCCATAGCAGCAATGTGCATAACGTCGCGTCGGGGTCGACGCCGTGTCAGCTTGCATCGTCTAGGCGCTGTCACAATGTCGAAACAATGCCGAGTGTTTATAGAACAGCAGGAGGAAAGAACGTGGCTGCATACAGAGAACGGTGTGGACGTCGCGAGATAGCCACTTGATCACTTGCTCATCTCGCGGTCGTATCGGCGGTCTGCAAAAGCGTCTGTGCTCTCGAGAGACTCGCACCAGTCCTCTTCGGCTTCCCTTGTCTCTTAGACTCACAGACACTCCTCTCGGCACACAAGGTGGAAATAGCTTTGGCACGAGTCGGAAGCCACAATCCGTTCGCCCTCAGAGTGATGCATCGTTCTTATGACGTTTCGCTTCATCCTCTTTTCCTCCCATCTGATCTCAGGAAGCCTCCTGATGAACGATGAGTTCAGGAAAGAGGGTATAAGGCGTAGGAGTATCCATGTGTCAAGTAAGAGATCAGCCAAGAGATCAGCCAGTGGTCGCGGAAAACTCTTCGCATTGTTCATATAATTAGACTCGCATGTTTGTTTGCGCGCGTTCGGTCTGCTAAGCTTACCCGTTCGTTATTCTATTTTAAAGATTGGCCAGTGCGATTATTTATAGGGACCATATTCTTCGACGACAAATGGGCCGAGTGCATCTCGTCGCGGAGTCAACGATGAGCAAGAGAACCTTGTCCTTATCGCCGAGGATTAGAAATGTCGCTTGACTGTCGGCTGCCGGTTTCACCCTAACTCTAGCGTTCTGAAGCACTTGAGAAAAGTGCTTCCGTATCCTCTCTCTTTCTCTTGCTCACTTTCTCTGACTCGATCTTTCCCACAGCTTTGACAGCTCGACTCGTCATGTTGGAATAACAACCGTGCAACGAGAATTCGCCATCTTCCTTGACAGACTAGCTTTTATTCCTCCCGCTCTCCTTCATCCGTAGCTCAGGCAAGGAACATTGGCGCGTTGAGGTTAATCCAGTCTTGGTATAAAAGCAAGTAACAACGAATACGAGAGTCACGAAGTTGTAGTTTATAGCGTCCTGGCGCAGCAGCGAGTCGAGAGGTACCGCAAGGTAAATCTCGGCTGCAGGGTATAGCTTTCGCAGTGATGTCGAATTACGTGAACCGAGTTGATATCCTTGTATTTCATTTGGACTTTTTACCAAGTGGTTCGCCAATTTACGAAATCCGCGCTGAGCTCTTTCTACGAAAGCCGTGCCAAAAACAATTACGAAGGAGAGATTTCACGCAGCTGGATCACAGCAAGTAAATGCAACCACTTCTAAATACACGGCATCACTTCGCGCGGTATAAATAGCACATAATGGTATATAAATTTTCGTCAAGAAATCGAGGGTCTAGTAAAATGCGGTAATTCCTTATCTATATATAAGTGTTAACACATTTATATCTATCGATGCAAAAAGGATGTTCTTCCAGCGGAATGCCTTCACCTCCGAGAACTTAATGACGTTACCGTGTCATAAAACTTTACTGCCGGATTCTCAAGCGGAAGTAGCGTCGTTTTAATAATTCTTGATTTTAATGGTTAGACCACGAACAAAGAGGAACGCGTAGGTCTTCTTTTTCAAGTAAAATACATGTCCCTTTACATCAGTTTATGTCCCTCGATAATCTTCAATGCGCCTGTCTGTCAATGTGAAATTTGACTCTATGAAAAATCTGCCCAATAGCCGTTGCGAGGTTCACAGATGATAATGAGTTTTTGGCATATGATATTTTCCAGTTATGAGAGAAGCACCGGAGCAATTTCATTCGGTCGCATCGGCCGAACCGAGCCAAGACTGTATTTTACAGAGATAATATCGAGCCACGACGGGACCAAGCGAACCGAAGTACCAATGAAAATTCGTTGGTCAGTTTTATTAAATTTTACCAAGGTGATACATCAAATGTCCCGCCATGCGTTTCTACTTCCCACTCTCTCTCTCTCTCTCTCTCTCTCTCTCTCTCTCTCTCTCTCTCTCTCTCTCTCTCTCTCTCTCTCTCTCTCTCTCTGTCCTGCTATACACGCGTAAACTATTTTTATCTTTCTATCGAATACATTGGAATTCCATTGGTGAGTATCTTGGTTCTCAATGCTTATTTCTCTTTGTCACGTTACTTTATTTACCCGTATTTCTATCTATACCTTCATCTCTTACCGAGTTATTCAGTACTAATGGAAGCGGCAAACGACGCCTCGGGTGACGAGGCTTCGACGTTTCTTAAAAATTTATTCTTACAAATTAAAATCATGTTTATCTTCTTTGTATTCTTTGACTCACCTTCCCTCTTGAATTTGAAGGGCTTTCAATGAAGGTAAGATTGAGAAGGACGAGGAAAAGGAGGGACGTAACCAAAGGAAAGACAATGAATGTATTTCCATTTACACTATCAGGATAGCAAATCATGACATTTAAATTTCACCATGCGGTGTCCTTCTCACCATGGTGAGGCTATTGCATCCAAATTCCGATCAAGGTGGTCCCACAAAAGCACCGGAAATTGATTCAGCCCACTTTAAATCAGAGTTCTTATCTGTTCGAATAAGAATCACGTTTTCTTCGCAAATAGCATCACTATGAGACTTTCGCTATACGGTTCACATCCCTCTTACCTGGCCTTATTCTCAGCCCATCTGTCGCCTTGTATTAACTTGCACAATATGTCCTGCGGGGTTGTACGTTCCCTTCTTTTTCTTTGGTGGAAAAAGTTTAAGACACCACAGGATTGTAAAGTGCCAAGAAATTCCTCGAGTGTTTAAGAGGTACAAAAATTGTCAGTCAAATGAATCCTGGCAAGTAGTGCGATTAAAATTAGCTACACGTGGCTCACATGAGAGTATTCTTAATACAATAGCTCGGGGATATGTAACATAATAGCCGCTAATATGATATCACATGAGAATTGTAAAACTGAACCCGTAGCTCTACCCAGGTAAAAAAATATCCGTAAAGTATATGATTCATATAGAATCCGTATACAATTTTCGCCTATGTGAGTTTTATACGAATAATACATATACATATGAATTGCATATGATACGTAGAAATGTCATTCAGAAAGGTAAATGACATCTATAGCAACCCGAGTAAAAACTGTAAGTTCAGAAACGTCTAAAAAGAGTCTCGTGTGTGTCATTTGATCTCAATCACATCTTTTTCATTTGGTTTCAGTATTAATCGTGCCTTTTTAGTAGCTCTAGTACCTCGCGTTGGTGACAATTATCAAAAATTCTTTGCTTCCGTTCTCTTCCTCTGCTACCCTACCAACCTGACTTACAGATGCTCTTATCGTGGGTGTCTTTGAGGCACTATCTCATACATTAAAGATGTCGACGGATCTCTGACAATTCCTGCCAAGATTGCGTCATATGTTTCCTGGAAGGTGGCGGTGGGATCTTCTCTTCGGAGCACGTTGGCCACTTGTGCGCGCGCGCACCATTTGAATTTTGCATTAAACATCAATGCGTATTCTGCATGTTTGGGTTTTGCAATTTCACCTTTATTGGATACGGCTGGTAGCGCACAGTGGTAGATATTTCTAAGCCGAAACGAACCAAGAAGGTCAACTGAGCGAATGTTTCGATATGACGATACGAAATTAGCCCACGCTCACTAGACCTGTCACTGTGTCTCCTTGCTTAGACACAATACTGGAGTTTGCGAACCATGGTGAATTGCGTGTCCCTTGATACACTAGAAGATGCTGGGTTGTTCGTTACTGACCGTTACTGGCTGTTACTGCGCGTTGCTCAATATAGCGCCGTAACTAACACCTCATGAGTCATCCTGAGACAAACGTGACATGCCGGCCTGTCTCTATTCCCAGCTGCGCCGAGGAACGTGCCAAAAATAATCCATAAAAGTACTTTGGCCAATTATTACAATTCGTGTACGTTTTCTTATTCGGCTTTGGACTCTTCTCCATCCTGACACCACTTCGTCCTTCCCCTTTAAAATTCGTAAATTGAATAATCTGATATTCTGATCAATAGATGGGAAAGCTAAACTCGTTATTTCTTAAGCAGCTAGGTCTACTTTTAAAAGTAGGAATGCAGCCTATGTAGTTTAGCCGGTCAGGCCGAAAAAGGTATCGAGATTTGAGTAAGGAGCCGAGAAAGGAGCCGAGAAAGGAGCCGAGAAAGGAGCCGCGAACTGAGGAGGCATCCATCAGTCAGAAGCGTGACAGCTGCTGCGCATACCTTCTTCATCGTTCTCACTAAATATAATCTGACTCGAAGTGAATTTCTCGTCGTGTCCACGCGCCACGCTTCGCTCTGCCACGTAGTGGCTTCCTCAACTTCCCCTACTTCCTCGGCATTCCCAGGTCCCTCGTGACATTCTCATGACTCTTCCGTGTGGCGCCGGTAGCCTCCCCAGACATGCGAATTTAATAAACCATCGACAGTCGATAGTAATCGCATCGTCGACCAATTAAGTGGAAAATTGAGAATAAAACTTGTACACGCGCTGAGCCCCTCGTGGTTAAAATGGCGAATTTAAATTGCTTTACTCGTTATCCTTGGGCACATTCAAAAATGAAGAAAAGCTCGAAAAAAGAAATTTCTCATTTTCAAACGTAGATCCTGTTCGGATTTCTAACTATCTAGCTACCCGACTACCTATGTTTGGTCTGTTTACTTCTTTAGATGGAATTGTTCGCTATAACGACCATCCTACGTCGCTGAACCAAAATATAGCTCGGATCCTGTTGCGAATTACTACTCTCTTCGAATTCTTCATGTAAATTGCACTTTGCACATAAAATGCCAGCAAAGCAGTTGCCACGATAACGTTGAGGTGGAACTCCTCGTCTTTTCTCGATTCGTCACAAATTGCGAAGAATCTAAGTGCTGACTGAGACAATCAAACCGCTTCTTAATTAGGAAGCTCTTTGCCGACGATACAACGTTGTCTTGCTCTGTGTTGTTCGATTATATGAAAGTGCAATGTCTCAGATGGGGTGTTATTCGCGCATTGACTTACTACCACGTTCTTCTGCCGTCGGAGGGAAGGCCGCTAATGGAGCCAGGGTGCGTTCACTCTTTGAATGACGTACAAGGGTTGTCGAATTAACAACGCCACTTAGCCCTCGGAACTAAGTTCCTTGCTGGTGGCTCGACAGCTTAACTCGAGAGATACCTACGCAGTCCGTTTAATCCTCGAGAGCTTTTTAAGGACTTGTGCTATAAACAAAAAGACAAAGAGAAAGGGAAGACAAAATAAGAGCGAAGATGCTGCAGGACTATCGAGTGCCAAGAATGTACACCGGTAGCGCATACGTTCAATTTGAAAGTGTCGACGTTATTACCTGTTACACTTATTAAATTATTAGTCATGGTAGAGGGATGGTATTATCGTGGGATGCGCGCGCTAACTTTACACGTATAACAATTTTACATAGCACGTAAACTCATACGATAAGCTTCAGCTACCACGGTAACTCGACGTGCATGCGGATGTTTCATAGGGAATATCACGAGGGTTCCGCCGCTTGGTAACTCAATTTACCATTGTCCGTCTCTTTGGATGCTTTTGTATGCTCGTTTTATCACCAAGTGCGCCTGAAAGAACATACAGGTTAGAAATCCCCTAAAGAAAGTTCGAATTTCTCTGTTTCTCGTTTTCGTTACAAATTTTTCTGGAGTAACTGGAAAATTATAGACTCGCTAGTTCAAGGAATAATGTCGCATTCTGATCAGAGGACTTCTGACTCTGAAGGTTACTGATGAATTAACGGAAGTAATTGACACAGAACGCATGGAGTGTATTGTATGTATCGAATGCATGAGGTACACTGGATGCCGTCGTTGAAACTCCCGAGACAATCGCAACGCTTTGAGTTTTGTCCGACTCAAGTTCGCAGTTGCCTCGACGGAGCAAACAACATTACCAATTAGCAAGGAGGAATTTGAGGAAAGTTTGCCACGGGAATTCCGTTAGGAAACGAGTTAAGAAGCAGTTATAGCGTTGATTCGATTGCACAGCAAAGCCAGCGCGTTTCTGTTATCATTCCCATAAGTCGTACGACACGAGAGAAGAAAATACAGCAAGAGAATTGCTGGACACGTCCAGAAATGCCAACGAACCGGTAATCGGTTGGGTGCCTACTCAGCCGCGCGGTCACTTTCCTAAAGAAGTTCCTGAAAGAGTCGCTAAGGAGCGTACCCAAGAGACCAACGTCGCCATTCACCCGTGACAAAAGGCAATCGCCCTGAAAGTGGCGGAGCTTGAGCGAGCGCCGCTCATAAGTTACCGGAATCACATCAATATTTTTAGGAGCCCCGCCGAGCAAGACGGTAAAAATGACACGTAAGTACCAAAAAGCCAACATGCTTCGAGAGACTTTTCACTCCTTATTCAGTCTGTCAATTTACAAATTGAAAGATCCTCGAGTTCAGCAATTCATCTATTTGCTCACGGACACCCTAAGTTCGCCTGTAGTATAGCGACTCAAGTCGCCAGTCGGCGGTTAACAAGGTAATCCCGCTTGAAAATTGGCGCACGGAGCAACAAGGAAGGTAGCTACTTGTTGATGGTAGTCAGGTTGACAGAAGAACCTTGGAGCAACGCGAACGTCCTCAGCAAGGCAAACTAGAAGATCGGAGCGAGGACGACGCCAGAGGGATGGGAACGTGAATAATCAGAGACAAATCTCGGTCTTAGAGAGAAGACGTTTCTTTCACTTTCTTTTTTACTTCGTCTTCTCTTTTCACCCATCTCCTGATATGGAGTCACTCGAAGAGATAATTAAAAAAGCCCTAACCTAGTCTCTACAGTCAGCTAGATGCTGTGGATCCGTCGTTCTCCACTAACAATCCCGACTGAATTTATAAGGAATCGTCACGATACTTTGAAATCGTTAATTATTTGAGTCAAGCTTAATGGTCCACTCAGCCGATACAGGTCCCAGAGATATACAATGTTGTTAAGAATGCTGACGAAGGCACAGAGATACATCTCGTTGCATCAGTAAACTGAATGCGGTATTCGGTGTTAAATGCAAGATCAATAAAGATAACTCTCTTGACGATTCAAAGAGTAACTGGTTTAAAGTGTCAGTATGGCGAAGGGTCAGACGCTTTTACTGGTCGTTCGTCCATTCATATCATAGAACGTCTCACTAGATAATTATACGCTTCATTTGTTGAGGCAGCATAAAAACACTACTACATAAATAGATGAATGCAGAAGCGATGAAATTGATCGAGGTGAAACCGCGATGGCAGGAGAAATACCACTGAATCGAATGCCGAGAAGCAAGTGACTCTTTTTGGTTGGTCTTTGTAGAGTGGCGAAGAGAAGCTTGTTTAAGCACGACTGCTCTTCAGTCGATCGGAACTGGAGCCATTTCTCGCCAAATTTCCTCAACAGTGTTGCTGGTAGCATTGCCACCTCTGCCACAACTACTATCACCACAACCACCAACACACAGGAACTCTATCTTGGGTACATCGATAAAATTCCTCGCGTATCGAACCCAGACTGAGCTTCATTATCGACGTGATCAGTTCGCGCTGCAGGTTTTTTGAAGCAGCACATCATAGCAAACGACAGATCACGACTCCGAATTCGGCTTATGTCCACTATTTATAAGCGTCACCTATAATAGCCAAAATCTCCTTTCTAGTCTGCAGCCATAGCTAGTTATATATGGTGCTTTCGTAATGATAGCTGCAAATGCCCCTTATTAATCGGATGCCAGGAGTTTCGTGTCAAGAAGCAAGCAACTAAAGAAACCCTAAGGAACCTATAGAAGATGGAAGAAAGGAATTGAATCCTTAGCTCTCGGTTTAATCAAGTAGATAATTCGGACATTCCAAACGCTTGTTAGATTTGGAACGCAGACTGACGCAATATTGCAACGTGGATAGTGTATCTTGCACATGGTGTTAGCGGACCAACAGACGTGGTCAGAACAATCTGAATGGAAAGAATTTACGGAGCACCGGCTCTGAGCAGCGCATAGGTACTCTCAAGCATCCAGGCGTGGCAAAAACGATTCTATCGTCGTATAACACGGCTAACGAGTTTATCCTCAGCCGAGTGATTGGAGAGATTCTGTCATGGAAGTTGACTGCGGACTGGAATACACCAATCGGTGAAGATTCAGCTCAATTTCAACGTATAGAATTGACGGTAAAGCAATTTCAAAAGACGCACAGCGGCATCCGTACTCGCAGGTGCTAAGTAGCGTCGTACCAAAATCTGAATATTTTGTGTGGAAATGGGAAAAATGACGAGGAGAAGAAGGAGGTTCAGAGAAGTTTGAGTGGAGAAACGTTCGTGATGTTCAAAAATTATCATATTCCAGGCCATTGGTTCGTTTCGGAGAAGTTGTTGAGTATTTGCAATTCACAATGAGTCTTACTTTGTTAGGCAACTGCTACCTACCTACGCCTGCGGCATTACTCAAAGTGATAGGGAAGAGGAAGGATCACTTTGAACGATGCCGTGTTCAACCAGAATGATAGAAAGGGAAAGGGAAAGAGAATGTCCTAAGACAAGAGGTTTGCTTGAGGATATTGCCCAAGCAAAAATATAATCAGGCTGTCTGATATTTTAGGACTGAATCAGAGATTAGTAAGGTATGCCTGATGAGGCTCGGCAGGTATCAGCCTAATCTGGACCAGATCTCATATCGATACTACTTACCTGATCAGGCAAATCGAGCATATGCTTTCCTCTATTCTGAAGATGAACGAATAAATCTAGAATCGTGCCAATGTATGGAATCGCTAAGAGGATTTTCCGCTCAAATTTAAGTCTCTGAACTGGTCATTCCAGCTGTTCATCTTCTATTGCTGTTTGTCCCACACGGACATAATAACAACAAGATTAAAATCACTAAAGAAAGTTACTAAAAAATAGGTCGCATTTTATTTTACGTAATCTGACAAGTCGTAAACGTAGTTCGTCAGGTTTTTGACTCTTATGAAATCGCACTGAAATATTTGGTATGATATGTGGACGAAATAAACAGATCCATGTCTTTGCTTTTCTCTTTTAAACCATTTTAAGATTTTTTCTTTCTTCGTAACTCGAGGATACTCGAACTAACTTGTGGAATACTCTGGGGTTGAATCTCTTGGACTTCGGGGCATGAAATTACATGGGAACATCGTAAATGACCTCTTTACGTGCTACAGTACAATGAAACGAAATTTGATTATCTGGAAAGGCGTAGGTTACCATAATTAAAAGCCTTTTACATACAAATAATGCATTGATCGCTTATATGAAACTTAATAGTAATCTTACTACTTTCCATATAGATATATAAGTCGTTCGGTAGATGCAATTATTTTGAATAACCTAGCCTTTGAATTTTGGGTTATTGTCTATTTTTGTGATACATGTCGAAACGGTCAAAATATTTGATCACTGGCCCATGGCACTAGATTTTGACGCGAAAACGAGAGGAAACTCGTTCTCGATCGCGGCAACTTCAGGTGTCCTACTTGAGGTGGAATATACGGTATACAAAACGGAACGAATACATATCTTGCCCTGATCGACTAATTCCGGGCCGTAGCAGCCCTAGTAGAATTTTCCTAGACGTTTTCCTGATAACAAAGAGGCCCCTGTCGGCCTGAAACTAGGCATCTCCAATAATAGAAAGCTACTTAGTACCCAGTATGGCGCCTATCAGTACGCCTAATTACTAAAGTATATCGCGATTCGCTCTTTCCCTACTATCGAAGCTTATTGGCGCCCGAACTAGCCGCTCGCCAGTATCCCCAGATCCGAACCTAAGTTTAGTTTCGACAGTTTCTTTATTGAACCTCGTCAGTGTGCAGGACAGAATTTATTCGAATGTTTATTTGCTATGACTGTAATGAATCGTAAAAGGATTCTATCTCGTTAAACGCATGTGTCAAACTGTTAAATGCCAAGACTTGAACATGACGTTTGAGCTTGTGCCTGGGAAACGCATGGTTGAATGGCATAAACTTTTTTAAAATATAATATTAAACACTTTTACGATTCAAATACTTTTACGAATACTTCGCAAAATTATGTCCGTAAGAAATAATCTGTTATACGTCGATTAAGGTTTATATGCAGTACAAGAATTATATTTTCAGAGCAATTCTAACTGAAGCAATATGCATAAATTGAGCTTGTGGCTCGAATAGGTATAGTGTCACAACTCGTCGCTATGAACATCCCGACAATCATAGGTTCAAATCTCGTTTACACCAGTACAAGTAGTAAACGCACATACCCATTTTTATAAATGTTGTTTTAATCATACAATTTCGCCATTACGTCAATTACGTATTTCATGTCTTTTAATGAATATCAAAAGAGTCTAACAAATTTTCTGTATCAGTTGTTAAACAATATCTGGTGTTTTTTTTCTCCTAATCTGAGCCGGAACAGCATCTATATACATTGATATATATATGTATGTGGTATGATAGCTGTGTTCTCTTATCATCCGATTGAGTATAGAATAGAAAGAGGAAAAAAAAATAAAGAAAAAAGTAAAGTATAAAATAAAGTCATGAAACGTTTAGTCGCTACTTACTACGTGAACGTTACTACGAGATAAGAAGCTGTCGAAGCGTGGATGGAATTTTGAAAAATGATCTCTGAAATATGTACGTAGTAATAATTTTTGGTATATTTAGATATCCGATATAGAGCACTTGAAAATTAGAGTGATTGATGGAAAATATATTGGTATATTTTTCACTCTTTTATCTTGACAAAGGTCAACATAAATTCCGTAAAAGGTTTGCTAATAATTTTTTCAATCTGAAACAAGAAATATGAAATCCGTCATTTTTACGGGTTTGATTGTTCTAGTGATATTTCAGATCATTTCTCCACGGTAAACCATTCTAAATTACTATAAAATAGTTTAATACGGTCCTTTTTCGATAAACTCTCATCTAAGTTTAATACATATTCAACAATAAGCAGCGGTAGTCGAAATAAGGGTAAAAGAGCTATGTAAACCATTTAAATGCGGAGCTTGGTATTATTAAGAATGTATGGGTCAAAAGTACATAATAAATGGGAATTCTGATTTTTTTTTCTATTGCAATTAAAGTATTGACTCTGATACCTACAAAATCTCAGGGCTCCTTACGGATAATTTAAAAACGATAATTATTAAAAATCAGGAATTTTGCCGAGTGGCCGAGCTAAAACAGGAGCGCGATGAACTTCGGATTGTTTAACTCTCACAAATAAAAAAAGATATTCCAAATTCAGTATGATTTCAAGGAATTCGTTAAAATTGAAAAAAAAAATAAAATAAAAGTTCCCGACCATTTAGGAAAGATATTCTTAGTTAAATGTTATGATTAATTATTTTATGCTGTCTGATACTTTGACGATTGATTACTTGAGGCGAATATCCACTAGATGTCACGAAATGCCAAGTTTACCGCTTAGTTAATTTAATGACAGTAAGAGAAATATAAATATTCATCACAGTCGATGACTATGAGATATTAAATTTACGCAATAAATATTCTGTATTCGACGCCTAATGATGTCTCATTAAATTATTCGGTGAGTTTCATAAAAACATTTCAAACCTGTGATGATGAAATCAGAAATAGCGACGTACATACAAGTCAAAGAGCAGTTTCCGAAAGATCATTATTATAATAATGATATTATTTCAGCCCTGCTCTATAACTGAATATGCATTTTAATTAGTAATACTATTAGAATGTGTAAATCCACCGAACAATACAATTTAAATTATTGAAATAATAGACTCTCTGTTGACGCCCCATACATTCTTAAGGCACCATTATATACGCTTTAAATTGCCAATGTGTTTGAAAAACTCTATTTCATATTTAACACTAAACCTACCAGAGCGGTCAAATGACCGTTTTTGAGACTTTAATAAAAAATGTTATCTAATTAATACATGACAATTATTTTGTGTTTTATTGCCCCTGCTAAATTCTGTATTATTTATAATCAATTGGAAAAAAATATAACATTTATTTGAAAAGCGGTCATTTGACCGCCATCGGTAGAAACAGGTATATATAAAATGTCGGTAGGTTTAGTGTTAAGAGGCATGATGCTTTCAGATGACGGTATTGTTTACACGTTTAAGATACTTTGTGCGAAATTGGAATGGAAGAAGATTTGGAGACCAGGTGAAGGAGAATTACGTGAACCAGGATGACAAGTGGTTAGAGCAGGATTCACGATACACCGACGATACTTTATTTACTTCAGGGTAAAACGATATTCGTGTATTCATGCAGGTATTATAGAGTAAGCCAGGAAAATGTTTGACTTCGAGGATTCCAGAGAAATATGCAGAATCTTGATACGTTAACTAATACGACAATCGATATAATACCGTTCGTACATCAGTGTGGGCGTTCGTACACGCCGGTAACATCATATTGCTCTGATTTATTATTCAATCGCTGTACTCTGTTTACGAAGCAAACGAATACAGCGTAGGCTGCATGTCGCTAAATAACGCCTCTTCTTTCGTTCTTTCACCATTTCCCCTCTTTTTCTCGAAAATTTGTTAGGATGCTTAAGGATTGACCTTATTGTTAGTAAGGTATCACAGTGGTTCTGGCACGAGTTTCTTCGAACTTGGGCGACAGGGCTTTTCGCGAAATGGAAAACTTGGAATCTCTTGGTCTTGGCAGAGTTTCAAGAGACGCGCTGACGCACTGCGATTTCGTAAAGTAAGAAGCGTCGCGACGTTCGTACGTCGAATCTTTCGTTAAGGAAAGTGCATGGTCTGTTTAGTCCCCCACTCGGCGAATTATGGTCAGAATGTAGCAAGCAACAAAAAGAGAGAATAAGTCGCAGCTAAGGAAAAGCCTTGTCTCTATTATTTCCAATGGGGGTTGCATTCCAGAAGAAGAG
This sequence comes from Syrista parreyssii, assembly GCA_030142615.1. Classification (NCBI taxonomy): domain Eukaryota; kingdom Metazoa; phylum Arthropoda; class Insecta; order Hymenoptera; family Cephidae; genus Syrista; species Syrista parreyssii. The sequence goes on from JARQTG010000220.1 coordinate 216,486, forward strand.
CTCGGATCGGGAATCTGGCAGAACGCCATAGAAAGTTAATTCGCCTCAGCCCCGAATTAATCTCCGCGTATAAATATCGCTCTGCTCTAGGAAACGTTGCTGATCTTACAATGTCTTGGAGCCCAAAAGCCGGAGATCTGTGCCCAGCTACCGTGTATCTCTTAATTCTTAAGACTCGCGACATCTTCAGACTTTAAGACGTTCAAGCCTATCACATCCCTTCCTGGTATCAACAGCACTTTGACATATTATTGGCACCGAATGGAACGTCGTGAAAAAAAAGAGATCTAAAAGGAACCGATTATTTGTCGAGCAGCTTAATCGGACCATAAATCAACAAGCAAAACGACAGGTTTACATAGTAGAAATTTTCATTCCCAAATCCAGGACCCGTCTAAGCCCCCACTGGGCCAGTATAGGACTAGCCTAGGACCTCGATGGGTCCCTGATTTTCATAATGGAATTTCTACTAGGCTGGCAAAAGCAAGGCAAGTGATAAAACGTGTATCAAAATTTCACCGGATCTTATGCAATAACGATTCGCCCCGACAAGGGAAATATAAGGAATAAGAAACCGACGCTGCTGATAGCTAATGGTAGCAGAGTAGTGGTAGTGGCAGTGCTAGTGGATAAGATGCACTGTGGTAGCGCCAGCGCGCACCCCGAGGGATTAATCACGGAGCATTATAGTGGCGCCGGTTCAAAAGCAACCAGGAACCAGAACTCGTGCAGCTCCAGGGCTCGCGGGCTAAGGGATTCAATCGCATGCCTGCACTCACCTTCTCCTTCCACCCCTCTACCTACATCCTATCTCCTCCTTGTTACTCCCCGTCCAACATCTTCCAACACCTCCTTTCACCCTCCTCTAGTTTCATCTAACTGCTCCGACCACCTTAGACTCAAACCCCATCCGCTGTAACTCGCGTTAATGAGGGCATAAACGCCACATAATTTCAAAGTTCGAGACGAGTTAGGGTTGCCAAGAAGCGACATACCGCCTATGATTGGATAGCGTTGTGACAAGCTTACAGCTGAGATCCTATGAGGATCGAGCGCGGCTTTTATGCCCAGCAGTTTCACTACCTTAGCACGTAAGTAGTATAGGTATTCCCTACACGGACCTTACGTACGTGATAAACAGTAAAGAACTTATAAATTAATAAACGCTGTCGCTTACTGATTTACACTGTGTCAAGAAAACTCTAGAGTCCATAGAAACATTACTTCATATTGCGTAAATTCGTAAATAAAGAGAACGAAAGTAAAAACGAGTCGGTCGTTCCTTTAAAGTATATACCTCGTTGCATCCTTCCGAACTTACAGCTAATTCTCGAAGAAGCCCCGATTTACTTAATAAGAGCAAATCAATTGAGAGGATTTTGCACTTGCAAATAACTTATTATTACTTGCTTCAAAAGACCATCGTATCGGTGTAGCCGAATAAGAATCTTTCCTTAGGCCTCGACTAATTCTCCTTCTTTCTTTAATTAATAATTATAATTATGCCGCATTACAGCACGAGCCGTGGCGATAAATCTATAATTAACGCAATCAAGTGCTCGAGGACTCCATTGTGTCCTTATTAATGGCTGACCGAGGAGAGTCTTAACAACATCTTAGCCAATCGGAACCCAAAGGCGCTGCCCTCGTGCGCTTTACTGCGTACTTTAACCGCGCTTCGCGGCGCCTCCTCTTATCTGATAGCAGTTTCTCCGACAGAGATACAGTAGTTGCTTAGCTATGAATGGACGATATTATTAACACATTCAAGGGACTCTTTTACGCTGTGAAAGAATAAAAAATTGTTGAGCCCTACTTAGGTAATTTGAAATAGAGAATACAACAAAGACTTAAGAAATAAATGTTCAACTAAACACGTTATCCGTACAAATAACGAACGTGAGAAGAAAAATCGGTGACTGTCTAACGGTATTCAAACGTCAGAACACATGACAACCCGCATAACGTTCTTCAGGGTTAACGTGCGAAAGTCGCATACTTAGAAACACAGAAGTTCCATTACCGAGGCAATGTATCACTTAATTAATTTTACGAGTCCGCACAGGGTGCAACTTACTTTCCCACAGCGTTACCGAAGACTGCCGCAGTGCATTGGAGGACCATTTTACGAGTATCAGCCTAGTCAACGACTATGACTGGCACCCGATACTCGACATCTGTCACCCAGCGTCCGATGAGTGTTCGTTACGGCTCACTCGTTAAAACATTCTTTGATAAAGGCTCACAGAATTTCAGGGTCTCTTATACAGGCTAATGCCGTTCGATTGGCTCGTTGCAAAATAAGCTTCATGCAAAGAGCCATAAACTAAAAAAAAAACGGAATGTCTTTCGTACTATTTACACGGTACCAGATCCAGTATACGCACGGATTGAGTATTAAGCAAAGTATGAATCTTATGTCGGCATGATTCTCGTGCATTTCTTCTTATCGGTGTAAAATTTATCGGCTTCCTGTTCGCGTTACGTATGTGATCCGAAATCTCAGCGAGTAGGCGTGCCGCGTAATTAAGCCGCATGAGATTTGCATAGGATCCGACAGATAGTGTGCGAACCTCCTGGCTCTCTTGCGAACCTTGAGAAGAAGCTAAGGTTAGTAGTGTTGGCAGAGAGTGTTAATTCGTTTTTGTGATCGTGCTATCTCGCCCTCGTTTGCAAACTGCTCTACTCTTCGCTGGTAACTTCACTCGCATTCTGAGAACATATAATGTCGAATAAATGCATCCCACTTTGACAGAGCCGGTTTTTATTTCATTGAGAAACTGTGGTCTCGCGCAGGGGCATGTTAGGGTATTACTTAAAATTCGGGATGAAAGCTCAGTACTCTGGCACCCTGAGGAACATCAGCCAACTTGTATGTCCTAGGAAGATAAATGTATGTTTCGCATGCCGGTTTGCGGTAAAGTCTAACCTAAGCTATTTATAGAGGGACTACAAATATACTGAATAATTGGCGCGAAGATATAGACAAAAGTTAAATCCCAGACCGAATAAATTGATAATTTTCACTGGATTCCAGTGGAACTGCCTGTCCATCTGGAACAGAAGCTAGATTAAAGTTAAATTGTGATACTAGTAACATTGCTTTGGTGAACCTAAATAACTATCTGCTATTTGGTGCAGAACATTGTACCACCCTCTATTAATGTAGACAGCACGATAAGTCCGCAGGTCCTTACAAAGATATTTCGCTGTCACGTTACGTTCGTCTAACATTATATTTTCTCGCGTGACCCTCGGTGAATCTCCCAGAGACTTCTCGGCAGGAAGTTCAACGAGTTGGTCAGCAATAAAGTCTTCATTGTCAAAAAGTTGCGTCTTCTCACGACTACGAATCACGCAATATTTCCAAACTTGTGACTTTTTCGAGAATATTCCCTATTGCATCTAGAACCTTTCTTGCTATTACGTTTCACAGTAGATTATAAGTTTTCACTAGTGTCATAATTTTGTAAACTCCTAATATATTCCGTTTGAGAGTTTATACGTTCCAATCTACAAACAATAAATAGCGACTTTCTATCCTCGCAGGTTGAACCGACATTGAACGATACGCAGGCAAGATGCCCGAGTATTAAAAGAATCGCCGTTGGCAGTGAGAAACGCTCGACGAGCGCGAAGACGACAAGTAGATAGTCGAACAAGCAGTCAGACACTCACGAAAAGATAAGTAAGCAGGTAGCCGCGAGGGTGAAACATCGGTCAGAGGTGGTAAGAGTGAACGGACACGACCTAGGTTACGAGTGAAATCGCTAGGGTATTTCAAAAGTCCATTCACGTAACGTAAAATATAGTAAATCGGGCAAAGAGTAATGCCTTGCTCGTAAATAACATGACAGATGTTCGACGGAGGCAGGGCTGGCGTGTGCACACGCTAAATCTCGACAGAGATCGATACTCCTAACTGCGAACGGCGAACAGTCAACGGTGAGCGGTGACTCCACTGGATCGATTGACCTTCCGGCTCTTTTATCCCATTCTTTCTCTCTATTTCTAAATTCATTTTACAAGCAAGTCTAAATAATTTCCGATGAACAGATTCACAATTTTTATGAAAATGATCTAAAGAATATGTCGATACGAATGTTTCGAATGATTGCTACATGCATTCGTCACAACGTGGAACGAGTAACATGCAATCATCAGAGGTGAGAGCAACTCGCCATCCCCAGAGCTAAAGTTGTACTGCCTACTGTAGCCATTCTCATAGTTTATTAATAGAACGACGTTCGAAGAAGGTTCACCCAAGCATAGAGGCTTCGTGAAATACTACTTGTAGGCTGTCTGAAATTCTACTCGCTATCTCTAGTCGTAGTCACGGATGCGATATATATGATAAGTTGAGAACGCACTTCTATTTACAATTCAATGTGGTAAGCAGTAGTCCCGAGGAAACGAAGGGAATGGACAGAATGAGCAGTAGGAAGAGGTGGAGGGTGGCAAAGGACAGCGACATACAGCAAAGGGTACGAAAGGTTAACAAAGGGTATGCAACACGGCGAGCCTAACTGAAACAAATGTCCGTAGTTGCCGAAGCAGTTACGGGACATTGTAATGGTGTCAACTTTGTCCATTAACCATCAATTTCACACGGAGCGTTACCTAACTGTGCCAAAGCATTTATGTTACCTTTGCCGTTGCTACGTCTAATAACATTGCAATTATTGCCTTTCACTTACGTCGAGTTAGTTGCGTATTTTTGGATAAACCGAGCCGACTTTTCTGACACCGAAATGTGTTATGAGTGTCCTACACGAAATACTCTGAAAAGTTTGGTATCATTGTATCGGAGCGAACTGGGGCTCGTTACGATATATTTTCTTCAATATTAAATTACAGTTATTGGGAAAAATTAATTGCCTTACGCATAGTGATCATCCAGTGCATTAATGACTCGGTAATTTTTAATGCTACTCGCTAAATCTCTCGCATATACATATAATTCATACGAGGTTAATTAAAATTACTGCGATGCTTGATTTCATTAACTGATTAACCGTTTAAAACATACATTTATTTCCTACATCTGATTTGTTTAAATTCACCTCTCGGATTTTTTTTTTTTGAATTGTTGAATCTAAATCTAGGGTGGAAACTCAAAAATTTTCAAAATTCAAAATGCGGGAACGAAATTCTGAAAAGTAGGTTGATTTGCACGAAAATTGGTTCTCATTTCCAACGTAAAGTTAAAATAGCGAAATTAAAAAAGAAAATACTATATGATGAAACAAAAGTACAAAAAGCGGTCAGATTTACACCAAATGCGGTACTCGAGTGTTTTGTCACTTCAAACTCACAAACAAACCGTTATTACTTTTTTTTTTTTTCAATATCAGTTTAGGTCTTACGACAATTACATTTACTGTGCAAAAAGTGCGTTTTTAGACTTTATTCATTCAGAGTGTAAGGGGCCAGGATCTTTAGAAAATAGTGATCACTATCACTATGAGTCGGGATCTGGTCAATCAACGTCCGGTATTACTTTTAGAGCTGATCTATTTCTCACCCGTCTGAATGTCTTGCTGGCTCAAGTCGAACTAACTACCGCTAGTTGTCGCTAGTGTTAGGCGGCGTTATCTATAACTACACGTACATATATACGTGAGTCACAGAGGAACTTGGTTATCAACAAAAAATGTTATAGGTCAATTAACAGAAGAGTACCAATGAATATATGCAGAAACGTACTAAAAATCTTAAAAAGGTCAATTGCAACACGTGTGACACTGCCCGTACCGAAATCTATCTAGGCATATAACAAGGTTAAGGCTAGCGTCTGAATAGGTGAATTTATGGTATGCCTAGTAGATATGGAAGCCTCATTGGGATCGGAACTGGCGCTAGCTAAATCTCACTGTAGGTTATAGGTGGCTGATACTATATGGGAGCCTAACATGGCTAATTTAATCGATCATAGAACTCCAGGTGGCTATGCCGGTCTAATAGGGGAAGGGTTAAATAAAAAGTAAAGTAACTAATCAGCAATTAGTGATTACTAAATTTTGATTGTCAGTTTTGTCATTTTCCAACAAAGATTTTATGTGTTACCCTAGTAGAAATCTCATAATGGAATTTGAAGCTCCGTCAAAGTCCTAGCTAGTCTATGACTGGCCCAGCAGAAACTGTCTCTGGACCTATCACAGAAAATTTCTATTAGGGTAGCTTTTTACGTAGCGCTCCGTAAGTTTTTCATTGATGCGATACAGCAATTAAATTTGGTTTTGTAGAAACTAAATGGCAAGTAAGTGGTACATAAATTTTCCGTCCGAGTTTTGCCATTTCCAGCTCAGATTATGCATGGAGCGCGCTAACTTTTTTCTTATCTGACGCTCCCTTTAGATTTTAATCTATATAAGGCAACAATTAAATTCAATATGTAGCAACTAATTATCAATTTAATAGCACCAAATTTTTAAAATTGTTCAAATTCTGTACTATAAAGTTAAGGTGCTTTATAGGCGTATGCTTAAGGTATGCGCGATGTTTGTTAAATGTATATGAATTAAAAAGTGAATAATCATTTCAAAGCAAGATATATTAAATGAAAAGTTATATCAATCACTTCCAAGTACGGGACAATTTGCTACGGGTAGAAAATGTCAGTTTGATCGCAATTTTCAATTTGCGAAGACCAAGTCTACAAACAACAGCAACAAATATTATGACAGCAGACGAAAATGATTATAACATCGATGAGAGGCACGAAACATGGAAGTAGAGGAACAGGAGTTCTATGATATTGAGGATAGCGAAGTTAACGAAGATGATGTATTGACCGCCAAGCACGCTTCGATAGTTCAAGAACATCAACAAGATCGTGCTGATTATTATGAAATTGACCAGAGTCGAAAATGAACAATCTAATGTAACATCTATTATTCACATTTAGATAAACTGCTCTCCATTTTAAGAAGACGATTTAGTCCAGATCTACCTTCATCATCAAAAACCTTGTCGTGCACTATTTTCGAAAAATTGGTTATAGAACAAATGGAAGATGAATATGAAGGAAAGACGAGCGAATTTGTTTACTTTGGTTTTACAGCGGCTCTTGAGGTATGCGTAAATTACGCAATTCATGAAGATAATACTATGATAAATTTGCAGAGAACTATTGATGGGCTACCGTTTTAACGGTCCAGACAAATGCAATTTTGGCCTAATCTGTGCAAAATAGATTTTGCACCAGATATTTGCAAAGCCATTCTCAGCGATATTTCCACGCTGAGAATCAATATTTAAGGAAGTTTATTGACGAAGCTAGTCAGTTGCAAATAAATTGAAAGAATTTTTTAGTGCTCACTAAGTGCTTCGTACGTGATACACCGCTAGAAGGAGTGCAAGGACATAGTGCATATACAGCTTGTGAAACATGCGCCATTCAAGATGAACAATTTAGAAGATGAAGGATATATGTTTCTACGGAAAACGCACCAACTAACAGATTATTTAGAAATCAAGAGCAACGCCAGCATCATAATAACATTTCCCCGTTAGTTGATAATAAACCGCATATTAACGTGACATCACAACTTGTGCCTGACTTTATGCATTTATGTTGTCTCAGTGTTATGAAAAAGCTTCTGTAATATTGGTTGAAAGGCAATTTAATCGTAAGATTGAGTACAATAAGCAAACTTAAACTCTTCAAACGAATGGAAAGTTTCCGATCTCAAATGACAATGCAAATTTCAACCCAAATCAATCTTTCTAATGTCTCAATGGAAAGTAACAGAATTTCGAGTTTTCTTTCTCTATTGCTATCCTCTAGTGCTAAAAGAAATTTTTAAAAAGTGGTTTCATAAACATCACATCTCATTGCATGTCGCGTGCTGAGGACTGTGCACAAAAATTGCTTCATAACGAAATATCATTAAAATCGCCAAAATTCATTTGACAAATTCTTTTACTCTCGCAAGAATATTGTGGGCCAGAATCTGCGACAACAAATATGCATAATCTTAGTGATCTTGCCGATGATGCTGAAAACATAAAATGCAATCTTAGTAAGTGCATGTAAATGAATTTATATCCAACATATACCATTTTTCGGCGTACATATATTCAGTATAGAAATAATATATTTTCTAATATACTTTCGAATATACTTTATTTTCATGGGGGTTGAAAACTGAAAACCGATGATTAGTTCAAGTGTGTTATGGATTGCATGAAACATTTTTCGTCAAACAAGAAAAAGTTAGTTTGTTAACGATGAAGGTACTTTTGCTAGTCACATTCCTATTCTTACGTTACAGTATAAAGGAATCACTCTATCGACGAATCATCCTGCTCAAGCTCTGAAAAACCTTACAATCTTTCCACGGAAATGAAGAAGCAGACACTCAATTTTTCCATATCTGTGCAGTTGATATTGTCTTGAAAATGTCGGAAAGATTTAATAAAGCATCGTCAACTAGAATAGAATTTTCAAGCCTTCAATCAATTTATAGGATAATAATAATTCTGGCTATAAATGACGATGCAGGACAGCAGAAGAGATATTAGGCCTTGTTTCACCCTTATCTTTGAAAAATACCCTTTTGAAATTATATAAATTGTACATACATTAATTTGAATCATATACGATGAAATCGTAGTATCCAATAGCTTCGATAATCTTATTTACACTTTTTAGAAAGTGCAAGTTTTCATGAGATAGTATAAAGTCTCATTGAACGACAGCTTGCATTTTTTTAAAGGCGTAGGTAACGTGAACAACGCTAACATTAACTGTCATTTTGAACATAACTGTTCACTTTATCAGCTATTCTGCTGTCCGAGCACATTTGCCCACTGCACGTTCAAACGCCAACCAATAGAAACATTCTAACTATGTGAGGCTAAGCGACTATTGGTCGAGTTGCTTTTGCGTTCTCATTCAAACGTGCATTCGGTATGTATGTATATCAAGACCTCAATGGTACGTGCTGGCACAGAGGAACTATCTTCCAGAAGTACTATATTTCATCTTAGCGAACATTACGCAAAGTGATTAAACATCATTATCAAGATATAGACTGTGATTGTATACTGCCTCAATATAATTGTAATGTTTCTATTAGCAATTTGATGAAAGTTTTACAGAATTTTGTATTAAACTGGTATCAAAGATTACCGAAATTTTAGGCCCCGTAAAAAAATGTTATTGTATGCACGTTAAATAAAATTAGGAAAATAGGTTCGTAAATCGTACACAACAAAAGTAATTAATAATTCAAGAAATGATAGTAATGTATTGATCTTACAGAGCCAAAAATCAAGCTAGGCTCACGAAATATTACTTCTGTCGTTTTTTTAGACTGCAATAAATATGAAGGCCTTTCAAAGGAGAAAAAACGAACAAAGCGTTGAATCAGAAAAACGGAAATCTAATTGTGAGTGTTGATAATATATCATTCGTTATTGAAGGTTGAATAACTATTGCTATTTGTACGTTGTAATTTGTAATGACAAATCACACAAAATCTGTAAATTACATTATTATATGATGCTAACTATCTTTCAGACGTACATTGAAATAAAAGATATTTGTCACGGAATTTCGGTATGAGTTACAAATTAATTAACTTTTTGTCTGAATCAAACAAAAAAACGTTGCCTCTTCTGAGTTACTACATGTGTTTAATTCACGATTAAGAATTATAAAGTCTTTCAACGATATTTCGAGAAATTGTCTGTACAATTTTTTAAATCACAAGAGTTTTAACTTCGACGTCAGTTAATGATGGATCCGCATTTAAAGTAATAGAACAGAATTTTTATAACTATTTGGGAAGCGCATTGACAAATATGAATGATTGGGAAGATTACTGATAGCTACGGACATTAGGATATCAAAAAATGAAATTATAGACATTGAATTTAGCCAATATATCGATAGCATGTTGCGCGATATTTCAATGTAGCACTAATATTTACTGCATCTAATATCATTGGAATACATTTACTACTAATAATCGTGCCATTATACTGGCTTTTTCTGACAAGGCATGAGTATGGAAAAGTATAGGGGAAGCGCAATCTTGACAAATGTAACATGTCCGCCCTCTAGCCAGTGATTACTGTCTAGTGCTTGACTAAATTCTAAGCAAATTGAGTTAGCACCCGACTATAACTTTTACTAGGGTGGTGTCACACCATGCTTCAAAGGGTTAAAGGAGTCTTCTATTTTATCGGGTCAATAAAATCAAAGTTTTTTATTGCATTTTCTTTAACGTTTTCATGTCTACAATATGCACCTCAGAAGACTGTTTAAAATTCATTAAATTTATAAAACTATAAGTAACACAACGCGCTGTAGACTAAAAAGTCAAAACGGCTATCTTTCGTTTAAGAATGGAACAGTCTCATCGTGCTTGTAAATTGGTGTAAATTAACGACCAAAAAGACGTCTTTGAAGAAGAATAAAGTTCTCATTATAGCGCCGGATTGACTGATTAACGGTAAGTGGAATAAATTTTATTATATATTAACTGCATGAAAACGGCACGATACACTTTAAACGCGTCTTTCTCAAAATCACGATGTCTAAATTTCTGGAAATGCTCCAACAGATCCTAATTGGGCAAAACTTAGGACATTTAACGTGCACAATAAACGCCTTCATCAGTCGAAGTACAACTACTAAACAAAATTACAATTTTTTACAAACAAAAACTGACAAAATTATTAACCAAAAACGAAACCTTGACACTCATAGCTTCCCACTTTCAATTAAACTAGATTGTCTTTTTGATTTCAGTTCACTTAATGTGCAATGTCATATAAAATAATATTTTTGACTTTTTACACACATTAACATTTTTTGTTGTTGTATGGAATAAAGATCATTTAATGACCATATAAAACAAAGTACAAAACACCCCTTAATATACTTTCATACGGATATACATATGTCTCGCAAAATAAATTCTAATTGTTATATGTCGGAGTGACAATATTTCTTTACTAACCTATTTAATAATGCACACGCGTCTTTAGGAAACTAGGTCGGAATATGTGCCTTTTTCTATGACTGCAAGAACTTCAACTTCAACCCGTTTCCTCTGGTACCGAACCCATCATACGTGCTCTGGGATCTCGGGGATCCGTTAGCCGACTTCCTGGAATCTGACTTCTGACTCTCGACTATTCGAAAGGGTGCTTTCTTCTTTATTCATTTCCGGTACTTCCTTGGCAGCTAAGAGATCGCGTATGTTGGAAGGAGAGAGAGAGTAACGAGAGAGAAGAGTGGTTGAGTAGAAGAAGGGCGGGAGGTTAATTTCATTAGTAACTTAATCAGAGATGTTAAGCTGCCAGAGGTCGGGTAGCTGGGTGGCTGAGAAGCTGGCAGGGTGCGGGGGCAAGCATGCAATGCTGTAGAAGAGGTCACAGACCGCGACATCGAGTGCTGGCCAAGATGCGATAATGTCTCGTAACAGATGTCGTTAATGGGGTGGTAACGGGCGATCGATCCTCAAAGTGATTGCGAGACCTCGACATCCACGGCGCCTCGAGACCTCCGAAGACCTTGCAATACCTGACGAACAAGATATTGAAAGACTGATAGTTCCAAACTATTTAGTATAGTGTAACGCGTTAGCCATTAGAATGTCTGATGCTCCCCGAGAATTACCAGGAGAGATTTCCCTCCTCTCTCTCTCTCTCTGTCTCCCTCTGTCTCCCTCTGTCTATCTGTTACTATGTCTGTACCAGCCGTACGGGCCGGGCCCTGCATCTAGATCGCTATTAAGATGTGTTTCCCTGCGGATGACTTACCGACGGTGCGTTGTACACGAACCATACGAACAGCGAGCAGGAGCAAATGTACATATATTTTTGTAGGGATGCTAAAATTAACGAGAGTTAATGTTTGTGTGTTTTGTTGTCTGTAAAAGTATTCACGGTTACGCTACTACGAAACCACATTCTGTTTGGAGGTCAGCATGCGTGCGAATATAAAAATCGAAAATGTCTAGAATGATTGGCATCAGGAAGGTGGAAGTCTTGACAGCCTTCTGTTTAGGTTGTTATAAATAATGGAGAACGATAAAGTCAGGACTTGTGCGTCCGACAGTGTGGTTTATCGCTACAAAGGGCTTAGAAAAAGGGCAGTCATTTTCTGAAATTTGGGTAATTCTAGAAGCATCACCACTCTGCCGTCAAACCGTCAACTTCTCGCACTCTTCAGCATACCAGTAGTGCACTCGGATTCCATGGATTTGTCTGTATAGCAATGAAATTTTTATGTTTTCGCAGAAACAAATTCCTAACACTTGAGGCTTGAGAGAAGCCGTATGGGAATAATATGCAACGAGTCAAGTCAAATAAATTGGCTGCTGGCTGCCCATAAATGTTTGGATAACCAATAAGCTGTGTATCCGGTGCCGCGATGTAAACCGTGCGATTAGTCTCTCAGCGTTGGCTTCTTTGCTCCTCTAGCGTTAATAAGTCTAAGAGCTATATTGAAACGTCAGCTAAGATAATCACAAATGCTCGAGAATCTGAAAAATACTTAATACCGACTATTTGGTGTATTTAAAAAGCAAGCAGCAAAGGAAGATCGAGAAATAATTTTCAGAGCAAGCAGATTTGCTATAAAACACGATCGCTTGAACCACGCGGTCGCATCTTATGTATTCGCTGTAGCAAATAAAATTCCTCTTAATCCTTAATAAAATAAAAATATCCTTTTCCGAGAAATTCCTAAAAATCACTGAATAATAATAGTTTTCTGCACCCTACCCTCTACCAATGTAACCTTCATTTTGTCCGCATATACAATTAGTTAATTAAGCTCATTCTCCTCCGGATGCATGACGTAGACACATCCCAGTGTATTTCAACTTTTTGTTCAATAGGTGGTAAGTTATATTTTGTCAATTAAAATCACTTTAGAAACTCATACTTTCTACTTTTACCTATTTAACACGCAATTCATGTTTCATACACCATTTCATGCAGTGACGGTATTCATTTAACTGTGTATTATTAGGAACATCCTGTTCTCGCAAAAATCTATTCATACTTCCTTAAAGATTAGCATAGCTCGATCCCGAGTAAATTGCGAAAGCATTGACTCAAAACAAAGCACATCACGTTCGGTAAAAGCACAAGGCTAGGTAGAATTAAGGTGTTCCGAGTGCGAAGATGCGTTTTCTGTAGGTGCCTAAGGACGGTCTCTAATATTCTCGAGCATATAAAGATATATTGCCGGGAAATGATTTTAGAAGATATTGTACGTAATGTATAAAATGTGCAAAATTTGACAGTTGTATATAATTTTGTAATTTTAGATTTTTTCAAAAACCGAGTTGCCATCAACGGTGACCGCACAGCTGATGTACAGCATTGTCAACACTCCCGCCGCACAAACCGACATGATTCTGATATGGGATCAAACTTATTCTCGCATCTTTCGATAATATTTATATAGTACACAGTATAGCAAAAAGTTATTAATTTTTGAAGACTATCATCTTATGCTCGGAATACCGTAAAGGTATCTTCGCACGTCGAACGGACTAGTCGTATTAGACGGATAACTGGGAAAACCAAATCCATCATTGGCCAGAATCGGGATAACTTTTTCGTGATGATCGAATGGCTAAGCCTCCTCCTGTAATTTTAGATACAAATATACAACACTAATATGTCAGATTTTTCAGCATGCACCTCCTTGAATTCGCAAATGCCAAGCATTGCGAATGTTTCTGTATTGTTTACATTTCGAACTTAATTTTTCATACCTAACGAAGAAGATGGTTGAAGCTCAATATCAGAAGACTGAACAATCCGCACGTCATGTAAGAATTGACTGAGGCGTAAGTGGCTTTGTGACCTTGATTTATACCAAAATAGAAGGCGTTTATTATCGGCTGCGACGCATGTGTGCATGCGTGAAATTGGAAAGGCAGACAAGCGACCATGCAAATTTATCCGTCTGTCTAGCGGCAGTACACGATGCAAGCCTGCACCTTATACACGATACACGCGACATATGTATGCTCAACTACCATTCGTCACTCCCTTTACTTGCCATTGGCTATTCATACCGAACTAGAAAAGAACCTTATTCTACAATTCATCGGCCGATAGGCCTACCGATCCACCAATTTATTGATATTACTCACTCGGACTCTTCACTTCAATCGTTCCTTCGTTCGCTTCTCGATTCTCAAAGATATATCATAAGAAAAAGGGAGCAAGTATAGATACCCGATCTAAAGGGCTTTTACGATTAACCGGGGCTTGCAAGTAGCAAACACAGACGCCTAGCTGTATTTGCACGAACAAAAGTGAAGTGAAGCACGCTGTATGTTAAGTTTGTAACGTACTTGGAAAAGCCAGAGTGAATGCTGTTGATTTTGCTTCGACGTATTCCCATATACCACAATTCTGTTGAATCAATGCCTACCATTGGCTTATTTCATTGAAAACACTTGATACTGACCGATTTTCTATTTCTTTTTCGCATGACCACATGGAACATGTGTGAATGTCCGTGCAATTGCCATCCAAAAAAAAGTGTGTCTGCGCTCGGGCGATTAAATTGTGTCCACAAAATTCCAAACAAACAGCTAAGCCGACGAGGATAAAATGTAGATGGGATATCAAGTTTCGTATGCAGATGGCACAGGAGCATTTGCAGTGTAACGATCGCCTCCGTACTGAAGCAATGGGTATCAGGTAAGGTAGGGCAGGAAAGCGTCACCTTTAGCCGACTTGCCTGAATTCGGATGGAGTATCTGGGCATGAGATACAGATGTACTCTACGAAAAGATAACCGTTGGGCGCCAGACATCCGGATGTGTCAAGTAAAAGATGCGTTAATAATTTATGACACAAAGATAGTTACGAGTATACAAAATCCACCATAGGCCCAAGTTACTGGAGGAGGGCAGAGTGAGGTAGCGAAGGATCATGCGACATGTAAACAGCGAACTTAGCAAAATGCATTGCACCTGGGAATTCCTCAGACTAACCACCAAGCGATTACGGAAAGCAAAGCGTAATGCACAGACACCAAGTTAACAAAGAAATGGCGCACGATATAAGCATCACTCTGAGAAAGCATTGCGAAGCAATCCCACAATAGTGTACTAGTACAAACAGATAAGAAATCCTTGAAAGAGGTAACAGAGGCTTTACAAGAAAGCACAACAGAAAGCTCAACATGCTGTAACCTGCCAGTGACTACTAAATTTAAGAAAGCCGAAAGGAACAAAAGTACACTATGCAGCGTACTAAAATACTCGGTCTGATACGATACGATAGTCTCTCGGATAGTAATCCACGATAGTGGATTCTGAGGTAGATGCTCCCACATGATAGTCCTTAGACCTTCGGTAGCCGCAATTAGGTATTTCACCCGCGAGAGGTAACATAAAATTAACTTGCGTGCAAACAAAGAGAAAAGATTATGAAATTGCAAAGGATAATAAGAAATTGCGTGGCTCTTGGCCGGGAACCGAAATCGAAATCTGCTATTATTAACATGACACGAAATTGTTCCAGCTCGTTCATTCCACCTTTTTTTTATCGATGTATTGTCGGAAGGTAAATTTTTGTCGGAATATGATTTATTACTACGGTTTTTTATCATTCGATCGAATAAATCCATAAGTTCAATGTAAATGCAGTTGAATCGATGAAAATTTTTTTTTGAAATAATGTTTTTGTACAACAAATACTTTTGACTGTCAAGCTTGGTCCAAGGGAATCATCCCAAGCTTTACCCAGGCTTGCGCCAACCTGGATGCCAAACCTGACCAAAAGCCTTTTTACATTTGGCCCATTTGTTTATTCATACCTAGGACTTTACAGATGAGTTTATATCAATTATCACAATACATATTTTCCGTAATTAACACTACTTTTTCCAATGGCTAAGTAATTGACATCACCAGAGTACGAGCTTTGCCACTTTTCTAAATAAAATTCGCCGTTTCGGCATTTTTTCGCCATTATTCGCAAAGCTCTTGTTATAAACGATTTTAACTAAATTTTCAAGCAGAGTCCGGCAGTAAGCTAGTAAGAGAGAACGAAGCAACGGTAGATGTAACGAGAACAAAAGTTCACTTCTTCCCGTGGAGCATTTTGCTTAGACATGTAAACGTCTAATTGCGGCATTAAGCAAATGATTATAGTTTTAATAGCTCTGAAGAAAAGGGAGTCCTCGTATAAGCGCGAACGCTCGGCACTCCGGAGAACTTTAAATTGAAAGACGTATTACGCACTGCGGGAAGAGATGGTGTTAGTTGATGACGCGTCTCGTCTTCGTGAAATTTTCACAGAGATCCAGCGTCCTCCGCCCTCCCCGGGCTTCCTTCTTTCCATTTAAATACAAATGACCAGATGAAACCGGTTTTCCCGCAAAATTAAACGTATTCCATAGTCGATCTATAGAAGCTGTAGTGAGATATCCCAAAATAGAATATATTAACGTAAAGATTCCCTCTTGATTTTCCGATGCGTTCGTAAGGACTAATAACTAAAATTGCTCACGGTTAATGGTTAACGTTTAACGGCATGATTCCGTCTTATCCAAGTCTTAATATAATTAACGTATGTTCTAACCTTGTCAAGTCGTTCCTCAAAATCGTCACGCACTCTGCACCAAAGCCTTAATAAGATGAAATGAAATTGTTTAGCTCACCTGAAGACAAAAAGACAGAAAATAATTGTTAATAATTTCTATGAGAAACAAATATAAATCGCAAGCTGTATAGTATAGTCATAGTACATATAGCAGACTTGCAATAAAACAATTTAATATTAAATACATGTTGAAGAATATAGATACATGTTGTTTTACATATTTTTCTTATTTTAATATCTATTAGGTCATAACTTGTACAGTAGATCACGAAAGAACTCTTGTTAATTTTTCGTACAACCATAGACTAAACTAGACTTACTACTAGAGAGGAAACGTGACCAACAAAATCATTCCCTCTGATCCCAGACAAAAAATGTAGAGTTCCTATCCAATATAAAAAGATAAAAAATAATTAATCTTAATAATACAGCAGGATGTTTCAGTCTGTAGTAATATTGCTTAGTATATGTCAATCAACATACAACTATAGTCCGTCCACGAGTTCAATGTGTTCTTTTGACAGATCGAAATGATATCTTCAATGAGTTAGAGATGGCTGCATAAAATTTACTTTAGAAAGTATGTACATAGGTGTATGTATTATATTGTATACCTAGGTCATATATTTTAGCGACCCTATGGTAAGCCACGTGCGACTTCACTGTTTTCCACCTGTCAAAGAAACACATTGAACTCGTGGACTGACTGTACTTTATGTTAAAGGCAACTACAAAACAGATGTGGGACTCAGCAGTTAAAATAAGCTAAATAAGCAAGGCTCCTTTAAAGTCTGAAATGTAAGGGCAAAAGTGTATTAATACAAGAGATAGGCAAATGCACGGTATTGGGTCTTCTTTACGCCCTGCTCAATCTCGGGTGTTGTTGTCGTCGTCCTTGCTCACAAGCTACTGATTTCTCGCTTTTTATCAGATTACCAATTATTCTCCTCTGTACGTTGCATCTAACCAGCATAGTTTCCGAAGAGTTTCCCAAAATAGTCCTTCACCCTTACTGCTTCCAGACATGGAGGACAAAAAAGAGACCGATCCATAGAAGTCCTGAGGCCTGTTTCTAAAAATATCTTAAACGCCGGGATCCTAGTGGTCATTTTAAACAATAAAATATTTCTATATTGCACACATTCTTATTATTACTTCTACGCGGTCGATCAAGTTCGTTGAGATCATACATACATATACATATATACGAGATATGGAAGGAAAGTTGAACAGTGAGACACTTTCTGTGGATGCACAGCTCTAATTATCAATATCCCGGCATATACATACATAGTATTCGGCACCGAATAGCATGCGTTTTTTATCGCAAATGTAACAATTAAAGTAACAATCACTACGTTTACTCCGTACGTTACGTTCGCGCAAAATCAATAATTTCAGAGTACGCTAATGCGGCGTAATGTAGATATTACTTTCGAGCACAACGGACCCCTAAACCTCCCATTCGCTCTACTGCCGCGCTCAATGCTCGAAGCTCGAATGCAATGCTCTGAATGCGAATACAATATTAACGAGACTAACTGCAATGCGGCGGAACAAAGCTGTCCATGTAGAACCTTCGTACGGACAGTAGTCGTAAGAAGATCAGGATCGTTCAAAGATTTCGTATAACTGAGAAAATAGAAGGATAAAAAGATATGCCAATTGGAAGGGCTAGACGAGAAGAAAGTTAGTACTAGCTATCTATAAGCCACGCTAGTAATCCTCAGTGGCTCAATGGCTCAGCGGTTCAGTTGTTCAGTGGTTCCCAAGATTTTTCTACACAGGCAGCAAAGTTGCTAGCGGATATTCTTAGTATTCACTGTTCCAGTGTGTTTGGTTGCGCTGGGGTGTTTGCTGAATGGCGCTGGAAGGGTCAAACTAGGTACCCGAGCAACCCACCGACAAACCAGGAGAGAGCGTGTAAAATGTTTTATAGCGCGGTAAATCTTTCACGCAACAGACCATAGCTGACGCCTTAACATTACGAATATGATTTGCATAGACATTAAAAAGCCAATTAAAACTGTGCGACCCGGTCCGACGTAGCCCGTTATTTTTATTCCGGTGTCCGTAACGGCGCGACGCGTTTTGCTTCCACGGGACTCTATCTCTATCTCGCTCTCGCACTCCCTTCACCCTTCCTTTCTCTCTTCGCCATTCCCCGTGTCTTACGAACCCTAGCGACTTTTCATGGGGTGCACTCCACCATCTCGCGACTCATGGGGTAGATCCGCCTGAGTCTCGATGATACAGTTTCCACTCTGAAATTCTTCGAAATTCTCTCAAATTCTGCAGACTCCTTTTCGACTCTCTTGAGCGACTTCTGCACGGATAAACTCTACGTACGATTAGTCGAAGCTCGATGCGACTATAATTACTAATTAATTATTAACGGTGGCCGACGTATGGAGATGGCGTGTGCGTGCCTAATGAAACATTAAGTGATTGACTGCCGACGCGGCAGACACGCCTTTCAGCGTCACGCCATAACGGACGTGCCTACTTCCTTTCTGCCGATCCGTTATTTCAAAGGAAACGAAAAGAGACAAGCACGCTACATGGAAACGCTCGCATGGAAATAGCATAAGCAATTACGAAGGTTCGAATGATGTTCAAAATATGCCGTATATGCTTTCTGTATTTTGAATATCAACTTTTATCATGAATATAATTTGTATCGGGCAATTTCACTTTGCAATCTTACGATGGAAGCAGTCGGAGCGTAATCGGTTAAGAAGTCTATGCCAAGGCCATTGCTCTTAAAGTGCGCGTCACCAATTAGCCGAATATGGTAAGCTGAAGGGATAA
This sequence comes from Syrista parreyssii, assembly GCA_030142615.1. Classification (NCBI taxonomy): domain Eukaryota; kingdom Metazoa; phylum Arthropoda; class Insecta; order Hymenoptera; family Cephidae; genus Syrista; species Syrista parreyssii. The sequence goes on from JARQTG010000220.1 coordinate 235,896, forward strand.
TGCATAACAGCAAACGAATTCAGTCGGAGATGAGAGAGGGGAGAAGTATTAAGTCAAGAGAATCCATCGCTCATTGAAACAATTTCTCCTTCGTAAGAAAATGTACTGTGCTTTCGGCGTTCATTTGCCGACGTATCTTCTTGGCGCTTGCAAAAAAACCTCCCGCAAAGTCAGGCAACTCACTGTACTAATTTAAACTTATCCGAAAACTCAGGAGAATAAAAATAAATCGCTGCCACCGTTCCGACTTATTATACGCTAGCAAGCAGGATAATTTCACCAGTGTCTTACGAGGACACCGATTACTCACGCTGGTCGCAAGCCAATTTGCAAGTGTATCTGATAAGTGAAGCATGATGCGAAGCAACGTAGCAGGGAGAGTGTAGTGTGGTAGGCGCAGAAATAGGAAGGGAGTGAGAGTGAAATTTCGGACCGATCAAGAGTAAAAATATTGGGGTTGTTGGAAGAATACCTGAGGGAGAGAAAGTGGTAGCTGGGAGGGTAGGCAGACGAGTAGACAAGCATACTGGCGTTTTTCATGCTTCATTAGCTCCTAGAGGAATTCCGTGTATCCTGGCCGCGCCTTATCCCGAATAAACGTATGGTCGGTTCGCGTGCATGGAGTCAGGGGGATGTCTCGGTATCGGGCTGAATCTACAGATCGTGCTGGCTGTCCTCCATGAATCACAGTCCTATCTGCAGGAATACAAGCCGTATTTACAACAGCACGCTAACCCTCCCTTGTCGTACGCGCTAGCAATATCGCCACTGCCACTGCCACTGCCACTACCACTAGCATCGCTGCCACTGCCGCCATCGGCCTAACCGTACCGACGTATATCTTTCGAATCAACCTGTTTGTCTAATGTCTATGTAAATATAGCGTATTAATTAACTTGCTGCTAACGTGTATTTCGGCCATTAATCTCAGGAAATTGTTTGCTGCCTAGTTGGTTTCGGCCGACCTGGTGCGACGCGATTCCGTGCGGCGAAACCTTAGACGGCGATGCCGCTGCGTCGCAGTTGCCAACACCACAAAATCATAAGCAGACAGCGACAGCGAAGTCACGAACCCATGCAAATTCGGCTAGTGGAAGGGAGGAGTGTCTTAACTTGAGGATTTGGTCTGTTGCTGGATACGTGGTCTGCTTTCCGCACTTTGCCTTTGCCCGGAAGTAAGGTCAACTTTAAGCGAGCGAGGAACTTCAAAGATTAAGATTAATTGCCCAACGAATGCAAACAAATAGAGCCTTTCCGACGTCCATAAAAATATTCCGTGCCAGCCGAAACCCGTAAAAACGTAAAGGTAAATTTCACCGCTCGTAAATGAATACAAACTGCTGGTAATACGAGGGTGTAGTCGGAGGTGCTGTTTTGGGGGGTGGTTCGGCCTTGCTCTCACTCTCACTCCAATTCTTTCTTTTCCTGCCAAGCTGCTTCTAGAAATCATGTGATTTCGAATGACAGCATCAATCAGCTCATTTAAAGTACCTTGGCTTCACAACGGTCACCATCACCACACCGAGGTACTCGACTCGAACAAGGTAATATTCTGTGTACGGATCATCAATATTTTTTCAAAATCAGTTATCTATTAATATACGCTAGGTAAGCTTCGTGTAAGCACTCGTTGGTTTAATGTCGAGTCGCTGCACCATGAAGTTTCTTAAACCGGGAATCGATTTCTGAAATTTTCCGGAATGCGAGCACAATTTCATAAATAACCAATATTTCACTATAGTCGCCGCAGCTAGCCTTTGTTATCTTTTTGACTACAGTCTACTATAGCTTTTTAATTTCCAGCACCGCCTTGAACACGTATACATCCGCATGGACGCGTGCGCGTGATGCACAGATCGTGGACCAAAACATGGCACCATTGCAACTATGGAAGCATATGAATTATTTAAATCATTCAAAAGCAAGAGCGTTGTTCAAAAAAATAAATAACTCATGCTGCCAGAAACATTGAAAAAAGCATAGCAGCCGGCCAAAATGAAATCCTTAAATTCATTACTGATTTCTTCGCAAGAAAGCAATCGTCGACTGAAATGTTTTCTTGGTTGGTGGTGCAAGCAACCTCATCGTCGGGTACAAAAGGCGTAAGCGAAGAAAGGCGGGATCCATGAGTGGGACAAGCAAAAGTAGTAAAAAAAAGAAATAGCAGCGGAAGGGTAAAGGAGCGGAAAGAGTAAAGGGAGTAATAGGTTTTTCATTCGAGCGAAGTCAGTGCAGTGCAGTGCGTTGGCTGCAGTATAAGCCATAAACCACAATGACAAGACGAACGACATCTGAAATAGCTATGGTATTAAGTAGGTATTGCATTTACTTCAATGAATTATCCTCCTTATTTGGTTAAAGTATATCGGGGATCAAAGGATAGCAAAGGGGATGCGAAGGAAGAAGGGGACTCAGGGGTTGTAAAGGCATGACAGAATGAGAGGGGAGGAGCGTCGCGAGAATCAGCGGGAGGACTGGCGAGGAGAAGAGGCTGTTTTCGCAGCGCCACGGTACCCAACACTGCGCGGCCATGGTGAAAAGTAACGGAGCGCGAATTCAATCCAACTTTCATTTACGGTCCCATTTACTCAACAGTTATTTTCCTTTACTATTATAGCACTACGTGTCGGGTTTTTTAATCTTTGCATTTAAATCATAATGCCAGAGGCGGCCGCTCCATCGGCTTTCCTGCGCAAATCGACCTCCTCATCCTGCAGCAACTTGCCCAGCCGTTCGCTCCTCACTACCAAGTGTTGCTCTCGTATTCTCATGCTCTCCTACTCTCTTAGTCACTCTCATATACTCGAAATATTTTTATACTCTTTCGTCTACTATCATACGGATACCTACGTCCTGATGGGATCGATAAATCTTGCACCGATTGCCACTTCCGAGAGCGGGTGGTGTGTATTTTAAGAAGCGGATCAATTTACAGCGTACGTAGGCCCCTATTGACTTTCTCTCACAGGACGGTGATGAGAAAAGAAGGAGCGAGAGAGAAAGACACATGATATCATCTTGAGCATGCTGTCAAGATCGACTTAAAAACAAACACGAAAGGACCTATAGCTTCTGTCAACAGTTGTTTCTCATCGAAACAGGTGGCGCGTTACCCGAAAAGTCGAAAGAAGTCAAAAGGAATTAGCTGCTGATCTTTTAGCGAAAGAGAAACACTAAACACATTCGACCGAGAGAACGATTTGTGGCCTCCGAATATAAAATAATCAGTGAACATCTGCTGACATTGGCAGATACCCAATGCATGTCGAATCGATGTGTCTGCCACTCATCTGACATAGTGCGGAGTCGCACGTGACAACCACAACGCCACCGTGTCCACGAGTCATCTCCAAGTCGACCTACATGACCAACACTAGTAAATTACCGAATCTATCGAGTGTGATCGAGTCTATCGCGTAGAGGAGCATCTTGAGGACTCTAGTCGAAATATCTTGGCAGCCGAGAGCACGGAGGCAGGAAGATCGAGAATGAGGCACGCGCGCCATTGGCTATCGATGAATTTTCGAGGTTTTGCAAGATCGATCCATTGGCCGCCAAATGCCAAACAGTCGAATCTTTCTCTAGGTGGAAAAAACTGGTTGTGCCAACCCAGTATAACACCCCTTCAAGTCGTTGTAGTGGCGACGACAGGCGTGCATGACATTTCTACGAGTGCACATTACACGCGAGTAGACATAATGATGGTACATCTCCTGATTTGAAAGCAGAGTAGATGCGTGACTTACTTCTGCATTTAATTACTCGCGTTACTCGTTATTTTCTACCAAAATCAGCAAGTCAGCTTGCACGGTTGCGAATTGCATGTTACTATTGGGACCCAAGAAAGACACCAAAGTGTCTTTGGTATATGCTACAAGGACATGTACTTGCACGAAAAGGATAAGTGCGATTTTGACAGGTATTTCTGAAATTCGGGTAAATCTGTTGATGATGGGGCTGCCAGAGGAAATAAATGTGAAGTCAAGGTGCGATGTGGCAAAGAGTGAGAATTGCAAATCGTAAATCGAGAATCGAAGGGAGAAGCACTCTCACTTGAAATCCATTTGTAAGCATCAGGCGTATCGCGCGAGGCACAACGTGGAAAGTGTATTTACTTGAAGCACCTTCCTTCCAGCTTTGCTGCTCTCGTAGGCTCTCCTACTCTTCCAACCTCGGCCGAACATGAAACTCAACCCTGAATATCATACTCACTCTCTCCTTGTAAACCATTCTAAACCTTCCTGTGCGAGCGAAACTAAATGTATAAATGTACGTCAATACAACGGTATCGCCAGACACGATAAAATGACAGTTTTGTAAGCATCCTAGAGAAGTGAACGTATCGGGAGATGGATGAATATCGATCGAGAGAGATTCGGTTGAACATAACGAACAGTGCCTGCTAAGAAGTTACTCAAAGATAAGAATAACTGTGCAATAGGTGATTAAATATGTAATAAATTATACTAGATTTAAATTTTAAATGACCCGTTAACAAACGACCCTCCCAGTAGCATATTTCGTATCGCTAACATTATAATAATCATATATGTTTATCTAGACGTATAACCATTACTATTATATGCAATTTGGGAGTCCCCTATCCTGAGTCTCTTATGGGCCGCTACGGGAAAGTGACTGCACGGGCTCTGGTTTATTCAGAAAACACAAAATTATAGAGACTTATGAAAGACATCTCTTTTGAGGGGTCCTTAAGACATGTCAAAAAGGTCATTTTCATAAGTATTTTATGCCTTTATTGTAAGGGACATAATTAGATGTCCGTTTCTTGCCCGATTTCAAAGATGATTATGACTTATCTGAAAGACCTTTATCAGTCTTTTTATTTTTAGTAGGAAACAAATATTTTTGTTTGACAATCAGGCGTCTCTTTAATTCAAATCTACCACTAGTTCTATAACATTCATACGAAATTATTGTAATTAATGTTGTGTTACCCCGATAAAAATTACATGTATGTAGTTGGAATGTTGCAAAAAATATATTTTTATTATGTAATATGTATATCTTGAATATAAAATATTTTGCTGCATTATATATATATCGCTTATATGTGTATTTTACGAGGAGGCATGTATCCCCCACATCAATATCCTGCATGTTATAAAGCTGCGTTCTGAACTAATTCTGCACTAATGTTGGCTTTAGCTGTAAAATGTCATGACCTCAAAAAACGAGAACTATTACATTTTTGCTAGGGGAGGTGCGGATCAATTGTAGCACGAGGTAATTGTATCAGAGTCAATTGACCCCCAACTCTCATATATGTAAAATATAATCTGTATGTATACGGGATATATGCAATGCGGCAAAAAATTGCATATTCAAGATATACATAACATATAATCGAAAATATTTTTTATACTATATTCCACGTATATGACGTTTTCGTGGGGGTATGTGAAATCATAGTATTTTATTATACAGAATTATCGAGTTTTTGATCCAGTTCAGCATGCCTGTCATTAAAAATATCTTAATCGTTTCAACTGATTGACTGATGGACTGGTCGGTATAATGATAGGAGATTATACATATGGTATAAAGCATCAGATATTAACTTTTAACATTTTTTGCGGATTATGCTACCCAACCCGTACTAAAATTTATCGCTTGCAATGAGTGTATTACTAAAGAGAATCGATTCCCATTCATTTACCATTTACCTTTGATTCTCTTTGACAAAACATCAATACAAATGGTATATTATGTTAAGGGATTGGGCACGCGCATCACGTACATGGAGGATCTGTTTTAAGATGTCAACAGCTCGATTTTTTGTCCATTGGTCACTGCCTGCTACCCACCGCTACATTTGGACTGACTGAATCCCTAGTAGCTTGCTCTCTATTACCTCTCGAATTGCAGAGAAAATTTGATAAATAATCATTTCAGAAATAATCATTCAACGATTCATCAACTGGTTAGTTTTAGAAACCACATAAATGTACAGGCTAAAAATAACTCGAACACAGTCCTTGCGCTCCTTGATAGTGCACAAGCATTTAATGTATTCTGACGTCGTGCCCTTTTCTATAAGCTAATCGATTATAATTTTTCTATTCAAATAGTAAAATTAACGTTGTCATATTTATCGGAAAGATCACTTCAAGTAAAATTAGGTAATACTCTAGCATGCCTACGAGTTGTTATGGCGGGAGTACCCCAGGATTCTGTTTTGAGACCCATTTTGTTCAATATTCACAGATAACCGCCGTATTTAATGTAGTTCTGAATAAAATCAGAATTGTTGCATTTGTAGAGAACATGGCCTTATTTGCATCTAGTCACCCCCATACTAAGTGTCTAAACAAAGTGCAAACTGCTGCGCATACCACAATTAAGATACTTGATATTTTAGAAATTAATAGCCAATAACTCCAAAACTAAGGCCATACATCTGACAAGAAGTAAAAAAAGTAACCTACTCACATTGAACTTGAAGAAACACCTATTCCATTATCAAAACATGTAATTTGGTCTTTCGCACATGTCAACCGTTACTATGATGACGTGAAAATTAACAAAATAGCATTAACTAAAAATTTGCAAAATTATATCCACTATTCGAGTCTAATACTTCCCTGGTAGAAATTGTAATTGGGGGCACACCGGGTTCAAACGAGGATCGCCGACCTGGAAATCTGGCCGGGAACGCGACCTAGGATGTACCGCTGTAGATAGCCAGCACTGGGTTACGAATCCTACTCAAACTCTGACCGGGAGACTGAAGCAGATTCTGATTGGACTAGTTTTGAAGAATAGAACGGACCATAGGCAAAACGCTCCGTACGAAAAGCGCCATGAAGGACAATTGAAGCACATTATTCATATTAGGAAATACAGACATTCGTACACTTGAACCACAATACTTGTACAACTTATGTATTTATACCAAAAACTATAACTTGTCAGAAATCTTCTGATTAGACTCAAAGTGTTCAAAAAGCTTAGCGTAGCTGTTATATTATGCTCACACGCTTTTATTAAAATGTACCACGAAAAGATTCGTTACCAAGTTAAAAAAATATTCTATTCTATCCAGAGTCCCTAATTTTCGAAGAGAAATCGACATTTTTAGAAGGGTTTTCCAATTTAGAGTTATGCATAAACTCCAAAAAACGATAAAGTTATAGAGATCCAAAGCCAAGTGCGCATATTCAAAGCTCGCGCCCGATGACTGCGCATGCGTCGACTGCCAATACCCGTGGATGCAGTAGAACGAGCAAATATACGTTGAATCATCGACTTTTTACATAAATTATATTTGTATATTTCGTTTTATTTTATTTACAAGTATTCTATTAGAAACTACACATTTTTATAACAGTTTTCAAGTATCTTTGGATCTGAGAGTGCAAGGTTGGGAACCGCTATGCACGAGCTACGTCATTGGCCACTGAGGAAAATATTAAGGTATTACAATCCTACTAGAGGGCACGGCAATCAGACTATATCGAAGTACGTTATAGAAAATTATCAATACACATCAATGAAGAATTTTTCAACATCATAGACAAGTGAATGTAACAGAATTTTCAGCATTAGGAAGAGCTTCTATGATAACTCAAGTGTGGATAATTTATGAATGCGAACGTGCAAGTGTAAACTTCGTAATAGAGCAATGAGAGACAATGCTGTGGTTAGAAAGAGGGGAGAAGTGATAAGAATGTTAAATTCAATTGAAAAATTTAACATTATTGTTTGGCAGTATTATTTGTTTGTTACAGATAGTGAAAAATCTTATAGAAAAACATGTATTCGTCACAGAAGGCGATAGAGGTTTTCTTGTGATATAGACTTCATGCGGTGTACATTGGCAAAGGAATATCAGTACGAAGAAGAATTTCAAAGAAAATCTTTGTCATGATTTAGTGTAATTAAGATTCGAAGGAACGTATGTAGGATCCGTGAAAAAATATGGGAACTCGAATTCGGATCGTCGGCTTGCCGGGCGAATGTTCTGACTACTAATTGTAAGCATTTCTCTCGCAGAGTCCTGTAGAGAGCTCTACTAGACAAAGGACCCACAGTTCTAAATATATGATAATTTAATGGCGAAATTAAAAAATTAATTTTCCACGGCCTACATTTTTCAATATTCTGCGCAGGATTTAGACCAGACCGGTGGTCGAATTTCAATCAATGAAAGTTCATTTTTCAGTTAAGGTACTCTATGGAATGATTTTTTCCAAATTTGAATAAAGGATTTTATCAAAACGATATACGTTTCTTTCCCTAAATTTTCAAAAAAAAGATTTCTCCAGTTACAGTTTAATTTCAGCCGCTGTGAAAATTATTTTTTTCGATATAAAAAACTCGTTCCATGAGGCATGTTTGTAGGAAGATAATAAGAGCTTGTTGAGCAGAATTGGTCCAGCGGTTTGTTCTGAATCCTACACGGTTGTAAAAAGTGTTATACTCGTGTTGGATGGTCCAGCTAAATTTGGCAGGCAATTAATTGCAATTGAAGGTTTATATATTATTACTCCTTTCAGAACTCAGAAATTAAAAAAAAAATCTAACCTACACAAATTTTGTGACTCTGTCCCCTTAAGGTGGCAAATGTTCTTCCCTTGCTTGTACTGAAATAATGATCGTAGCTTTAAGGTTGATTTAATTCTCATTAATTTAAAATTCTGTACAATAAGAGTTTTTATAAAATGCTCCTTAATTATATTCTGCTATGCAACACTCTAGTTCCAAAGGACGTCGTGTACAAGAATGTATGATTTCCAGATCGGAAATGCTAAAATTACATAAGTTCATGAAGATATAAGCAATAAAAACCATTTAAACTCCAAAACAAACTATGGATAGCTTAGTTGTCGGAGTATTCACCCGGAAAGCGAAAAAAAAATGTCCTAGGGTGTTGCCGTGGATCCTACAATTACGGTATTGTACATTTGTGTCATAGGATCATACTTGGTCTAGAGTCCAATTTCTATATTTTTGATACGGAGGCCATTTGAAACCTTCGTATGTACCTCATGTCGCTTGTGTACATTGGAGATGTTTTTGTCGGACATAGAAAGATAAAAGATAGCGAGTAAAGATTTAATATTAGCATGACCAACATGAGTATGATGACAAATAATAACCCATTTCATTAGTATATATGAAAAACTGAAAAACACCGTAAGAAAACTTTGAAGAAATGAATAAAAATACCAAAGTTCAATGAAATCTAATCGAATCTTTCAACGAAAGATAATGTAATTATTTCATCGAGTGTTGAAACTCTATTAGGTCGATATCTGGTAATTACTCCAAGATCCTGGAAAAGGGTTCTATCGCATCTCATCCGATATTCGATAGCTCCTATCGCTTTTACTTCTGATACACGATGGATACTCCTTGGCCGAAAAAAAGTTCAGACTAATTCAAACTGAAATAAGCGATATCGATCGCGATCTCCATAGCCCCACGTTCCCTACAAACACCTGAAAGGTGGCTGAAGGGTGGTCGGAGAATAACTGCTAGGTGGGGTGGAGGGTTGAAAATAGAAGGGACGAGGGTTTTGAACGCGTTGTGTCTACCTGCATATTGTATGTAGCAGCTACATGGGGATTTATAGCTGGAAATTCGAAGCAGCCGCAACGTGGAAGATCCGTATCGCGAACAAAGGGGTTCTCACCCTCGTATCAGTAACGATGTCAGCCACGGTATTACAGTTACGTACTATTTAGTTCTGAATATGCATGTAGGTAATAGGTACGCCTGTCCAAGCTGCATGTATGCCAGTGCCAGATATCGGGCAGCTCGCATAATTCATACTCGGAATCCCGGCTGGATGGTGCAGCGATTACGGCTCTACTTAAGCACCTCAGATCTTCACTGGTATAGAATTCAAATGGCGATTTTCTAACTTTTGTCCTCTGTCCTTTCACCAGTTTATTAGGCATTTTCTCGGTCTTCCTAGCTCTACGATCCTTACCACGTACGCCTTTCGCTCACTAGGTATCCCATATATTGAGGCAGTCTCGCGTGTCTCTGTCCAGCTCTAATAAAGAAGCTTGACGTGTAAGAGGAAGAACCGCCTATGGAATCCTTCCTCTTTGCTGGTCTGCTGGGCGAAGAACCTACCGAGGGAGAAAGGCCGCTTTGCGCCCGACATGCTAATTTTTATCTTCCACGGCAAAAAGTTCAACGGGCTCTTACGGCGCTTTTATCCTGGCTCTAGGATCTGAGCCACAGTGCTATACCGAAGGATATAGAGACTATAAGAAGTAAAGAACCATGGAAGGAAATAGGTTAAAACTGTAGAAGCTCAACCGAATTCCTTACAATATCTCGAAGAATTTTCATAACTCTGATATCTATCTGAGCGATAATACCTATCCAGTTATCTACGGTATCGAGAAGAGTGCTGGTTAAGCTTTAGTATAACTTCTCGATATCTTTAGCAAGCTTAGACAAACAGAATATACATATATCTTTCTAAGCGGACTCATATGTTCTGCTGGTTCGCAGCTTCTGCTTTTCTCCTTCGAACCCCTTCACCCCCTCCTCCTCTCTCCCTCCCTCACTCTCTCCGTTTCACTTGACTTGTTAACCTTAGTCTCTAGCGGAAAGCAACGACAGTTCCTAAAATATTCGTTAAGTATACAAGGATCCCTTTTTGACTTAATTGTCTTGCCGGACTATAAAATGATTTACAAATTTTTCGAAAAATTAAAAGAAGATCGGGAGGATACTGGCGAAACGATAAATAGGAGATGATGTGCGAAGGCGTGAGGACAGGAGAGGAATGAAGGAGAGGGAAGATCTCGATGGGCGAAGGAAATCAAATTTGTATCGAGATGCAGGTAATCAGGTATATATACGTCGAAGAAAGGAGGTTAAGGTGGTCCGTGCTGTTTGAGCAACGGGTCGTAAAATATGCAGGCTTGCTCGTCGCGTTGCTATTCCTCATAGCGGCTGAACGCTGAACGCTGAACACCGAACATTCAACGTTGAACATCCCGACCGATCCAATTGCAGGGCAACTGGAGCATATGCCCTCCAATTACTCCTATTCCGAGTCGAGTCGAGTTTAGTCTGAACGGCATATCGCATTCTACGATCCGTGATAACGTTATAACGCTGTAATGGTATAACATTGCAAGCAGAATAAGAAACTCATAAGGAAAAGGAAGAACAAAAAATAAAATGTCACATTTTTACTCGTAGCAAATTCTCTCAGATATAGTAATGCTGCCAAAAGCATCTTCAACGAACACCGATAGTTGCGCGATAGCTGCGGCATTCCCGGTAGTAGAATGAGAGCACGAAGTCGGCGTTGGCGTCGGCGTTGACGACGACGATGGCGACTACGCCGTGCACGCCGCAACATACCGCAATTGCCGTGGTTATTTTGCGTATGCTGGGTTAGCCAGGAATGTTAATAGAAAATACTCTGTGTCTGCGGAGTTTAATTATGAGGTGAGAAGGCAGACACCCAGATCGCTCTTAGGTCACTATGACCATAAATCGGGCAGGGCCAAGGAATCGTCCTTAAAGGAAAATTTCTTTCTGAAAATAAATCTACTTTTTACTCCTTTCTCCTTACATTTGATTCCTTCCACAAGAAGCACTGAGAGGACTGATTCTTAAATTCGACAATGTGTTATAAGAGTGTTGTGGCTAAAACTGACATCCATGACAGGCGCGTAGAATAGCTTTGAAAATTCCTGTAACTATCTACGCATAAGTGTTTATACTGCCTCGACTTAAGTATCACGTACGGAAGAAATATTCTGTTACGACTGATACTTTTTATCAAATTCAGATTGACGGTATCCAAGAATAAGTCCGGTATATTTTCCATGGAAACTCGCCATATTCATAATTCTTTCTAGCTTTTACAAGCAGTTACAGCCATATATCCCCGTTCGAGCTCAGTTCAATTATTCTTTAAACCGCTTCGTCCCAGTAGCAGTGACGATTTTTCTTTGATCCTTCTATTAAATATTAATTAACACACTTTATTCCCTGTTTGTAAGGAGCATTTTTAGTATTCTTATATTTATGTGACTCGTTCTAGCCATAGGCGGACACTTATTTTCGGCATATGTGTACCTTTACAAAACGCAATTATTGCGGCCCTAGCTCGTAAAATTCAAAAAGAGAAAGATCTGTGTAAGCGGAATAAATTTGGGTGTTTAATGATCGCGCATATTAAGGCCATATCAAGTTTGGTCGTAATAAATCGTATAAAAACGTATATCAAACCAGGAGGAGGGTATCATCGAACTGTCGGGCTATCAGTCACTGAGCTATCCAGTCCATGAGCCTTTCTAGTATTCAAGAGTATGAACTCCCTAGCATATCGAGGGTGGAGAAATAAATAATAAATGTCCGAGCGACATCCATCTCTATTTCTCCCTATGCAATGGTTGTATTCACTGTAACTCGTAGATACCAACGATATAGATCGCTTACGTTCCCTCTCTATTATAGTTTTACGGTTTGGTTTGCGTTACAATCCTTACTAAAGTGATGTGCTTTATTAAAGTGACTCCATCGGTAAAAAAAGACACGTGAATTCAGGAAAAAAGGCGAAATTCATTCATTCCTCAAAAAAAAATGGAAGTTTATTTGGACATTGCGTTACTGTATAGTGATATAAAAAAGGTGATATTCACACGAGTGTCATCGAGTTCCGGTTACACATGACAAGATTTTATTCTCAAAACGATCTTTATCTTTAACTCCATATGAATTGCTACGCTAGAATGATAACATTCATTCGATGTCTTATTATTTTATATTCAAAAGAACAAAACGGAAAAGAAACAGAATCAAGAGGATGGAATTGAATCTAATCGGATGACTCATTAACTAGTTGTTATTTGTAATTAGTTAGTCAGCAGGCAAAATGAAAAAAATAATAATACATATTATATATACACGAAGAAAATTATATGCTTAAACATTCGTGCAAAATTCATAATAAGAATTACCGTAAAAATGGTGACCTCGGGGCATATCTTGTTATATTGATATTTTTTTATATTACCATAGTAATCTTTCGTTTAATAAAAATAAAATTTTTTAAACAGCATGGTAGAAAGTACAGTAAATAAATTTTTTCAGTTTCCGTTTTCCTAAAATTACAAAAATGATTGCCAGTAAATACGCCAGGACTTTTTACTTTTACGAAATAGTGGCCGTTAAATGAGGAAAAGCAGCATGCTCGTAAGAGGATCTGGCTTGGAATGCATGAGACGATTCGATACAATACAATACAATGCAATGCAATGCAATGCAATAGGATGCAACGTGGTGGCAAAATACATTGGTTACGCTGCAAGCGTGCGTTACATCCAAACTGCAGGAATAATGTGAGGGTGTAACAGAATTTTATTGGATATATATGTGGCGATTCTAGTGGCGGAATCGCCGTTGCACCAGAGAGAAAGCGTCATTGAAAACATTTCGAATAAGCAACGAGGCATTGAGAGGGTAAATGTTGGATTGCATTACTCACCGAATGAAATGCTGGTTCAAACGTGACAGGAATAGCTAGTTGAACTTTCTGCAAAAAGGTGCACCGAATTCACTATTCCTGTACAAAACTCAACAGGCTTCACGCGATTCACGGTTTCGGCACGTTATACGTAACAACGCGGATCAAAAACTAAACTGTGCGAGCGTCGCAATGCATCAAAGCAATTGAACGTAACGAGACAGCGGCGACAATTGAAATTACTAGTTTAGGAGAACCCAAGTGCGGAAACGTCAAGTCGGTTACGCGGCCGGTGAGCAGAACAGTTCTCGGCGTAAAACGTCGCTCTACACAAGTAACGTCACGACGACTGGCGGACGCGGACTGACTCTACCGTCGGCGCTGGACGTCCCGACGTAGCCCGTCGAGGGCGCTCGCCTTTTCTCGCGATTCTTCGGGCGCAGCGTCGGCCGGCCCGCGCATCATCCCCTAATATCCTCACGGCATCCTCTAGAACCTTACTGCATGAGTTTATACCTTATGACCTTCCATTTACTAAAATTTGTAGATATGGGCTGGATCGCTGGTAGATCATTTTGCATGATCCATGTAAGATCTCTCACAATGTGTCTAGTGTCTAATAATACTATGCCGCACTTCATCTTTATTTATATATTACGCGATACATCACGCCTAGATCTACGAATAATAAATCCAAGAGGAATCCAAAATTGATCAGAAAAAGATCATCCCCATACAATGAATATGGGTTAGGTCCGACATTGATTTGAATTTGACTTTCCCCGTACATTAAGAAAATACAGCATTCATCGCTCAGTCGTGCATCATTTATAGATCAGAGATCCAAAGCTTATGATTTACCACTAGTTATAATAAGTGTAATCACGCTAAAATCTTCTTAAAGACCGCATCCTTACAGGTTAGATGGTAAAACAGTTCCTCGAATGTAACATTGATGCCCAACTATGGCTCTAGTATCCCTGCTGAGGACAAAGAACATACACTAAATCGAAGGGAATGTATATTGAAGAAATCAGGTAGAAGAAGCAATGGGGATGCGTGAAAGGTGTGACGAAGATGGAGATCCTGAAGATCTTTGGGAAGAAGAGAGGAGCATGAGCGTAGCAGCTATAGGGTCTGTGCCAACGTCGATATAGTACTACACGAACAGTAGGTTTGTCAAGCAAGAGGCAGAGGGGTAGCCAAGGGGTTGCCGTGTGGTGGAGGATGCAACAGTTGCTCATCCGACGCCTCGAAGCGTCGCGACGCACGGCGTCACGTTCACACGAATACAGCACCCTCTTGTCAGCCCGCCGGAAAGGAGGGTGGCCTGGGGCAGGCGTCGGCGATAGTCGACGAGAGTATCTCCAGCTTTACACTTTGCCGAGGAGCGCGGACTCCGACTGAATGTTCTCCTTAGTCGTACACATTTATCCTTCCAGTTCTTTATCCAACTCTAATTATACAAAAATATCATCTAGTGTCGGTATACGAAAGAACTGAGAAACGAAACCCATCGATCCGACAAGTTCTTGGATGACGAGACTCGAATACTGCGGTCAAAATTACATCGAACTTATAGGAGCGGAATTGACTTGAGTTGAATTCCTGACTTTCAAAAAATAACACTGGAAATGAGACACGGTACTCTAGGGCTCAGGACATGGGACTGTATACAAGGCGTTAAGGGAGAATGAAATACACTATGTGTATGTATGAGTGACGTGTCACACGCACGAGGCTGAAAACGAGGAACTACATACCCAAAATCTCGTATTTGGCTATACAAGAGCAATTCGCAGTAATATGGTGTAAAGTTGATAGATATTAAACTTTCCTTGCGTGTCCATTTTTTTATTTTCATCACAGTTTTGTGTAACAGTGCGATAAATGTTGTATAGGAATTGGTAAAGGTATTGTCTAGTCGTCATAACAGATCCGTATGCTATCGCTTTCGAGTTTAGTTATATTTTCTAAAAATTAATTTTTTAATTCTGCTCCGCAGAGAAAAATATTTTATCGGTAGGCTTCAATGTTGCGTAATATAATGAATTGACAGTGCTTTCTGTGCAGAGATTTTAGGGTGCAAAGTTTCCCCGCTTTAAGCTTTGTCCGTGTGGCAACTCACCTATACAAATAGCCTGTTTCATTCCCCCTTAAGATTTGTTCAGTTGCCGGGGATAGTGGAAGTGTGAATTTGATTTCTGTTCAATTCAAGCAGACTAGCGATGCAATTCATTATTAGTTCAAAAAGTGATTTATCATGTTATAACTGTGAGCAAAGCCTTCGTATCTTTGCTTCACTCTTTCGTCCCACATCAGTTTCAACAGTCCTAAATATTATAGCAAGTTGTATTTCGCACCGAATAATAATGTGTACACACATGAGCGCCCTCTTACTCGCCGTGCGCCGCCGAATTCAGCGCTTAGATCGCCGAATTCGTTCCGATTGCCAGTCGACCGTACAACTCGCTAGTACTCAAAATTTCGAGTGGACTCAATTTCACAAAAGGAGACAGTTATATATCCCAAATAACTTACAAAACGATTCAACTAATAATATGTACTATTAACGTTGTTTTTTTGTTTATTTATAATTTTCAGGGTTTTGGACCAACATATCGGCTTTGCCAACGGAAATCCTATAAGAGACTAAGACGTGCTATCATCACTTCAAATCACGCGGCGGCATACTTCAGTACGAGGACCTCATTCACCTTCGTTGGATCATTGAAAACCTGCAAAGCGTAATCTATATTAATGTATGTATGTAAATTAATCGATGGATGGATGAATGAGTTGATCGTTTGCGGATATTAGATTAGGCAATGGTTTATTTCTTGTATCTTGGAAATACTTAATTATGATTCAGAATAATTATAATAGTACAAAGACAACATCCATTCTAATTACATTGTTTGAATAATAAATCCAGTCAGTATTATAATATGATAATTTATTGTTAGTTACGCTGGTATATCCACTTATTCTTTCTCTTTTATTTTATCCCAGTTTCGTCTTTCATCGCGTTTCCTTCCATTGATGAATTTCTGGAGCATCATGAGTCTAAGTCGATTCTACCAGTTAGGCGAACACTAACCACGAAACGTCTCTGATTACCCCCTGAACAAACTGGTGCATTACCGCCCTAGAAGTTGAAATTAGGTGGTGCACTTTTCGGATGATTCGATCGAGAGAGTAAGTTACGTATGAGAGAGTCGGAAAGTAAGAGAAGCATTCGTTATAATTACAGAGAGAGCGACTTGGATCGGATTCAACTATTCGCCCAACAATGCCACACCATGCTATGCCAATTTCTCTCCAGTTAGCTATAGTTATTGCAGAAGTACTGTTGAGGTGCGTCGAGGCTGGGCTAGAATTATGTCCGATAAGCTTCAATTTCCTTCGTTGATTCAGTACCTTTCCAGGCAACACAAAATTCAGAAAGATTTCTTAGGAAATTCATATCGAAGACAACTTTAAGAACTTTATAAAAATCCTAAGTCAGATAAAAGTGCAAATTTAATCTGGATGCTTTTTAACAATTACTGGTTATATCGTTGAATATAAATAACCTAGCTGCAACCATAGTCCGTTATGTCAAATAATATTGTATATATGGAGATTTATTTATAATACAATACATAAAGTAAAAATATCGAAACCAGGAAGCATTAACGTTTGATGGCATTCATAAGAGTATGTAGTAAAACGCAATCCCATCTATAGCTGTGTTACAATTTGTTACCAATTATTTACCGTTATGTCTACAAATATACTATAGGCTACACTGTGCTAACTAAGCTACACTTAATTATGTTAACGTTCACTAAACGAAAAGCCTCTCTGTTGAAAAAATATGTCATCCCTGCAACTATTCAAACAATAATCATAACTGGTACAATACTTTGACACCGTAATATTTAGTATATAGTCGCCCGCGATATGAATTCCACTTTTGCAGAAATATTTTGCCGGATGATACATCGATACATATGATATATCAATTTATACCAGATCATGAATGTAATCCACCAATAACGGAAAATAAGGAACGAGAGAAATGGGCGCTACAGGAAAAGTACTCGTCTCTTGCTCTTTTCTACGAAGTCGCTCAAGGGCCTTATGACTGCATACATTTGCAGACTATCAAGAGTCTGTTAGCATTTTTTACCCTCGGTTAGTATACATAATGTTGTTGTAGTCCAGGATGTAGAGGGTTCGGTCCGTACATCCATCTCGCACGTCACAAGCACGCCGACCCCTTCCACTAGAGCTAAAACATTGTCGATTTTTCTTGCATAGGTGTTACGTGCTTTTGATAAATGATCGTTTGCTTCGCGAGATAAGCTCGCTGCCGCCGCCATCGCTCTGGCCACGCTCTTTATCTTTCCTTGGAATTCCAACTTAGAATTCTTAAGAGTATATAAACCTCCTTGTTCAACCTCAGGAGTATTAGGCACGTATCATCTTACGAATTGATTAACATTAAAAGTGTAAGTACAACAAGAAGATTGCGGCAACTCAAAAATAGATCAGTCACATATTGTCAGCAGAATGTAATGTATGGAGAGCGAAATATATGTAAGCTGCACAGAACTAGGCTGGATCTTGATCCAGTAGAAGTTTAGTGTGATTCGGCACAGCATCTTCCCCAAAGATGCATTTACGATACAATCACCATGCTGAGCCTCATAAACAGTGTTGCTTGGAGTTAATGAGTCTTCACGCGAAGAGAATTAAATGCTAAGAATTCCTACAAAATAGGCAAGGTAAAAATTAACGTGAAAATGGTAACCTTGGGACATTTTATCATATCGATATTTTTGTATGTTAACATAGTAATCGTTAGGATGTCACTAGTGAATGTTCCAGTCAGCATGCACGGAAAAAAGTTTGGGCGGTACCGTAATATTTCTAGCTCTTGAAGCTATATGGCATAGCTATACAAACTCAAGCTAATGACTGCTATATCGCATCGCTACGGTAGCGATCGTTAGACTAAACTTGGAATAGCTAGACTAAGCATGCGGTGTCGCTATGATAGAGGTTAAAATAAATTCTTCCGGATACTGACATGCTTTTATCAGTTATTAAATCAATAATAAACCCATCAACTTACCTTTAAAAATGCATGTCCACTTTTATAAACCCCACGGGGAAAATAGTTTTCTATAAATGTTACAGCAATATGAGTGATTTGTGTGGTTTTGACCGGTAATTATATGGATAACATTCACTGGTTGTAATCATCTCTTTCATTTAGCAGTAAATATATTCTTGCGATCAATGTGGTTGCAACGAGTGAATTTTACATAAAAAATTTGTATGAAAATTACTATTGCAGTGCGAAGATATAGAAAATTGATTAAATCGTTACTATTTACTGAAATACCTGGAAAATATAATTGACATAATGATATAACCGTGCAAATGAAACAAAGTTATAAACAAGCGCGTGTTACTCGCGATTCGTGGACATACACTATTTACGATATATTCCCGAAAGTGGGACTCGAACCTGCGATTGTCGGGATGCTCCGAGTGAAGAGAGTGTGGCACTCTACCCACTGAACCCACTGAGCCACAAGCCCAATTTAGTAATATGACTTCGATTAAAAAGTATAATCGTCATTATTATGGAAATATTCTAAAATAGTTCAAAAAGTTGTCAATTCATTAAATCTGATTTCATTTTTAACGATATAGAATTTATTAAATTTATATAAAATTCTCTTTGTCTCCCTCAAATAAAATTAACATATGTATTTTCTTTCTTCTCCGATTAGCAAACTATCGCTTGCATGACAGAATAGATGCTTATTGTATTACATAATTGCCTAGTAACATCGGGGGTGCAATAAGTATTGAAAGTACAAATTACCTGGTACTCAAGCAATTATATAAATATATACAAGCATGACTGCAGCAGAGAAAAGTACCATTTAATCGCAAGACTATTGGAAGCTGCATCAATTCACTGTTCCTTATTATGAGTTACATGCGACTGCAGTTTCGAATACATTTGGATTAGTAATGTTCACAGAATATTTTTTACCGCAACTTGTCAGTAAAATTATCTTTTTGAAAAGTAACGGTAACATAGAAAATATGTAATTTTTAATAAAATTAAATATCGCTTTAATTTTATTAATGCCGGAAAAAGTAATAACCAACATTACCGTTTCATTCCGTGTATAGCTGTCATAGCTATACTAATTTCTAAATATCTTAAAATTTACCATACGACTTTGTAAAATGAATGTCATATGCAGAATTTTTTACTACAATTATGTTAATATCCCTAATGTATATCTATAATATAGAGAAAAAAGTCATGATATACCAGGATTGCCGTAACAATCAAGGTAATTTTTACCATAAAATAACCGTACCGTACCATATAATAAAGATGGCCTATTTGGCCAATGTAGCCTAGTTGGTCCGTAGAAAGAGGAGAGTTGAGAGTTGATGTAAGGCAATCGAAGGTAAAAAGGAAGACGGGAGGTAGTATAGAATGAAAAAGGGGGAGAAATTGGAAAAACGAGGTAAAAGATAGAAAAGGGAGAGTCGGGAAAAAGGGAATAAGCAGGCTCTGGGAGTTCAGCGATCCCAGTGAAAAAGTGTGTAACCCCGAGCAATAAATACCGAGAGAATTACCGGGCGCTCTTCATTTTTCCCCGAATGTTATACTCCCGCGTGTACGCCGTGTAACCTTTCGCACACTCCTGCACCCCGTTCGCACCAGCAATGCGATGCGATGCAGCGCGACGCAACGCGCTACGACCCGACGGACGCATTGCCCTGCTCGTCGGCCGATTATACTCGAGGATTTATTCGCTCGTTGGCGCACGTTTCCTCGTCGATCGGTAAACCTGCTGGTACAATATGTGTCAGTAGTTACAGAGAATAGTATAAGCGGTAAAGAATCAAGGGGTGAATGGGAGGAGAAAGAGCTGGGCGGTGCGCACGCTGCGACGAATATTCATGAATTTAAATCTAAAAGTTTACAAAATGTTGCAAGCACCACGACACGAGGCTGAGCCAAAGCAGGGAGTAGAAAGCAAGTAGAAAGTGAGCAGAAGAGGAAAGCGAATGCATGTCGAATTGTCTAGCGAAGGCCCCGACGGCGGGAATCGCATTAATATCAATTAAGCTGGTTAAATAATGGTGGATCGCGTGTTGTGAAAGGAGCAAGTCATCGCGCGCCCTACGCCAATCTGCAGCCACGTAGCCACGCAGCTTTCCGATATTTTACTGTTCGGCACTCTACTGCGATATCCACGTCATCGACGTTATCTACGTTATCTGAGTTATCCAAGTTATTGTCATCCCAGTCCATTTCGTTATTGGCTTCATCATAAAGCCAATTAATCGACAAATGTCCGATCATTGAGCAACGCGTTGGCTCAAAATAGGAACAGCCATTATATGCGAACAGTCGATTTATAGTTTGTTACGGCTCAATGGCATTCGACTACGTATCGAGGGAATTGTGCGACTAACGTGATCGTGTTTCCTTAAGAATTCACGTTAAAAGGATATAGGCTGGCGGGGAGTGCGAGTGTTGCACAGGCCTGTGGCTTCTGGAAACGAGCTATGGCCTCCGCAGTTTAGGCTCCGACGGCGGGACGACCTTTGCCGCCGACATTTATGGCAAAATGTTTCTTGCCAGAGAGCGAACGGCCTCTGCAACGTACCCGTTATGGATCACCACCCGCTTACGCGGAAATGTTAACATTAATCACCGCGGCGGTTCTCATCGAGTGCGACTGCAAGCGCCAGTTTCCTGCCCCCTTAACGTCCAAATATTCACCGACAGTTTACTTGTATATCCTCTCGTATGGTCACGCGTATGTCGAAGCGGCAGCTGCCAGTGGCCAGTAGAACATGCAGCGAGGTAATGAAGGAATGAAGGAATGAAGGAACGAAGGAAATAAAAGAAAAAAATGTTGGTAGCGATCATTGAGCCAACTACTTCCCTGAACAAGTCGACGTAGGACTGGAGTGTGCAAGCCAATGGTGTTCAAATCGAGACTCGTAATCGGTAGAATAATACGAAAGGGCTGTTAAAATAGCGATGAATGAAGCGAGTTTTAAAGCGTGGGGGGTACATACGTGAAAGCCTGTTCAGAATGCAAAGCTTCAGTGAAGTAGGTATTGAGTACCGACAAGCGGGTTAGATTTTGTATGAGCGATTTTGTGCTCGCGAGTCCTTTCATTTGGTAGAATAAACCGCTCCGAGAGGTTTCTTTCAAATTGAGTTTTCTTTCTCAAGGCTGCAGAGTACATTTCCCCTATTCCCCACACATCCTTTATCCTTTCGTCTCTCTCCTCTCACGTTCATTCAAACGATTAATTAGTTAGAAAAGATGCGCTCACAGATAGAACTAAGCGGGACGCATTAAAATATGTTGATGCCCCGTGGTGGCCATGACTGCTTGATGTTCCAAGGACTTTTACATTGAGAAAACGATACCTACGTGCACCGTAATTTAAATTAGCTTGCACTTTGCAGTAGATGAACCAAGCGTTTGCTTTCAACGCAAACGTCAAAGATTTTCTCGAGATTCAGGCAAGCAATGGCTTGAACGTTTTTTCCGTCTTCTTTCTCGCTTTCACCATCACTGCTACTATGAGACCACGTAAAAGTACAGCAATGGAAGAAAAAATAGCGAAGCGTTAAGAGCGAGCGCCAAAGATTTGCAGAAGACTTTTTTTGATAAAAGTTCACGTTTTACGTTAAAAATAATAGCGAAATAAGAAAAATGAGTGGCGAGTGGCGAATGGTGAGCCCAGATTGAGCCAGAACTCATAATTCTCTTGACTCGTAACGATCAGCTGCACGCTGCCTGAGTCTACATTTCATAGGCCGCCAGATGTTATGTACACATCAGCATGTACCTCTTTCGCGTGCACATAACTATTCATTAGTAAATTGCAGCCTACCGTTCCGCAGTAGCCTTCCGCTATTTTCACTGTCGTCTTACCTTTCCTTCTCTTTCCTATTTTTATCAATTATATATTTTCTATTACATAATAACGTGTAACTGTCAAAGAGAAGTGAATTTTAATATATTAAATATATAAAATGAAATGCATTTTAATGGAGTATAAAACATTTCGTCTTTTTCATACGTTTTCTCCTTCACTTTTAGCTCTTCTTAAGGCGAACAGTAGCCAAGGAAAAATTTAGAATCGAAGCTAGAGGGTCAAGATTTTAGTTGCCGACAGCATCAACATAAACGTCAATCGTACCAGTTTCAATCCCCACTGAGACATCAAACAATACCGTAAGTTTGGAATAATCCATGCTTTCAGGAGTCATTGAATAAATTTCAAAACATCCATTAAATTCTTACTCTAATGACGAATCACGGGAAAATCATACACACAATAGCGTCAAGTTGCCTATTCTTAGGACAAAAAGAGCCTCCAATCCCAAAAGCTTTGACGTTCCCTTCGCACACCTTCTAAAGATGTTAGACGGCAATCCTCTTCACCTTCCTTCGTACAGTCTCTGGCATGAGATGCGAAAAGGAATCCTAGCGACCATCACACAAAGCAAAGGCTCCATTCAGAGGTTGGTAGTGCAATGGTAAAACTTCTGTGGAATCAAGAGAACGACTCAATTTGGAGTAAAGTTATACGCGAGGGATCGATTAAAGCATAACATTGGACTACTGAAAAATCCTACCTTAACTGTACTCCTTTCGTAACTGTAATATTTCAGGTAACGGCGGTTTGATTTCCCAAGCTCCTCCTTGCGGACTTATTGTCTCGACAGCGCTGGGGGTGATGAGATGCTGACGCGGGGTTGCGGGGTTGCGGGGCTGCGAAGGGGGCGAGCGCGAATTAAGGGAGAAACGCGAAGGAGGCTGCGGCAATGACACCTAATTAAATCCAGCATTGTGCTCTAATATCTCGCTGTCTGAATCCTCGAGCCGAGACTCTAGCTGCGCCTTAAATGTCGGATAAGGCGACGGGGTGGTTACGCTTTGGAGGGCTGGAACTGCGGCATGGTTAACGTATGCATGGAACACGATCCTCTTCCTCTCATCGCCTTCATTTACGCTTGAATGTGACGTGAGAACGTGGCAATTATGGACATATTAGGCTGCTACGAGTCTCATTTGCTTTCATCTCTCTCGTTTGCGCAAGACATACCAGAAATTAGAAGAACGAACCAACAACAGGAGCTGGTTTTGTTGAATCGACAGCAAACTGTTCTCCCAGCCCATCGTTCGTTCGTTAGACCGAGGATCAATTCCTAAAAAGACTTAACCTTACAAGGTTTCACCCGACACCTTGCTATACGATAGGAAGTGAAAAGACGATGGGCCTCTGACTCTATGTCTCTCATGGGTTGTAGCTCAGGAAACTAACAGACCACCGTGAAATTTTATCTACGGTCGAAGCTCTTTATTATACTAGCTAGTCAGTACTTAGCTTACCATTCAACCATCCGGAGGAACCAATGAATTAAAGTGTAATACTCGAATTGGAACCCTGTACTTGCCCTGTAGCTATTTTATGCATTTAGTTTGGAATTCACAAGTGCGAGTAATTTAGACGAGTTTGCGGTCGCCTAATATCCTCTTGGGAAGTGAGAGACTACTTTGTGGGAAAGAGAAACGTTTTCTGGAACATGAACCGAAAAATAGGGACTACCCAACCAACTTACCAAAACGTCAGATGTAAAGGATAAGTTAATATCTAGTCTCGGCACTTCGTGGAGATGAAAGGCACGGACATAATATTGTCAATTAATTAATTCAATGAACAAAATGTAGGGTCCTTATAGGAATGAATGGACGGTGGAAGGATCGAACAGACGGGTGAAATGAACGACCAACGAAGTGAACAATCGTGAGCAATCGGGATGATTGGGACGGCTACGCTTGATAGGTAATCCCACCAGGCGAAACGGGAATTGACAATTACAGACATCCCGCAATGAGCTCCCTCAAAGAGAATAGAAATGGCGCCGATGAAAGAGTGTGAAGATTGGAAAGGGAAATGTTATCGTACTGTTGGGTGACGATATCATCATTACCGTCAGTGCCATCAGTGAGGTGCAATACCAGACGGAGCGGGCAAATAAACAGGAGCGTACCAAATAAATCGCGAGCTTGCGCTTTAATGAAACGCTCGCATTGAAATTCACTTATTCGTAGCAGGGAGTGCGAGAGTGATGCACGAATCGTAAAGTCTGGCTAGTTCGCAAGCTCCAGGGTTCGAGGGGTTGCCTAGGCCAGGCGTTCTGGGCGATAAGGCCATGTAATGAGGCTGTGAATCTATCACAGACAGGCTGATTTTGCCTGGAAATTTGCGGTGAACTTAGTACCGCGAAGAATGAGTGAAAAATTGCTACTAATAACGCACCATGTCTCACGTAAACGGCCCGCTAGAGCTCATTGTCAATTTGTCACCCCCCCCCCCCCTCCCCCCGTTTCCGTCCACCTCAAGTGACGTTAACACGGAAATTGTGGATCCGCCTCTGAGACGACAGAGAATGCAGGTTTATTAAATTTCTTGTGGGAGTCATATTCTTTAATTGCACAGCCCCTAGAAAGATCTTTAAATTACAGGGCATCGGTCCCGAATGTCTCTCAATAGCACGAATAAACCGATTTTCTTAGCAAATCGTTCGTCGAGGCAACTGGCCCTGAAAAGCGTGAAATTGGCAACCGACATGAGTCCTAAGGGCCAACGGCACCGAAAATCAATATCCTCCAAGATCAGAACTTAAGGCAATCGTGCACTGATACAACAAAGGGCATCGGCTAATATGGTTATACCTCGCCAGGGAAACTTCATTGCTATATCCTATCCGAGGAGTGTATATCATCCTCCAAGAGGTGAACACGACCTTCTTCCTCCAGTCTCGCTCTCTCGTTTCCACTCTCTATCAATAGCATCGTAATCTACTTTACTAGCAAATAGTGTTCACGATCCCAAGACAATGCTTCTCTACCCAGCTCTCCAATAGCACTGAGCTTCGCTTCTCTATGCTCTATCCACATTCCCAGGGTCCCATCCGACTCTAATAATCACCTTCCCTCTCCTCCTGCAACTCACTTATAGAATATACCCACAAATTGCTACTAAGAAATCGCCAAGCTACAGGACACATAACCACTCATCACCAACAACGAGCTACCATTCAGAGGTAATATGAAATTGCGATCCAGAAACAAGGTATGGATCATTGCTCAATCAATCATTTCGATTTACTTCATAACCTTGTATACGAAGGTTAACCCTCTTCATACTCGAATTATTAATGAAGTACGGTCGCGTTTGTTTAATTAATGAGTTCTTGAGGTGAGCAACAGCGAAGAAATTATTACTTTTCAGCGACCACGAACCAGAGCAACTAATCCTGAAGGATCTCGATAACCGACGCCAGGTTCGCTCAACTATGCATTAAAGTGGTAACACCGTCCGGATATGGAGTTTACAGGAAACGTAATAAAGGGGTGTACATTACTGTGGCTGCGGCAGAACCATTGGTAAACCTAGAAGAGAAAGGACTCCTGCTTGGCTTTCTTCTTGTGGATACATGTAAATGCACATGACCACGTGCGTAAAAACAATCAAATTAAGAGCCTGATTTTGGCGGGGAAACTTCATTGCTACATTCCATCCAAGGAGTCTATGTCACCATTCAACAGGAGAACCTTCATCCTCCAGTCTCGCTCAGATCCTGAAAACTGGTTAGGCTGTCTCAGAATCTTTCTTGTTCTTCTCTTTTCCATTATATCTACGTGTTTGCACCTTCTTTTACCTATTTTTTTAATTCTTGATTTCCTTTGTTCCACAAAGACTCGACTTTAAACCGTTTAAATTCATTACTGGATGACAGCTTATAAACTGACTGATTGGGAATAGTTTTTAAGTAGAATGAGCTTCCCGACAGAAAAGTAGTTACCGACTAATTTTTGAGGCAAATAACAAATCTAAGAAACTGGCGCACCAGTTAATGAAGAATGGAGAACAGAACCATTATAAACGCATCCTATAAACAGTATTTCGCATTTCGCACCTTCCACCTACGGGAGAGTTAATTTATATTTATATTTCCCCGCCGAGAATTGTACTTTTAATTGCATTTTTAAGCATACGAGGATGGAGGTTAAAGGCAGACGACAACTTTTATTCATCGAGTTCTTCTAGTATGAGAAGATACTTATGTATATCAGATACGAGATTCGCAGACATCGCATGATTTATTCGGGGTGTATATAGTTTTCGTCTACCTGGGGAATAATTGAAGGGATCGTTCGCCATAGAAGATCTTTAATCTAGAATAAACGAGCCGATTCATTATTTCTCTGGCGTTTTCCAACGCTTCTAAATAACCTCATTATCCTGGTGGGTTCGCGGCTATGGGCCACTACAGTGGTGCCGGTTCACACGATTTATAAACATTGCCCTCACTCGAGGAAATACAAGGAGACCAACCCTAACTATACATTAGCTACTTCACGCGAAACTCTTCGTATTACAAAGGCATTAGGAGATAGTATGCTGTGTGTACGAATATTCAAATTTACTCTAATTCTATGAAAGATGATATAAAATATTACTTATCAATCATGTATGTGAAGTCCAGTCGTCTGTTAGGTGAATCATATTACGAATACTATCGACGTAAGGCCGAATGTCACCATTTTTGAATCATATTCATCTTTCAGGGATTTTCATTCTTCTTATTATTATTTGATAAAATAGCAAATTAGCACGATCCTAATAACGAGGCAATTAATATGCATGCTAAGTGTATGGACCAAAAATTAGTTATTGTTTGTGTTCAAAAGTATCTTTGTGGTTTCTGTGGTGTGCTCGCTCGCGCCCTCATAAATCACGGAAAACTTTGCAAAGAGCGAAGATCGCGTAGTTCATCAACTCTGGCTCTGTTTGCTCCGGCTTTGCACGTTTCTCCTTATATCGCACCATGCCACCGTCTCCACATGATCCACGCTAAATTACTTTAAGTTTTATCCACTGCCCTCAATACTTTGTATGCTGCTTCGTTGAAAGAGAATCCTCAACAGTTTACCTATAGAACGCTGGAATCAATTATGGCGCCATCTGTTACTCGTCTCAGGTACTTGCACCCCAGATTTAAATATATAGATTCTTTCAATAATCAGCCAATGACATTATTATAAGGATTTTCCTTTTATACTGTTACATAAATGAAAGGCACTGTTAAATGTACCTGTCAGCACAGCGACTTCCCTGTTCAGTTGAAGTAATCTGTACTGGCCTATGTCCAGATACACATTCAAAGGGACCGTAAGGTGTGTCGGGTCACCGAATAGATATTGATAAAGAGGGCCAGCCTTCCTGGATTTTATATCTTAAACAAACTGTATGGCATTCCAACCCCCTCCAACACTTCTATGCTTGTTCCAGCATATCTCCCATGCCCACTATGCCCACTAGCTGTCATTGCCCGACACAAAGTTCCATAAGGCTAGCCCTCTTTACTAGTACCTCCTCGATGGTCGGATTGTGCTGCCGTGAGTATATTCTAAGCTCGCTGCGAGTATTGCTGCGTCTCACACCATTGCATGCAGGTAAACAGAGACACGATGATAATCGTAGTCTGGCAATGTGTTTTATTGTTAAAATTCATCCCGTGTAGTACGTGACATATAAAAGGAAACCCCGAAAGATCCTAAAAAATCATACAAATTCACAGTGAATTGAATGTTCAATATGTATCTAAGCTGCATATTATTAAAATAAGAATGATAAAACTTAACTTGTATTGCAAATAAATCAGGCTTAACTAGTATTCCAAGTTTGAAATAATGTCACAATCACATAATTTAAATGTTTTTTTTTCAATTTCCATAAAGAATAATCGCTTGTTGTAAGAAAATCTATGGGTGCAACAGTATCCAAAATGTCGCAAGATACAGTTTAAAGCTAAGAGTACTACGATGTGATGGACGCTAGAATATAAAGTTTAAACTGGCGTAGAATATGGCAAAGGACGCGCGAGACCGGCGCGCTTAGCTACGCAAAAAGATGTCCGACCATTAAAGCGGCTGCTATTGGTCGAACCGGGTGCGGGCCGCTGTACGAGCTAGCATCTGACATCTACTCGCCTGTAGACTAACTACACCAGTTTTCTATGGCTTCTGGCATCGAAATTACTCTTGCATCGGTGGGAAAACGTTTTTCTTCCTGTGTCGAACAGTAAGTTCGTGAATAATTGCACCGTCGCAAAATTGAGGTGCTGCCCGGACGGTGCCGAGTGTCCTGGCGCCATTGAGCAAGAGGCGAGAATAGCCGAAATGGAGGAGAATCAAACATCGGAAAGTGTCGCTGTGTTACCGGACATGTCCGAACCGTTGACGAGCGAAACCGAGGAGGCGTCCGCCCTAACGGGCGAGCACGAAGCCCATCCGGTCGCCGTGACGGCGAACGTCTCTTCGGTATCGGGAGTTACGGGTGTTCCCGGTGTTGGAGTACCGGTTTCTCTGCCGGTAGGTTCAATCATTGGAGTTGCTAATTCGAGCAATGGTACGACCTTCAACGTCATCACGTCCGATCAGCTGCAGGTGAACTGTCGACTCTGAACATTCTACTTAAGTACTTCTCATCGTTCTATTCGTACTCTGAAATCTATCAACGAAAACTTCTTCTGTAGCTACCTGGTTCAGGACAATTCAAGCAAATGCTATGTGTCGACAATGGCTTTATCTGCGAACCACGCCATGACAAAGATACAGATCCACTTCGTTGGAATGGAGAGCTCAAAGCCACGCACATAGTTATACAAAACAGTACAGATGAAGCTGAATCTGATCAAATTCACGTATCTGCTGCCAATTCTCAGCCAATATGCAGTTGGTCGGAATCCGCAAATATGGCTGTTCTGCCAGTCAGATGCAAAAATACCAATGCAGAGCTTCATAAAAGCAGATTCGGTTCTGGAGGTAGAGGACGGTGCATTAAATTGGGTCAGGATTGGTACACTCCAAGTGAATTCGAGGCACTATGTGGCAGAGCATCTAGCAAAGATTGGAAAAGAAGCATACGGTTCGGAGGAAGGAGCTTGCAAACATTGATCGATGAACAAATCTTAAAACCACATGCAACCTCTTGTACATGTGCTGCATGCTGTGATGATGATAGTGCAGTAAGTAGGCTTCCTCTTGATTTTTTAAATTATAAACTTTGGCTCTATTTTGAAGACGACACAACGTTTTTTGATGCAGACAGGTCCTGTTCGATTATTTACGCCTTATAAAAGGCGAAGGAGAACGAGAGAGGCCTCTGATGGGGAAACTCCATCTCGTAAGCATAAGAGTGACAATTCAAGAGATGGAAGCAACAATGATGAAAGTGACAATGAAGTTGTTGTTCCTGATAAGGAAGTGTGGCCACAATTTGTTTCAACGGATGGGTTGGTTGTACAGCAACCACAACAACAAGATACTGTCATGCAGAATGTACATCAAACCGAAAATGGACAGAACGATGATATTTTTAAAAAACTAGACGAAATGTCTAATAAATTGTTAAAATTAGCGTACGAGTTTAGAAGAACCCTGGAAGAAGCAAAGGAGTTGAGTAGGCAGCAACGCAGAGAGCAAGCATTAGCTGCACAACTTGGTGCTAGGGGTGATGTTATAGAGACAGTCGGTCTGCAACCAACTTCAGATACTGATAACAAAAAGGTAAAGTATCTAAAATATTTGAGAACTTTCAAAATAACGCCAGGTAGGTTTTCTTGTGGTACCTCAGGAATTTACTTTTTTTATTGTACCTTTTCCACTAGTGCGCCAATTGTAACCGGGAAGCATTTGCGGAATGCTCTTTATGCAGAAGAACTCCATACTGTTCCACCTTTTGTCAGCGAAAGGATTGGGCGGGACACCAAGAAGAATGCGTCCGAGGAGCAGCCGAGACTGTGATGCTGATTGTCGAGAGTAGCAGCGGGGACGCGAGTGCCCTAACGACAACAGCTGGGGATCAATAGCTAGTGTTTCTCACTCCGATTCATCAAAAGAATCCTGAGAGTGAACAAATGGATATTGAAAATTCTACGAACATATGCAGAGATAAAGACTCAAAAATTCGACTTGAAAAAAATAAGGTTAAGAAGGGCCGTGAGTAGTTTGTAAATATAGTGGGTATTGTTTTTCCTTCAAGTTAAACTATTCGCCAGGCGCATGCTGACCCTAAATGTGAAAACCCCTTATGAGAAAACAAATCTTCCATCGGGTCCACAAAATTTGTCAGTATGAACTTTCGCACCTACCCCATTTATGAGTGTACGTGTATGCATAAAGATGGTAACGATGTAGTGAATGAATGTGTGTACTGTACATATTTGTATTTACAAACGCGTCTCAATTATATGGCTGAAGCTATGCACTTTGTGGAATTAACAAAAACAAGTACTATTACAAGTACAAGAAAAGAAAAGCGGAAACAGTAAATTGATGCAATTTGATGCATCTCGATGGTCTTTTAGATTTTGAAAGTGATAGTAGTTCCAAGACTAATGTCACCAATGCGGTCTCGTTCTCTACGTATGACAGAATATGGCAAAATGGTTATACCCTTATGTAGAGGAGTACCAAGGAAATAACGAGACGCAATAAATAGCGTGCTATATGAAAATAGTATTTTATAATATTATTTATATTGTATAATTTGATGAAGCAGATCAGAATTTATGTATCTGAAGATAGAAGATACGACAAATAGACTTTCACTCGCAGACTTTTTACGCTGACAATTTTACAATTGCAAATGATTGTATATGTTAATATATGCTCTTAATGGTAATCGTAGCTTATAATTGTTATAAGTATTATGTAAAACCAAGAGCAACAACACCTGTAGTGAATTTGAGGCGCTAACGCCGACAATGACGATAACCATGAACGTGAGATTAAAACAGCAGTCAATATTTGATTTTTTTCCTTATTTGACAAAAAAAAAAACGTATAGAACCTGAACTCAACTGACATGAATAGGAAAGAGAGGAGTAGGGTTCATTTCAGTGAAGTTAAAACAAAGTAAATATAGTACAAAAGTATCTTTTTTAATTATATTAGTTTTCAAAAGATTATTGCCATTTTCCTATAAGGGAAACTCGAAACGAAAGCACAAAAGAACGCAATGCGGGATTGTATGATGAACCTTCAAACTTTCGGGCAGTACTTTCCATCATCTAATGAAAGTATTACAATTTTTGAACTAACGGCAAAAATCATAAAAATAGAAATAGGATGGATGGTCGAGTCATTGGCCAGTATCGTACCAGTATGTATGTACCAGTAATCGTCAGTGTGTGCTTTGATTATAGCAAAATCTACAGCATTATAACAAAACTGATGATTACTGGTACATGGCCATCCAGCTTATTTGGCATACAGAATGAAGTTTGAAAATATAAAAAATGTTATACAACGAATTTGTATTCATATTGTTTATTGACTGCAGATTTAACTTAATAATTTCCATAGTGTTTAAGTCTATACAGAAATGCATTACCTCTATTATTGGAGATTCCCAAGTAGCCGCTGGCTGGAGAAAATTCTAGAGCCAAAGGCTTAGAAATCTTTGTATTAAATGTCGGAAAGTTTGAAAAAATTGTGGTCGACTGAACGTGCATCATTTTAAACGCATTTTCCTTATCTTCAGATGCAAATGCGAGTATTTCCGAAGTTGGATTGAATGTCAGACTACTAATGGAGGTATCAAGATTCAAAATGATTTTCATTGGCGCAGGTATCTTTTTTTGCAAAAGTGTTTTAGTATCATAGAGGTTGACAACGCCTTGGTGGCTTCCAGCAGCGAGAAGTTGCCCACTTGGTGAGATGGTGATTGCCGAACCGGAAAGACAACCGTCGTCCACTGCGCGGTGTATGCACATACGTCTATCGATATCCCACACGTATATCTCGCCACCATCTTTGTTTACCACATAAAAACAGATATATATATGTATATATTTGATTTCATATATATATATGAAATCAAATCACATAATTCTTTAATACACAGGATGATTTCATACCACCGTGACTGAACAGCTGTCGGCTATCGGGCGTGAAGGCAAGGGCATTGCAGTTTTCATTCATTTTCCATGTATGCACTAGCTCTTTACTCCGGCAAGATAACAAATGTATTTGACCCATCCTTCCGCATATGGCAATGAATTTACCATCGGGCGAAATCTCAAATTTCTACAAAAAGTTATATTATGTATTATAATAATCATAAGTCAGTGCATCCTCAGTTTTGCAAACCTTCATATTTGTCATCCTATGTGCTAGTGGTGTTCTAATAGTTGTTCCAGCAATCAAATCATATGTATGACAAAAGGCATGTCTTCGGGAGCCTAATATGATCTCAGAACCATCTTGTGTAAATCTTGCTCTGTCAATAGGAAACTTTGAAAATTTTATACTGTGCAACTTTTTATTTTCACGGCCGTCAACCTACAATACAACATGTATTAATGTAGTGTAAGGAATTCAAATGCAATACAATGACAGAAATTTATTTCCTTTACCTGAAATATTGATAATACTCCAGATAAACCTGCGACCAATGCAACTGTAGAAGAAGGATGAAACTGTACATTTGTCACAAGAGGACCTTCGTTTCCAGTTTCATTATTAATATCAGTGAGAACTTTTATATCAATCTTTCCTTTGGTTAACTTTTTTACTTTTCCTACTACCAGGTGATTAGTGTGCTGTAATAATACTTTATTATTAATATTATATACAGTACAATAATACACTATCCTTACCTTTAATATGTCATCAGTAGAATCATCTGAGTTTATTTTGTTGTCTTTATTTAGTTGAGCCCACTTGGGAGTTCCAACAATTTCTTTATATTTATTTTGCAATAACTCAGTAAATTTTGTTTCAGATTTACCTTCTGGCAATTTACGTTTTTGTGCACGTAAACCACTATCTAACCTAAAAATACATAACCCATGTAAGTTCGATGAAACTTGATATGAAAATAAGATAACTTACGAATATTTTTCATCATCTTCGTCAATCCATGCTACTTCTTTCTCCAGATCTGTACATGCATCCGTTGAAGAATCGTTATGTACAGGTTCGCCTGATTCTCCTGATAAAATGCTGTCATTGTCAGACTCGTCTTCAAATGCATCATTTTTCAATAAGATGTTTTGTGAATCTTTTGATTCTTCCTGATTCAACAAGTTACTTATGATGTCATTAGCATCTCCAAAAACTAGCCTTTCCAGCCTGTTAGGTGAGTTTGTATTGGCGTCATTATTTGATCATTAAGAACTACTTAAATTTTTGTAAAAATTAAAACTGACCTCGCTTCCTCCTTACGATTGTATTCATTTTTTCGTTTTTTTTGTAAAGGTCCTTGAAACACCGTGTTATATTTTGTTTTATTCCTTGTGGAGATAAGTGTTTTAACTTTCGAATTAGGGTCACTTTCACTTGATTTCTTATGCGTACTTTCATCCATATTTTGATTAATATTAATTTCTTGTGCATCACCCATGTTTATATTTCAATGGAAAATGATATTTTATAACAGTTAATATTCTAACCCAACACGTGCTTAAGCAATTGCAAACACCTACCAACCTGCATTGCTACTGTGGCGCCATGACGGTCATGGCAGAGAAATTAAACTAAAGTATAGTTTATACACGGATGTTGGAATGGATGGATGGAGTGCAGTACTTAAGCTACTGCTACCTAAGACGGAAAGGGAAAATATAAATAATTTACATATGTGTGCATGCATATGTTGTGTTGATGCGCGCATGCCCAGAATCAACTACACATAACATTTTAAGTAACATACATATTACATGTTAGATGCATGCAAACTATTAAGTCCTACTCCTAGTTTGCATGTATCTTACATGTAATATGTATGTTACTTAAAATGTTATCTGTTATCTGTGTTCCTATATAACGCTTGTAATATCAAAAAGGGGCTTCTGAACAATATTAAAGTTTGTGACGTCTTTCCTGGTTTATCACGTTTGAATAACTATCTAACGGAGCGCCAAATCTCATGAGGCTTCCTTCCTTTCCTTGTGGCTGTATCCTCAATGGAGGACATGAGCCAGTAATAAGTCCTATATAATCAAGATTGGACGTTCACTCAAGATTGCGCTTTACCTCGCGAAACAGGCCTTAAATATAACTTAGTGTGAGGACTTACAGAGTTTATACATCGAATCCGAACAGTGTTGGGTGAAATCTGTGTGAGTATTTACTTAGATCTTCTTATGAAAACCCATTAATGAATGCCACTGAGAGCTGGGTCTCACGAGGCTTTCTTCGATTAAAAATTCAAGCAGAAATAATAAAAACAAAGTGAAGTAATCGGTCAGCAAATTCTCGTGCCGAAA
Source organism: Syrista parreyssii (assembly GCA_030142615.1). Taxonomy (NCBI): domain Eukaryota; kingdom Metazoa; phylum Arthropoda; class Insecta; order Hymenoptera; family Cephidae; genus Syrista; species Syrista parreyssii. Next base: position 270,776 of record JARQTG010000220.1, read on the forward strand.
TGAATGATTCTAACAAATCCAAACACAAAATACAGAGTTACATGCCTCGCACAATCAGCGTCGATGTCAGAAAAATTTTTACGAGAATATGTGGCTTACAAAACAATTTGCTCTCAGAAAGCGCGAATCCTCATAAGGCCCGTTCTTTGACCACCCTCAGGAACCTCTCTGCGGAATCTGGAGTAGGTAATGGCTTTGCCATTTGAGGACGAGCTCCTTTAATGGCAGACCCATGCGCGAATTTGTAAACTAAGAATCATTCTAATTGCTCATTCCCTAGATCGCGGACAAGCTTGCTATGTCCCTTTCTCGACCTTATTCGTCGGTCATGCTTCAGCGGTGGGCTTGCTGTCGGCTACTGTCTGCTCGTATAGTATCGATAAGTCCTGGGCGGCTCATGCGCGGTGATGTGGCCATGCCCCTGTTGCACGCTCTAGCGTTGGCCACAAGAAGCTCTCTCCCGTGACGTTATGGCTTCAGTAGCCCCAGCTGATTGATGGTTCGTCTCTCTCGATCGCGACTCAACGAGCGAGCGCGTATAATATTTTAGGCAGAGCAAAACTGAAATAAAACAATTACAATAGATCCTAATCGGTCTATAAGGGATCTTGTGGTAGGTGGGTCATGCTTGTACACGTTTTCGTGAAACCCACTTTTGTCGAGGTGCCTGCCGAGGATAAGATAGCTGAAAATTTACTACGATACAATATTAAGTTTAGATAATATACAAACACGTAACAGACTATATCTTTACAAAATCTGATAAAAAGTAGATAACTTATTTAATGATTTGTAGAAAATTGCTTAAGTTTCATTAAATTTTCTACATTAAAAGTTTTAAAGGCTAAATAATACAACACAATTACGTTTCTTAAAAGAAAGACTGAAAAAATTAACAAATTAAAATCTGAAATATTATTTAAGGTTATATTTTTTTATGTCATTACAAATGATTACTTGAAGAACGGCAAACGAGTATCGGAATGCCACTCTTATTTACATTCTTCGCCATAACAAATTTTCACCATTTTTATTAATGAAACCACGAATGAACATACCAAAATTATTAGCAATTCTTTGTCATGATGAGATGAAACGATTTAAGGTGGTTCAATCACTTCAACCACGTCCAAGATACGTACGTATCTGAATTTTGTATATGTTCTTGGCAGGTGCTTAACACTTTGCTGATCCGTCACGAGTTAACTGGTGTTTGCACATAGATTAGTTTATGCAGTTTTTAAATCTGAAAGCAACATAGATCTCGGCTCCACGAGATAGTTTTGGCTTGAAATAGCCGGTCAGCAAAGTGTGAACGGTCGTGCGTGCAAAATTTAAACATTTTTTACCATCTCGTTCACGAGGTATACGGAATGAAAGTAGACAAAAATAAACTATATAGATGTAGTGATTAATATATAGGAATGCAGGACGAGCGCAGATGTTGGTGATGAATGAGCGAGTGCAAGGATCTTCTTGATAGAAAAACTCGGTGTACTTTATTTTAGTGATTACAATCAGCTCCTTACTGTACGTCTGTACGGTCAATGGCCAGGTCAACTCTGTCCTCTTCTTCCCTTTTTGTGGAAAGCCTTATTGTTAGACTAGTCAGCCAAGACTTCCCCTATTTGCTTTACATCACACTTTGCATTCATTCAAGCACTCATATTCACACTCACTCATACTCTTAATTCTAACCGTCATATTAGCACCACAAACCTTTACCCTATAGCTATAGTTATTCTGGTTCTTAACATTAACGTAAACTAAAGCTACGTGAAACTGCGCGATAAATATACTCGTTTGTTAAGGTAGTTATATATGTTATTAACTGTCTAAATTCAAAATATTTTTGAAACTTGGCATAAAATTAATTTATATATTACTAAGTGTTTCTGTCCAATATAGACTCGAGTGACCATTTACAAAAAAAGAAACAGCCTGTAAAAAATTACAATTTTTACCTATGTTTAATATTGTGCATATAGCGACGCGAAAAGATCAGGACAACTGTTTTGTTAATTTTTCTTATAGTTCTAAAACTACATTCAACAAGGTCACATAAAAAAGAGCAAATTTAAATGAAAGTTTGAAGAATTAATCAAACTAATGTGAAACCATTTGACCGTGCGTTTATCGTGTATGAATTAATCAGAAATTGTATGTGTGATGTGATTTATTTAAATAGTAAATACATATAGTTTATATAAATTTTAATAATAAATGAAATATATTTGTTGTAAATGAATGAAATATAAAGACAACATGGAATCCAAAATTATATTCATGTACCAATGTAATGAGCTTCAAATAACTTCAATGACTTGCTGATGAAGCATGCGTCATTATAAAATCCGGCAGTGATCTGCCGCACATCATGATCTACGAAGGATCATTTTCGAGCACCAGAGGGATCCGTAACTGTTCTAAGAATAATCTTCCCATATAGCGAATATGGCTTGGATCTATGATCTATGAACGATCTCTGCATTATACATAAATGATCTATAAATGCATCAGCTCTAGAATCAAACAATCTGATATTCTATTCTATTCTCTTTTTTCTTTGCTTTTTCTTTCTTCGTTATACGATGTTACAAAACATAATTTTTTAAGATTTGCAAAAGATCAACAAAACAATTTTTCCGAGGCGTTCCCAGAAAAATCAAAAGTACTAGATAAAATCTTTTCCTTGATGAAGAACGGAACCCTTTTAAATATCCTAGTGATCTATCATCAAATACAGATCAGTTATCAGATAGATTTCTTTATTAACCCCGCATTTATTACCACAAGGAATAAAACAAAATATAACGTATTTTGTATAAAGTGGCGAACAAGAAGCGGAGCAGGGAAAAGTAAAGGAAATATATGTAAAGGGAATAGGTAATAGTCAGAAAGTGCAAGCAAAAATAAGTTTAACGCACCGAAGCCACACTTGAGAGCGAAACTACCAAACAGAAAAGAATAGAAGCACAAGCAAAGGTGGCCAGTGTAGACAAATTACGAAGCAATAGGTATTAGTAGTCCGCCTGAAGGGAGCGGAAACTACTAGGGTGCGTGTGTGGTGAATTAATTTAACAAAAGCACAAAGCACTTAAAATTAGATTTACAATTTGTTTTCCTTAAGAAAAGGTTTTCTTAAGGGAAGCTACATAATCCAAAAGAAGTAAAACTAAACGCGAGATCCTATATTGAGAACTGCGGCTCTGTTACTCTGTAGCTGCTGTACACAAAATTACAAGGTAGCGAAAAGGCACAATGAAAATCGCAGTCCACTTAGAATTCGAAACAAGAAAGATAGAGATTTTACAGGAGGTGTGGCGCTCTTTTGCTTAATTTTGTCAAAGGGAAGGTTGATAGATCTAATGAATATTAATTTGACTCGTTTCCTCCGCAGTTTGGCGATAGGTCGATCCTTTCCGTTGCGGAGGAGGCAAAGACACGTAGGAAAGCTCACACAAAAAAATGGAAAAAGAAAAGCAGACAAGCAGAATAGGTATCAAAGCGTAGAACAATAGTCGGAAAAGATAACAGATACTAAAGCATGAGAAAAGAAAAGGAATGTCGAGTGACTTACGTTTGGAGTGTCGGTGCTAGGGTTTGGATTTCCTATTCCTAATATTCCGTTTGGGACGAAATTTCTCAAATTCACGTCAAAAAGTATAAACTTTCCTCGAAATAATGGCGTTCTGAATCGTCACATGTCCGGGAAAATTAGTCAAATTATATTCAGTTATTCAGTCTCCAAGAGTTACGATATTCAAGCTCACATACTTCTCGCTGTCATGAATGTATAATTGCTTCATGAATCCGAATAAAAAATTCTAACGCCCTTGGGTATATTAACGGCAATCTAAGAGATGCATGATAGACGACGAAATACTAAATAAATTTATGTGGGATGTGATATGAAATACAGCATGATGTAATAAGTACCTGCTTTGCCGTGAGGGACGCCTTAAGAGACAGTCGATAACGACGTTACAGTCGAACGGTCACTTAGCAAAAGGGACGAGAAAACCCAAGTAATTGACCACCTCGTCTCTTGTGCATCAAGAGTGGGGATAAGTGATGCAATATGAATAATCACACTAGCGGAGATAAACCCGACTATATCACTCAAACGCTGTCAGTCGATGAAGGGGTGTTACAAGTGTGCATATTATTTTATCGAGATGTCATGTTATTTTTGATAGTTGACAAAACTTTTTGAAAAGTTCGTTCAGGCGCTTCGATGTAAACGATTTAAAAACATGGTAATATTGAGAACATGGCAGTTGATCCAGGTTATAAAAATATCAACCATAGTTGGTCGATCAACAATCTTTGACAAATAAATTTTTGCTTTTCGCAATAGTTGCGCGCGCATAAACAGTTGGACAAAGTTGACATGTCTTTTTTCGTGCATAACCTACATGAATCAATGCGAGACTTTTTCATTTTATGTTATATTTATTCTGTTATATTATTATTGTAAGACAAATAAAATACTGTTTAAAATTTATTTTGAGAATATTTATTCTAAAATAGTGGCTTATTTTTATTTTCAATTATAAACATGAACTTGATTACTACAGTTGAGATATAACTACCTTACAAATAGCAATATTATTTTCGAGATATCTCAACTTCTAGGTGATAAAAGTGATGAAATTTTTAGGACACTTTTTTTTTACAGCGAACATTACTATTTTTTAATTAAACATTTTTTGAATTTTTTATCATTTTTTACCGCATTATTTATACAATATTTGATATGAAAATTTTTTAAAATGATGGATTTCTGTCCTTTGACTTATGTCAAACATAATACTTGGCATACGAAATATATTTGTAGTGAACGATATACGTCCCTGATGGCCCGTTCCGACAAAATGCATGCACATTCTGACGTCAGAAATCTCTACATTTGTTTCAAAACTAATAATTTCTCCGGTATTGATATGGTGTCAGATGTCGGAAAGGTGCACTTTCCGACCATATTCTGATATTCAAATACAATTCAGACCTTTTTTTGACCGCATACTAACCCAAATGTCTTTTGACCATTTAACAGGTGCTATACTACTGTCGGAAAAAATATTGGTTTTGAAACAAATGAACAAGATAAGTGTAGGAACGGCCCATCGGGGATGGCATTCACAAAAATAGGTACGATATTATTAATGCGCTGAAAGAAAAGGACAAAACCACAACTTGAAAACCATTAGCGTTTCTGACTTAAGCCCGTTTTCTTCAACGCTGTTCAATGCATAAACTCTGTTTATCATAAAAATGCAAGTATCTGATTGGCTAATGTTGTAGTAATAAAATTAATCCAATGCTAATGTTGCACAGTTAAACCGAGTTCAAAGCTTGAACCATGTGGAAGATAACGAGCATTACAGATATACGAGCTCGCACAGCAGTCGAATGGTTCAATAATTTCCGAGCGGAAATAAAAAATTTGTTGTTGACCAACGATACGTCAAGCATGGGCTTGATGTTCCTTTTGTTTCGTGTACTTTCGAGGCTGTGATACAGAAAATAGATTGCACCTAGGTAAATACATTAAAAACATTATTGTCGATGGTAATAATAAGGCGATACATGAAAATGATCGTATTTTATGTCACGTAGTGGAAAATAATACCGGCGAATACGAAAATGAAATTTAGAAAAAATATAAGAAAAAAATATGTAACAAAATAATTTTTTAGATTCAATGGGTACCCTGAATATGTGGATGAAAATGTGTTGGTAGAAAATAAAGGTAATATGAAATTCTATAGGATATATATGGCTCGATTACTATAGTAATAGTAGTAATACTATGGAGAACATATTCTAGTACTTTGTACCATAAAATTTCTTTTTGTTTTACTATGTTCCGCAGTAGTGCGGCAATATATTGACATTGGAGCTTATTTTGCTAAAAAACATACTAAGTTTTACTACAGTACAATTGTATTCAATGTTTAAATGAAATTACTGTTGCATAATATAAATTACAATTTGAAATCTATGAATTATTCTGATATAAGATAGTAATATTTATCAAAAATTATAATAAAGCTTATAATTGGAAAATGACGTAGGGTCCGAGCGAAATCACAGTATCAAGGATAAAATTCCATCCGTATATACAGAGAAAAAATACAAAGATATTTAGTAAGTAAGTTATTAAAAATGCAAGATTTGCGTATATCTGTCTTCGATATATCTTTCCTTGCGGCATGTAATGAATAATTGTTTTTAGTCCTAATTTCTTAACTATTACGCTCGTGAAAAATCGTTTTAATATGACCAAGTTTTGTTAAACAAAACCTACAGAAGTAATTTGCTCGAAAGCCTTCACTGATTGTGAAACCCAAAATCGTATGTAGGCCTGAATTGTCACTGAGAATAAGAGCTAAGGAAAAATAAAGGCGAGTCCTAGCGTGCGATGAATTAATTTATGCCCTTAGTTTCAAGGTACCGCAGCTCATCGATAGCTTTTGAAAAAATGATTGCATTACTATAAGTTTGTTTGTATAAACTATTAAATAGCACGAATAGATGAATATTTTTTAATTTATATTGTAAGTCTTCAAGTAAGCAAGCAATTCTTAAGTATGTCCCACTACATTTGGAAATACTCTTATGACTACCAAGAGGACTGTTTGGCTCATAATCATCAAAAGACATCACCGTGCAAAACCGTTTAAAAACACATGGCCACCCTTAAATTGTCACTCTGTATATTGGAAAGATGATTTTATCTTTATATAAAGAAATTTTGTTTCCTTAAAGAACTTTGAACAAAATTAGTTTTTATCCTTTCTAAACTATTTTGCAACATTCATAAATAATTGACCATTTTGTCAAATACTTTGGGCATTTCAAAGAACTGTTCAAAACTTTTTTGATTGGTATGAATTGAATCGTTACAGGAACTTTTTTATAAATAGTAACTTCATTTTCTACTTGAAATTCATGTCTTTCTCCTACTTTATGAGGTTCAGGTGGTATAAGAGTTTTTTTTCTTCGTCTTCAAAAAACATTAATTCAACGCCATTCTGTTTGAAACTTTATAAGTGGCAAGCAACATTTCTCGAAAGTTTCTCAATTATGATTTTTTGTTTCTAAAAAATCAGTTGATAGGTGTATATACTTGTGAATTTCGTCTTCTGAATGTTTTAACGTTAACTTTATTAATTTTTTGATGTTGTTAATAACTTCTGTAACTTTAATTCTTGGCAATACTGGTAAAACTGTATAGTTTTGCAACAAAAAGTGTGATTCCTCTACACCAGTTTTCTGTTTTTCAAAACTTATAAAATTTGTATCATTTGCCATTGGCAATGATGGATCACTTGTTGCAAGCTTAAATGATTCATCATCTAGAATTACTAAATTATCTATAGATGATTCATTATCCCAATCGTTTTCTCCTAGACTGTTTGGACTGATATTAGAGAAGCTGCAAGAAAGTGCTATGTTCTTACCGCTTAATTCTTTTCTCTGCTCGACGTTGTCAAAGAAACTTACACCTACTTTCCAGGCATGATCTAGAAATCTATGTTGACGAATGAATCGAAATAACGAGAAACTTCGAAATAACAAGAATTCTTCCAACATCTAAAAACTTTTTCATCTGAATGAACTATTCTAATGCGTTTTAATAAAGACGAATTATCGCAAATAGAACATTGGCAGAAGTAACAGAACACTAACTCATCAGACATCTTAATAACTACTTGAATGTATATATGTATATGAAGGTTTTATATAGTTTCCACGTATTTGAGAGATCAATTTTAGAAGATTATTAATTTCTCTAATTGAGGACTTTATCGCAATGGATACTTCATCTCCATGGTTGGTAATATTATAGTATAGTCTTTGTAGAAACATTCACACAGAGTATGCATTGGAAGAATCGGGGCAATGCAAACTGTAATAAATTTTGAACGTTAAATTCACTGCATTTACAATAAATAGGACCTCGTAGACGTTGTCATTGATAATAACGTAACATGCTTTGATTTGATTTAAAGGACTTACGGCGACAGGTCTTCGACAGGACGATCTTCTTCAAAGATTATCTCGTTGATGTTAATGCCGTTTCTATATCTACAGCATTCTGGAATAACAAATATTATCATAAATAACTCTGATAAATTATATCTGCAAATTAGATAATAGAGTGCAAATCTTTACATGTACGAAAAAAGAATGTCATCTCTCCTGTCTACTCCTCAGGAAATTGTTTTTGATAAAGTAAACAGTTAATGAGATAATCAGCTACAACAGATGTGTATCAAATACAGGTGATTCAATTATTTAATTACTAAATTAAATTCTACAAGACACAAGGAGGTAAAGTCTTCCGCGCTCCGTGCGTGTTTGTGTGCGAGGGGAGTAAGTGACATCACAGAGATAAGGTCTCCGCGGCTCGTCACTTCTGCAGTATTTTCTGACTCCAAACCCTCTCTGTGATGTGTGTGAGTTCGGAAGGACTGTAATCAGGCATTTGAAATTGTTGCGGAATACTGTGGAAGTGACGAGCCGCGGAGACGTTATGTCTGTGATGTCACTTTGGGGGGCG
>JARQTG010000223.1:0-33913 GCA_030142615.1 Syrista parreyssii
CCTTTGGACTTGGTCCTCGAATGTGTATTGGGAATAGATTCGCGTTGATGGAGACGAAAATGATTATGACGCATTTGACACAAAACTTTCTGTTTGAACGAACGGAGAAGACTCTTGATCCGACTGAATTTACATTAAAAATTTTTAGTATTACACCAAAAGAAGGTTTTTGGCTTCGGTTAAAGCCAAGAAATATTTAGGATCTGTTTTTTCCTATTTTTTATCATTATTTTTTTGATTAGATAATTCGTTATTAATTTTATTTGATCAACAGTAATTATATTTTGCAGATTATTTCTTTAATGTCCAAGTGATGGTATTATTTAAAGGAGAATTTCGCTTGGACGTGGAACATCATATCTATCATGAAATAAGAGCAACGTTTGTGTAAAAAGTTAACGTATCGTTTCGAATAAATAATTACACTGCATTGGTTCTGTAGGGACGAGTAATGTGGGTGGTCCTGAGAGTCTTATTAGAAAATGAGAATGAATTAAATTTCATCTAACGATTATGACGTTTACCCCATGCTCAGCCTCCGTGGTCCTGAATCGTTCAGTGATGGCTCGCAAAAGTGAATGTTAGTACAGTCCACTAGAGCGACATGGCGGATGCCTTGTTAGGGATGCACAAGTGTGCAAGGACGAACTCAGTTGATCACGAATACAAGGATCAAGGTCTAGGTTATCTAAAATAATCGGATCTACCGAACGACTTTACTTTTGTATGGTAAATAGTAAAATTATTAATAAGTTTCATTTAAGTCATCAATGATTCATTATTTGTATGTAAACGGCTTTTAATTATAGTGACCTACATTGATAACCTATGGATGCTCTTTGTCCTCCGTTATGTTTTCATGTAATTTTGTGTCCCGAAGTACGAGGGATTCAACCTGAGAATATTCCAAAAGTTTGTATGAGCATTCTCAAGTCACGAAGAAAGTCAAGATTTCAAAATGTTTTAAAAGAAAAAAACAAAGACATGCGTTTCTTTCTTAAGTCATGTTTCGTTCTTATATATTTTTGGAGAATCCAGGATTTGACAACAGTGTTATAACTTGGACACAGGAAGTCGGAGAGGGCAGGAATTTCGTGCGGACTTACTGTGGACGAAATGAAGGGATATATGTAACTTCTATACCTCGTAACTTCTACTTTCCCCTCGACTCGCCAGCAGTTGAAGGGATAGGATCCACAATATTGTGCAACAAGTAGTACGCTTTCTTTCTGATCCGCGGTGAATATGTGCACTGTCATGGTTTTGTTGGCTTGCTAGTTGAGCCACTTATTACGTGATGGCGCTGAATACTATATTTTTGTCTCTTTTTAACATGCTATTGTCTCTGTTTAAAACCACGCCTCAAGTCATACAGTGGTGAATTTTTCTAACTAGTCAATTCTGTAATGTGAACTTATATTTGTCTCTTTTATTTATAGTATAATAAAATATATATATGTATATATAACCAAATAAAATGGCAGTTCTGGAATGATTATTGAAGAAATTGTTAATTATATTCTATTGATCAATATCCTATATAAATGCATTACACTTTTGTTTAGATACTTTTCAATTTATAATGCTGTAATGGAATGAAGTAACACTAAATTATCATCTATTTCATTTTATAAGATGCATAGAAATATTAAACAATGTCACTCAATCTTCCAGTTTGTTTTCCTATTGCTCTTTAGTGAAAATTTTCAGCTGAAACTGTATTAACCTATAGCAGGCAAACGTCGTATACGCTCCAATGCGGAGAAATATACGAATAGCGTTGAAAATACTCCGTAGGCTAAAGGTTAATCCTTCTTCGAGTTAAGACCATCCTTCTCATTTGTGTCTGATGATGGCTCAGTCAGCTCCGTGTTTGGTGGTACACCTCTTCTTATTTGTAGTCTTCGTGATATGAATACTCCAATGATCATGCTTCCGAGAAATATAAGCACGCAAGTTGACTCCAAATCATCAAACATGATAGCCACTTCTTACACGCGTGTATATGAAATTTATACCAAATTATTTTGTATCACTTGATTTCTAACCTCGAAACTCACGTGTAAGCAATATCTTGTACCTCGTGAGACTGGCCACCTTATCCAGGCAGCAGTGATTCTCAAAAATTGTTTCTTTTATCCATAGTGCTCATTGAAATGGACTTGCTCCGTCGGTAAGTCGTACATTCCATGAAATTTTTATCGGTTTTAACTTTTGTGCAGTTACATAAACATTTTAATAATTTTTCATTGAGCACTTATTTAAGATCTGTAAATTAAAGTTTATAACGACATATTTTGTCTGTAAAAGAGTGGACTCTTTGGTAAACTTTAGTATGACTCAAGAATTTGTATTGTATTATTTAGTAGAAAGTTGTGACAATGTTTTCTTTGTTGGGGTAAAATATTTATAGATATTTAGGAATTAATTTGTTATACCGATAATACAGTTGGCGGGATCCAAATATTCTCTTATTCAATTTATGAAACTTGATCCTAATGTAGGGTTCTGTAATAATTGGACGTGCCTCAATTTGATTATTGTCTTTACACCTTTTATACAAAAAATTCATATAAAAAATATGATTCATTTTAGAATTTAACTATTCGTCTAGACAATTTTTTATTTAGATATGTACTTGTAAATTACACCTCTTGCCATATTTATTTGGTGGCACAAAGTCAAAGAAAAACAATGTCCATTAACGATCAGGGTATTCAGAACTAAAGACAGAAAACTATTTGCATTTTGACATTAAGAATAGTTTTTTACACATGTTCAGGTAAATGCAGTTAAATACGATTATGACAAGGTATTTTAACAGTGTAACATGTATTATTAGACTGCAGAACATCTAAGTGGTCCGTTCGAGAGATGAAGCAATTAATTTCGAGCTGCACATTTCTATACAACTGTAAAGCTGTACATTCTACAACCTATCTCAGAATTAATGGATCTTGTAACAGCGATCGAAATGATGCAGGATATAGTAAATGATGTGACCCATACTGCAAACACGGTACTTTATGTATAAGATTTGTTTCGAAAGTTTTATTGCAATGGGATAGTGCGTATTCGGAGAAGACCTCGTCCCTTTGGCTTTTTCTTCAACAAGTCCTTTATAATATTTTTTAGGATAAAACCACAAACAGAACAGTCAATGCTTTGCTTGGCCAAGTCGATAATAGTATAAGAAACGTTACTCATAAGAGTAGGTCCACGAGTTCTATGTCTTTCTTCGACAGTTCGCAAATCTTAACAAATCACACGTAGGTTTCCGTGAAATTACGCAAATGTATGTTAAAATAGAAAAATGAAATATAATTTAGTGCAAAGCCATGCCGTACACAGTTTGTAAAAGAAATTCTATGAAGAGCCATGTTTAGCTCGTCAGACATCATTGACTTTTTATCTTTAAAAAAAATACATACAACGAACTCGTTGACCGACTATACTTCCAGAGCATTATTTATTAGGTACAGAATGAGAATTTATGCATCAAAATGGAGTACAAATAAAAAATGGTTCTTCTTACTGCTCAATTCATGCTGATATATCACATATTCTTGAAACTTCATGTCCGCGGAATTGCTATCGATTCTAAATTGCACAAAAGAACTAGCGGGAGAAGCGTTCGAAATTTACGCAATAGTTGTACATCCTGTAGACGCCATTGCGATATGTTTCACCGCAGTTATTTTGGGTAATTTTAGTCCAAACTATCCTTACCTTATATACTTTCGATAAATTTGCAGCAGAACGACAACGAGTTATTTCCAATTTGCTTGATGTGTACTAGATATAGGGTAAGCTGCAGGCTTCTTCTTTAGCCCCTCTCCGTACATACTCGGCGGCAGCGTTTAAACTGTGGATGTTGTTCTACATGAAAGTTATGTTGTCTGCTCACAGTGTCTGCTTACAGTCCAACATGGCTGACGATAGTGGAGGTTTATCTATCCATAAGTATTTTTATTGTGTATTTTGTTATTCCATTACAAGATGTACCCGGTTAATTTTGTAGTACCGAAAGAAGGTAGAACGACAAAATGCCAAGACCAGGAAAAAAAACAGGGAGCAGGCTGACATTGAAAGGGAGGAGCAACAAAAACCTTGGAGGTTAGATTACTAAGTCTATGTAGCTGCATTGCCTCTACTTATTTTATTATCATAAAAATGTTAATTTCATCTGCTCCTTATGTGATTATTCTATTACTTGCGCTTTTCGCGTTAGTTAATATAGTATCTGTGATGCAACAAACCCGTCTTGACGAAAATTCACTATGGCTTAAGTTTCGAGTATGATGAAAGTATTGTGGAATTTGTCATATGATTTGACTTTATGTAATATTGTATGTTCAAACCTTCTAGAATAAAGTTTGTGATTAAGATTGTATAATGTCACTATTCTCTAATTCTATTAGACATAATTTTTTTTATTTTTGTCTAGTTGAATAACCATTAATTCATGGATTGTTTAATGATATTTGGTTGTTGTTCTAGACGTGACAATCAACGATTTTGCAAATTCTCCGACCGGCGTTCATGCAAGACTTAAAAAAGCTACCACAAGTGTGTCCTCTGAAGGTTAGTATGGGACAATAAGTGATTACTTTCACTATCGAACAAGGTTTTATTTTCTTATGTAGATTGTACATCTATTGATATAGTGTTTATATGAAGTTTCTTTATTATATGAGATATCTTATAGTTTACAAGAGGAATTTAATTGGGTTACCAAACAATATATACACAAGAAATATGCAATTCTAATGAATATTTTAATGCTATAATCGTTGATCAATTTATAAAAGCTTGTACGGTAGTTTTCAATAATATATTTTTCTTATATTGATGTACATCAGTTTTGTACGATTCTTGCAATTTTTTATCATGATTATTTTTGCAGTATAATGTTTGTATATTTATATTACTTTATGTGCTAAATCAAATATCTGATTACTATATAATAGTAACAATCACATTTAAATATAATTTGGTATTTTTGGAATAAACAATATATCTATAATAAGAATTTGTTCTCAAGGAATCACCTTCTCATGACTTTGCATGTAAAAGAATATTTGACACTTTATGCTTTTGTAGCAAATAAACTCTATTATTTTCATGTTTACAATACGATATAATATACTTTTACGAGTTCTATATTTTTTATTAAATATTCTAGTGAAACAAGTAATGACAAAGCAGGAAGATGATCGTTCATGGGATGAAAAGTTTGATGACTTTAACGAAGTCGTAGAGATTTCTGAAGAAGTGAATAACGACGGATCAGAGGGTAAGTTGTTTAATTGTAAATTTAAGGCTACCTTTGTACGTATAGAATCTTTTGCAGCCATATTATATAGGATTACTCTCCACAAATGCACCATCTGAAGATGGTTTTATCATAGAAATCAAATGAACAAGTTAACTTCAGGTAGTGAATTTGTCATGAATAATGCCATGAGAAAACCTTATATTTAATATTTAATGATAAACTGTTTAATATGTGCACATTTTGATTTTCTGATTTTCCATTTAAACTGTTTGATGAAGATAAATTTATCTTTATGTCGCGATTTAATTTTAATAATATATTTAGTTATATAATAGTAGTAATATCCATTGTAACACAGATTATGGAAATATAAAGATATTGAATTTTGTAGATGTTGTTAAAAAACAAAGCAGATATCGTAAAAAGGGAAAATCAATGAAGCAGCCATTGGTGTATGACGGAGGTAAATAGTAAATTTATTATTATTAAACATTTCACGTTTTTATTAAATATTATTATCAAATGAATATATTTTCATCCAATGCTAAAGTTTACTTGAATAAGTACAGTACTATGTAAGTGCAATCAATGTGTTTAAAATAAAAAATCACTTTGAATATAATTTAGGTATAGATTATCCATTGGACTTGTGGTTTCTTATATCAGAGTACATCAGCCCAGAAGCAGTTGGGAAATTTGCAAGTATCTGCAAAAGTTCCTGTCATGTTGTGAAAACCGCAAAATTTTGGTTTCATCTGTACAAGCGGTAATTCTTATTGTTATTCTCAAAATAGTTTCAATGATACATACTAAAAATACTAATATCTTTGCTATAATTTCACTATAAAATATTATTTCTCAGATGATATATGATGAGTTTCTCTTAATGGTAATAGCTACATAGTGATTTGGGTCTTATTTGGTGAAATTAAAATTTATTTTTTTTGTAATACTTTTGATGCTGGTATTATTTTAGGTACTACAAATCGGTACCAGGTTTACCAGAACGTTTGCAACCAGAGTGCATGGTGCGTTTGTATGGATTGCGTGCTTGTGTGATTAGAACGTTACATTACACTTATTTTGCCTTTCGGGACAATAGAATTCCCAATTATTATGCAGCTCATAGAGAACCATATGCGTTGGTGAAACGTCAGTGCTGTCTTATGTGGCATAAAGTATGTATATAATCAGTTCATATTGTCTATAATTGTAATAAATTGTAGCTATAATTAAACATTTATTTACAGAAAGGAAAAGCTCGCTGGTATTTTTTCTTTAAACTGAAAGACGCGTCGAATACACAGAGTATTTCTTTGAAACAGTTGGACAGAACTGGTAACCGAAAACCAGATCTTGTTGAAATATTAGAGGATGTATCTGCGAATCCGGAGGAAAACTGTAAAGTCCTTCGAGTAAGTGTATTTCCTATTCTAAATTTTTTAATTTGTGCTGTTATTTTTAAGATTTATAAAAAATAGATTATATTCAGTCAATGTGTTAAATGCAGTCTAATATATAATATTTCTATAAATGTATGATGACATGGAATGTGATTGTTTTTTAGGTGGCTTGTGCAAAGTATAGCATGGTGCCCATGGTGATTGGTTTAACGCTACACACTGTGACAGTAACTTTGTCATCAGGTTACGATCATCATAAATTACAACTTGGATTTGGAACTGCATGTACTCCTAAAAATATAGCGAGTCAGTTAGTAGTATTGGATGGAGTCATTGAAATTCGGGTTTTGGATTGGTGGAGTCCTTCTTATCCTCATCAGGATATGGCAACCACTATTGTTGTACCACCTTCTAACGACTCTTCGGATTGGAACACATTGTGTCTTGATGGACAGTCCATGTTTACAGCTGTACGCAATTCCCTAAACGTTGAAGTTGCAGAAACGTAATCGTTTGTCGATTTTGTATCGATTTTTACGATTGTCGTAATTTATACTTGGAAGATTCACCTTCTTTTTTAGCCAATAGTTTTCAATTTATTTTATAGTACTATGCATTACAGCTAAAACTTTTTTTTTCATTTTTTTCTTTGTCTTTTAAAATACAAGTTGTTGATATTCTTTTTCACAAATATTGAAGACTTCTGCCAATTTACATATAATTTATATAAAAGTTATTAAATATTACTTTGATTTTGGACATAATTTGCATTAAAATTTCTATCTTGCAGAAAATTGCAGATGCTTAAACTGTGTCAATCATTTGTTTTGAAGTAACATTGAAATAAAGTACAAAAATCATGGTTTAACATAGCAATGTGGCTTTTGTTAACGAAACGTATTTTTCATAAGCAGCTGGATGGGTACACACTACAACTACAAGAAAAGACATTTTGTAATATACATGTTTGGTTTAAAATTGTTAATTATTTCTCTATTGTTTTCTATCAAGAAGTTAAGTTCAATGAAATTAAGTTAATGCAAGTTTTTAAACATGAAATGCATTGTGTTATAAACATGTTATATTTGAGAGTGACAATGTCAGAAGTGGGTGAATATGATTTTCCTGTCAATTGTCAATATTGATGTTGCAAATCTGATGTTTTGTTGTCAGCTGCTGCCTGTTACAGGGAAGCTCAAGAAATTAAACAAAGATCTTTAAATTTAGTATGTAATTATCGATTTTATTGCCACCCCCTTTCTGCTATCTGTTGTTTCAGGAGTTACAATTTTAATATTTTTGATAGTAATGTGATTCTAACTTCTTTCCCTCCTTTCCTTATGGCTGCCTCCTCTAATGAGATGTGCCAGTGTTCTAACTAATTTAATTTTTCGTTTCATTATAGGTATTTATATGACTAGTATTGTATAATAAAAAACTTACAGAATTTTTAGAAGTAACCAGACCACAATGTGTAAAGAATTCAGAAATGACATTATTGTCAATGACAAACTATTATAGTGAACATTGCAGAAGTTTAAATAGAAAAAACTAGAATATCTGAACAATTTTTTGTAATTGTAACTGTGCTTATTGTATTCATACTATTTCTCCTTTTTGTTTGTACCATTTACTATGTTTACACGGCACAACATTTGAGCGGACTTAACTAATAGTATCGATCTATTTCTTTTAAAGCAGATTGTAATTGGTTGACTTAATCATGAAACATGAAAATGCAATCTCTGTTTTGCAAATAGTATGAAAGAAATTCTGTAAGGTTTAACGATTTGTATTGTTGGTCAACCTGTAAAATTAAGGTACTAGCAGCAGTCTACGTTGTGTGTCAAAACATATGACGATGAAATAAGGATTTTCACGGACTCTGAAGTTGTTGTGAGGATATCAATTAATTACGAAATTTCGACGATTTACTGAATAACCTGAAAGGCTGAGCTTCGTGGGAAACACTGTCAGTCGGTTATAAAGGTCCTTCAGTTCTTCGAAGAGGTACGAGTTGTGATAGAAAAATCTTCCTCGTGAAAATTGGAGCAGTCACCGTGTCATGTCCGGAAGAATTATTTTCGATTATTCATATGATTTCACTTATCGTTCTTTGAAACTTCTAGTTAAGCATTGTTAATTAGTTATCCATTAGTCTATTATATAACTACATGACGTTGTGGCATGTGTGCCACTATTTTAATACTCGCTTCAATTTTCTTCTATCAAATGACAACAGTATTCTATCTCTTTCCTTTTGGAATAATCCATAGATTATTTCGTATACTATTTTCTGTGGAGAATTACTCTGCGTTGCATGAATTTCAAGTCACTTATTTGTTGCTTAGGTTATTGTTGTTTCACCTAAATTAGAATCGCATGATACCTAGTTTATTATAGTTACAATATTTATTGATGACAGATACTATATAGGAGAAATATATTTTACATTTAGAAGTCATGATTTTGTATTTTTAAATAATATGATTTGTAAAGTTGCATATTAATCGTGGATGGATAGAATGTTTTTTTCTGACTGAATGACAAGTGAGTGATTGGTTTTTTAGTTTCACTTAATATTTGTTTGCTATTTTGAGATATATAGTATCGTATATATATAACATATATACATACTAACCCCATTTTGGTATTTTATAATGTTTCAATATTTTTAATAGTTTTGTCGTCCTCATAAGTCGTCATGGTTATAATGCGCTAAATATATAACATTTCATTGAGTATATCAGATATGAAGTGTGTGAAATACAAATCATTATTTAATTTTAACACATCTAATATTTTACTTTTTGAGATGAGACAAAGAAAAGTAGCAAGAATATAAGCTACTTATTCAATAGCTTTATTAATATCTAATGCCTCAGATAATATTATAGGATTGAGTGTATCAAATATTAAATAGTGTCTATATTCCATTAGATTTGAATTACGTAGCATATTGTATTTAGTAAATATATTTTACAAATAGATTTGCCAATGCTGTTGGTGCAAATAATATCTATATAAAAAACATTCTATGATTGTTTCAGGTAGTGGATATTTGGACATAGTTGGAAATGTTGAGTCATATGTACACCAATTTTCAAAGAGTACTCTTTTCCAACTATCAGATTGTTACAAATTGTTAAGTACATGTACTTAACTAGATTTTATTGGAATTGAATAGGACTGATTGCAAACAATGTCAGAAGGAAACGCAGCTGTTGCTCCATCTCCAAACAATCAAAACGGTGCAGCAGCAGATAACAATCATAGTCTTGCAGGTGCAATTGGACCTGTTCTTAATAATAATAATATGAATGGAGCAAGAAATAATAATAATCAGAATCCTTTATTTAACGTGCGTGATCGATTGTTTCACGCAATGTTTATAAAGGCTGCATTGATTTACGCAAGGACCTTTCCACGGCCTGTGAGAAGGTTTATAGAATTTATAATTTTACTACAGGTAAGCGATTTATTTACTTTTACTACGAATTAATGGTTCGCCAGTGTTAGAGAAAGTATATGTATTTGAATTAAAGTTGCAAATGAAATGTCTGTTATGTGATGGGGATAATTTTATACAGGTTATAGATTTATATCGTGCATATTTAAATTTGTATCTCTGGAAGCATAGTTTATATCATTTAACGCAATCATATAAAAAATTCTCATTTTTATTTAAGCCACTATCTAGTAATGAGACAAAGTGAAGTGAATTTATGATTTTATTAATATTTTTATAGGAGAATTAAATGAACGAACTTTTTTCTCTTTACAGGCAATAACAGCATTTTTCATGTTAGCTTACATTCATATAGTCTTTTCGCGCGCACCTACAAATTGCTTAGACCATATAAAGGATGAGTGGCCGCGGGACGGTATACTCAGAGTAGAAATACTAAGAAACGGAGCAGATGATTACAGTATAGAAAAGAGCTATGCAAAGGAGGAGAAATTGAGGCAAGAGAAAGTGGATGACATTGCTAATGTTTTGGGGATTTTAGCCAGAGATGGGTAAGTGTTTATACTCCTTTTACACGTTACTAACTTACATTCTCATAATCACTATTCAGCTATTCGTTAATCGTTTATCCGGGTACAAGATTTGTTATATAAATTAAAGTATACTATATTTTAGAACGAGCACACAATTTTAATATATATACTATGTTATAGAATCCAATCGCACCAACTTCAGTTGGCTTTGTCATAGAAATCATATCGGCGGGCTAATTTCAGTTGGCTATCTGAGCTGAATAACTGTATATATTACTAAGTATTTGCCACAAATTGATGTAACGTCTTATGAGATTAAATAGAGATTTTATAAGAATTTGGAAGAGGGTTGCATTTAGGGGTATGTTCCGAAATTTACTACCAGTACTGCGACCAACGCTGGTCCTTATTCATCTATACGTATCTGAGAGAGATGTAATTACTTTTGCAGTACTGTCAGTATATTTTAGATTACACCCTAGGAGACTCTGTATACATAAGAATAATAGATTGTCTTTAGAAATAAATCAATTGTTGTGAATTAATCCTTCCAACAGATTCATAAACATTGAGCCATCGGCGGTCGACGAGGAAAGAGAAATTGGTGACACTCATGAGGAAGAAATTCAAAATTTTACTTTAACAGAAGATGAAAGTGAAATGAGAAGCGCCACTGTTACTGGTAACGATCAAACTTCAAATCCAAATTTAAGTACGACAAACGCAACTATAAGTCCGCCATTATCTACAAAGCTCTGGAATGGACTGAATACAGAAAATCAAGAGGTAAAGAATAATTAATAATTAAATAACAAAATATTATTGTCACCTTGCGCAATGTAATGTCCGCCTTATTAGAATATTCGTTACATTTTTACGTTGTTTAAATTTTCAAATTGTAGTCGGTAGCTGAAAGTACTATACCATCGACAATTTCGTACAGAAATGTTACCGAAGAACATGACAGTGAAATGCACAATGGAGACAATATCATTCAGCCTTTGAAAAGTCAAGTTTCTGAAGTGGAGAAGATAGTGAGAGCAGGTAAATATCAATATTTAATTTATATTCAGCACAATCACAATTATAATAAAAAAAATATGTCCTCCGTCGTTTGAAATTCATAATTTAGAAAAAAATTGGATCAATGTTTTTTATATCATTAACCATTAATTTTGTCTACAAATGTATTTTTTTCGTGTATAGAATAGTTTTATATTTTAAATAACAAATGTGCGAATTATAATGATTTATATTTAATCGCTGAAGTCGGAGGTATTCTTGATCGTATTTTGTAAAAACCATTGTCGTTAATCTGTTATCAGTTTTTCCAGAGGACGAGTACATAGTGGAATATTCTCTGGAATATGGATTTCTGCGACTCTCGCCTGCTGCACGTCAGAGGCTAAACATTCCTGTGAAAATAGTCACATTAGATCCTGCGAATGATAAATGTTTTGGAGATGCATTTTCACGTCTGATTCTCGATGGATTTCTTGGTTACGATGATTTACTCATGGCAAGCATTAAAACATTGGCTGAACATGAGAACAACAAAGGTTACTTGCGGTAAGAATATAATACAAGTAATGATAAGAAGGAAACTGAAGTAATTTAGAGTATTATTAAATGATTTTTTTTCAAAATTTCTTAGAAATCATGATTCTCAGCAGTGACTGAAAATGCGGTGGATTTTAATCGAACACTAGAAAACTTACCGACAACATTATAGTATTCAAAGATATTTGTTAATATTAATTTAGGATTTGTTTTTGTTGCAGCAATGTTGTTACTGGGGAGCATTATCGTTTTGTCAGCATGTGGATGGCTCGGACATCATACTTTGCTGCATTTTTCATTATGCTGTTGTTTGTGAGTATTAAAAAATAAGTTTTTTATAGAGATAATATCTATGTTCGAGAACAAATATTTTATAAAATGATTCAAGAAGTGTTAAATTGACATTCCAAAATATTCATGTACTTTATTGCTTCGCACTGTCAAAAGTTAATACGAAGTATGACTAAAAATTGATTCTAGCTCTTAAGAAACCTCTATTATAATGGTGCAATGAGTAATAGTGCAATAGTATCTTATCTATGATTTCTATCACTTATGCATTACATTAGTGTCATACAATATAATATGAAAAATCATTCATGCAGCTGTCAGTGAAGCTATTATTATTACTATAATGATTTTATAGTAACAATGTCATGATGATAATGATGGTACTGATCATCATATTAATAATATCAATATTAATAACTATCGATATTATAAATTCCGCGTATAACACTCCTAATAGATTGTTGTTGATCGTTCGGTAAATAATTCGGGTACAATACCTCAGACGAAAGTAAGTGCATCAATTACATCTATGTAGCTGAACATCATTAACTGTTTCTTGTGTAAGATTGTATAAGATTTGGTAATCAGGAATTGGCATTATGTATTAGATGTCTACTTTTTGAATTTACGTACAACGTCGAATAATTATATATGTATTGAGATAAATTGAATTTTGGACATAATGTGCTGTTTGGAACTTTGTGCAATATACGCGACTCGTACAACTACGCATATTATATACTATAGGAGATTAGATGGGGACGAGCAAAAGTCTATACCTTCTAGGAATGATAATGTATCTGTTGCATTTATTTTAAAAGGTGGTATTTTGTTATTGCTGGTAAAAAACATCGTAATTCTATTGATTCAGTGACAAGGACGTTTTTTCTCCCTGTAAAATCCACGTAACTCGATAGCTCAGAAAAAATCGTATCTACAAGTTCTGTTTCATCAAGCTGTGTAACTCATTCTTTGAAGATAAGAATAACGTAAGTCATTGTCACTTCAATGACGTGTTTTTATCTCAATTGTATGGAAAAATTGACGTTACTATTCGTCACAAAATAAAAAAAGACGTATTTCATGTTTTTTCAGTAAAACCAACGTAACTTGATGAGAAAAAAGAGCGCGACTGCATTTCTCAATAGGAAAAACAATGTGACTGTGCAAAGGCTTCGCATCATTTAAGGTGTTTCACCGAGCATCGTAATAATGGCATTACTGTTTCTGTGAAGACGATGTATATCGTTGATTACAAAAATATTTCCCTACTTAAGGTATTACGTTTGAGACAAGCGGAAGGATAGAGATTCATCATTTAAAAAGTTTTCATATCACGTTGTTTAAATAATGCAGTAAAAATTATAAAAATTTCAAAGAATTCCAATTCAAAAATCATCTTAGTAACGTTCGATACGTATACTTTTACCGTCTGGGAGCTGAGATTTTTCGAAAAAAAATATTGCTATTTTAATAAGCTAATACATATATGTGCGTTTTTGGCTAATTTCATTCCATATATCTTGTAAACTAAAAGGTAAATAATTTTGAAATTTTGAACGCGCGACCACTAAGTACCTGCCAATAACGTATACGAAATTCAGATCTGTATTTTGGAAGTATTCGAAGCTATCGAAACACCATAATTATGCGTTAATTTACAGGATGAAGAACAGTTACGTTCTTTTCGCTGAATCGACGAAGATACACGATGCTCTTGACCAGCAATAGATAAATACGACATTTTAAAATGAATACAAAAAAGTTTCATTCTTGTTCTTAGGAACCGTAGCAACGTCTATCTTCTCGTTTAAGATTGTTGCAAGAAATTTAAGTAAATATTTGACGGGAAAAGCTGCTTAGCGTATCAAGGCTGTTTGAATGAATTATTAACGTAAGCAATATGATCGATATGGTTGTTTAACACTCTCTCTGTCGGTGTAACATTAATGTTAGACTTTTGTAACAAGATGGCTGTACAATAATGTTACACGGTCGGCGAGAGTGTTAATTTTCCTAAAATTTATACTCTAGTGAAATAGTAATCTGAATAGATCCAGATTGCATAAAGCGGTTCTTGTCAATTTTTAAAAATTCAGTCTCGATCAATCACTGACAATGAGTACATACTTGCAATTTAGTGTGCCTCTTTGCAAATTGATCAAAATTTTAGAATGAATTTCTTCTCACCTAGAATCCCTATAACCTACGTGTACAACCACGTACACAACTGGTACAATTTATACGCACCGCAGAATTGCCTAATCCAAGATCAGGTCTATTACAAAAGAATTATAAACGGTATAAGACATTGCTGAATCTCTTGGCTTTATTTCTAGCAGGTTTTACACCTTTTACATAGGACCAATACGTTTAAGGTGACTCAATCACTAGACGCATTCTAAGGTGTAAAGATCGCAATTTCATGTATGCGTTAAATGATAGCTCAATATCGAGCTATGCACAATTTCGATGAGATTCGTCATACAATTTTTGAGGTTATATACAAAATCCAAAAGTGCCCGCTCTAACTATTTATACACTGTACACATAAATACAAAGAACTGAAAATTTTCATATTTCTATACAGTCATAACTCTCAATGGTGAATGAAATCAAGACAGAAACTATCCAATAGTAAACATCCGCCTCATTTCGAATTACTGTTCGAGCAGCAGCATTGAGAATGGCGCTGGAGAGACGAAAACATTCGTTCACTATTGAGAAGTTGCACGAAAATTGATCTATTCACTATTGAGAGGAAAAACTATTTACGTATACGTCATTGAAGGACTGGACTATGTACGCTGAATTTAATTCCGTTTGGCAAAGAAAGTAACAACCTTGCGAATTGCTATTTATTAGCGATACAAATTCATGCAGCAGATAACTCATGGCAAATATCAAATGTTAACTAGCCATGTAAAAACGAAAGAAAAGAAGAATGAATATGGAAGTCGATTTGTTCCTGTACGCCAGAGAGGAGTATTTCGGTCCTCGTTTCCGATAGGTAGGAGGACGTGCGCGGTCTTTCATCAGGGGATTTTGCATGCGTACCTATACGGTATATACGGCAGTCTCGCACATGTAAGAGGATATGGCAATCAATTAAAACTAACCACCCAGTGAGGTAACTTGCCTGTGCCCGTGCAAGCCCATAGAACATCCCTAGGACCCCCAGCTCGTATCCTCCACTCGAATCCCCTCGGTGTTGAGCCGTCGGTATAAATCAACGTTATTAGGGGTATCGTATTCGCAGTGAAGCCCTCAGACTGGTCATTTTCTATCAAATTATCGTGAAATATACCGTACGTATATGGTGACCTTTTGCTATCCCTTGATAAGCCTTTAAGTTTTCCGACAAAATCGTTAAAGATTGAGTATCGTCCGAAGTGAATGACAAGAAACTTTTTATTATTTGTTCATATTATACATAGGGCAATCTGACAAGTTTCATGCTGTTGCAGAGTTCGGGCTAATAATTGTTATTTTATCCGTATCTATTCTCTATTTGTCCATTGATTTTTAACCATCGATCCATTTGTGTGGTTTTGCTTGAATTTAGTTCACTTTTCTTTCCCGTCATTTGAACGATTCATCGTGGTGTTTGAACCAAGTAACGTATACGGTAGTCGATGTATTACTTTTTTTTTTTAAACTGACTGTACCTTTTGCTATTTGAATGACGGACATCCAATGATATCAGTTTAATTTAGCATTTCATTAGCAAGCTTAATCCGTAAAGCTTGAAGAGATTCGCGTGGCCCGGAGTAATCAAATCAATGTTTATGTGAAACGTAAAACTATTGTAATAGGTACTTCGAAAAAATAATTAGGCTGCCTCTAAATTCCTCGTGAAATTTAATATAAGGTATGCGACGCAATCTTTGCCTGGAGAATGAATGAATGAATCTCCTCGTTTTAGTAAAGTCAAAACGGAGCGCTTGAATTTACAAACCATAATTACGCGAATCTGTATTCCATATAACTTGTGATGTTAACGTTAACCATTTCTAAAGTCTCCGCCGTGTAATTATTGCACAAGTTTATAGTGTAAATTTTAGACGCCCACTTTGAAATATAAAGGTTGTAATATAGTTGGATCTTTTAACATAAGACTAATTTTGAAATCAGTGAAAATATAGGGCAAAAGTCATATGGGTATTGCAATGTAATTTATGGATTGAAAGTCTAAGTCACATTCAATGTATACAACAGCTGTTGTTTGATGTCTATGGAAATTTGACTAATTCCCAAGTTACACGTGTTATTCATGACACAAATAGCCTCCAAATGTTCAGGTTGTCTTCTTGGCAACTTACTATACTTGAGTCAAGTGCATTGACAAGCATCTAGTTTAGGAGAGTTTAGTCAGTTTATTTGAATAAATAGTGACAAGGCAGCAAGTGGATATTGAGAACTTGTTTTTACTGAAATACAATCCACATGATATTACGCCATTAATAATATTTATTTGCGACGTGACGCTGGTATGAAATTCAATAAAATAACTATGACGAAGTTTCTTATTATAATGTACACAAATTGGATTTTTAATCATAAGTCGTATATTTCTGGGCATCGCATCTGATTTACCTTTGACTTAGGAGACGCTGCTTCAGTTATAAGTAGAAGTGGAATACGACGTATCTAGGATTCATATCGTATTTCGATTTTTTGACGTTATTTTCGTAACGTTGGTCTACGTTATAATTGACCCCAAGGCTCAACCTTGTTTTGAAATTTGTGCATTACAATGGGTATTGATATCACGAATTTAGAAATAGTCCAATCTAACATAATAAACGTAAGCATAAAAAATTGCAAAGTAAAATATTCGGTTTTTCACTCTTAGTAAAAGTTTATATACTTAATTGGAGACGCAAGAATCTAAATGGCTACGGTTGATATCATTAGATTTTTGCAGGAAAACGAGGGGGCAACTTGCTCTCGCACGTGACAACTTCACGTATCCTATTTGGGATGGGACATATGGGGACATTGGGATGGGTATCAAAGGTACAGTATCAAAAGGTTTTTCGTTGTTTCTTAGCCTGAGAATATCTGCACGTTTTAGCTTTGTGAATCCGATTCGGTGACGTTAAGTTTGATGACGTCTGTCAGGCAAAGTGACAGTTCTTTAATAAATCCAATAAGCGCCTTTTCGATACATCAACGCCTTCGTCCCTGAAGTCATATTCATTTTATGATGTCTCACGTTTTATGCTCCCTATGGAAGTTTGGGGTTACAGGGCAAACGAAGGGTTCGCCAGGATGAGGGTGTAAGGTCCTGATTCTCTTCGGTAGTTAATTAACGCTTCATTATAGCTCATATATCGAATAGTCATTTTGTGTGCGAGATATGGACGCGATCATCATTTTCGGATTTCGTATATTTATATTCAGGTCGGTAATGTCGCACGGGACAATACGATTGTTCGGAGATTTTTACTACTCTGCAATTACCGACAGTCACACAGTACGATATCATTAAAGTTTCATGCAGTCGTATTTCTCCTCACTCACATTTCACGCATTACTCGGTGGTTGAACGAAAATAGATTTTATATTTTTAAAGCCAACCGCGTGTTATTTAGCAACTTTAATCAAAATTGATTTCTATTGTAAATGCCACCGGTGTTTTAATTAGATCCTTGCCTCGGTTAATTAAGATGTACCCACTAAGTATTTCGAAATACACGATATAGTCGTGTTATATAAAAATTATTAGGATCAGGGAATTTATTAGATATGTCCTGTCCACAATTCGTTTAGCACAAATTGTATCGTGAAATTTTATAAAACGTCAACTCATTTCATCTACGTTGTACAATATATTTTTATCTCCACTTTTTACTTTCCCGCGGTTATTCGATTTAACAGGTTTATCGTTATACACGTGTCTGACCAAGTATTGATTCTCGTAATTCGTCTTCGACACGGGTTATAAAGCACCACGTGAAGCACCTTAGTAGACGTTTATGCTTTGTTTCAGTCGCCGAGTTTGAACGAGGAAAGATTAATGGATCGTGTACGAGTATCCTAGGCGAGGAATGATTATCAAGAATTAGCAGAACGTCTTACACCGGTATTTCATTTACGACATAAAAAATTGACACGCAGATACGAAAATAACCGTCCTATTTACGTATTTCGTATCTTCCATTTATAAAATT
This sequence comes from Syrista parreyssii, assembly GCA_030142615.1. Classification (NCBI taxonomy): domain Eukaryota; kingdom Metazoa; phylum Arthropoda; class Insecta; order Hymenoptera; family Cephidae; genus Syrista; species Syrista parreyssii. Next base: position 18,711 of record JARQTG010000223.1, read on the forward strand.
TAAATAGCATACACTCAGCCGCTACAAACGTCTTTGTCTAAATAATAAATAATCGTACGCTTGAAACAGTTGTATTATATGAATATATTACTATTTGCAGAACACGATAATTTCCATGTAAATTCGAGAAAATTTTATGATTTTCAATTCTATCTTCATGTTTTTTTTTTTTTTATTATAATATAACGTGCGTGATTGCGATCAGATATTTTTTATATCGATTTATTCTTGATAGAAGTGCCGAACATTGAAAATGTGCACATATGGAGGAATCAAGCACGTGGATGGATAATTGATAATTTTATATTTATGGCGAATATATGAAGGTGGTGGTGTAAACGTACGAGGCTCTTAAATCAGCCTGCGTATGGTAACTGGAACAGATGTGACACGGTTCACGAAATTATTTGCTGGTTATGTACGTTGTGAATCAATTGGATCATATACGGTCGAATGAATGGATCAACATACGCGTAATAGCTTTATACCCACTGCGTATCTCTGCGTTCGTTCCAATGCATTAGCGTACTGCATTTCCGCGATAATGTAATAAGTATTAACGCATCGTGGCAAACACATACGCAAGGGGATTGCTCGGATTTATATTCCAAAAATTCATACATATAAAGGATGGACAAATTATAAATTAATAAAGAAACAATATCTCGGTCTTTCTCTATGCCCGCGTTTAATTTTCTACCGTCAATATTTCGTCCCTTTCTCACGGTTCTTTGATGTCTTCAACGTTGCGTGGAAACGAAGTTAATAATTCTTAAGGCTTATGGAACGAGCGCTATAGCGTTCAACATTATTTTTTTTCTCATTCAACATTCAAGAGAAGGGTTAAACGTATGTTGAGAGATTATTTTTTGTTATATACTGTATATGATTATTTTCATGGAAACTGGCTTTTTTTTGTTATTGTCTTGTACATACATGCGAGTGGATGGCAAAACATATTTTTATGTAGAAACATGTATTTTATGGTAACTTGTCCTTACTCAAGATGATTCACGTTTTTTTTTTTTTTTTTTTGAAAAAGAAATATATATATGCTATAATACTTCTCGTGAAAATGGAACGTCGCTAGGACTTTGTTGTGCAACGTGTCTACTGTGCATCAATATACACAGCAAATAGTCTCATGGAACGAAATACACTGATAATGAAATACAAATAGAGCAACGTGCTGCGGGCACGTGTAGAATTTATAATCTTCATCATATATTTCGTTCCATTTGGGAAATAGTATTGAGAAATGCTATTTTATCGTCATTTATTAAAGTTATTATAATTGCGAGTCATTAATATTTCGTCTTTTTTTCTCTCTTCAACATATCCTCCATTCTCTCTTGTCGTCTGCTCCCTGTTATTTGTTATTTCTCTTTTCACTGTCACATCTCAATCTTGCTACAATTAAACAATTTTGTTTTCCTTTCAATATATTTTAATACAGTCATGCTCTCAGTCGTACTCAGTTCTTTAAATTTGACTATACATACATTTCTTTGTAATCTCTAATCAAACAACGATCTCCTTGTCCGCTTAAAATTCCTTTTACTTATCAATAGACTCGGTCGACTGCCGTTCCAAGTGAAAGAATCACGAGAAATCATATTGATTGTCTGTAAAATTGGATCTTGAGATTTTATTCTTCCACGAATTATCAGTGACTCATAAATGCTTCTTTACTGATTAATGTCGCCAATGTCAATCGATATAATGATTGGTGTTTCTTTATACGAGAACAATTGTATCCCTCACAATCAGATAGTCTGCACTAGATCCTGCATTGTCCTCTAATCTAGTAGTGCAAATTGTGTTAATATTGCGGCCTCGCTCTATGAATCATATTGAAACACGCGTATATACGTAGGGGTTACCGAAACACACTTATTAAGACGAGACACGACAGTGCGCAAGGGAATATCAAGGGAGAAGCTGTACTCTCCGTTTTGACCATCCCTTGTGTGCCGGCCGGGTAGCTATTTGTACTTGGTAGATGGAACGTTAATGCGTCTACGATCATCTCTAGATCTAGACACAGGTGGATCCTGATTCAAGCTAATCAGAGGACAATCTAACCAATACCACTAGCTCTCTCAGTGTCCTCCCTTCCCTGCTATCCCTTTATCCCTCTATAGTCCATCTGCTTCCTTACCTCCTCAGCCCTCTCACTCCTTTTACTCCGTATTAGCCGTTTTGTACACTTTGATCCTAATCATTCCATGACTTCATTAGCCATTGATGAAAGTTTAGGAGACACGCGTGATCTGAAATTCTTACTACTCACTATACTTTTCCTAGACGTGTACGCGAGCTACTATTATTCGTGTGGATCGCGCTGAACTCTTATTTATTATTCTTCATTAAGATAACGAAGGTATCGAACGATATTGTGATGCAATCTCGTTTGCGAAATTTCTCAATTACAGTCCGGTTTAGTCTCCTCTGGCGCTATGAATGGAACGTTTGGTAACGGGTCTCTGCAGCCAGTAGCAATTTTCCAACAATGGCCTTTGACTCAAGTTATACGCTTACTAAACGCATTATACTTGGAACCTATATATATATATATATATAAAGTATCAGCATCGATTAGATGTGATTCTGTTAAAGTAGGAAGTAAATATTCTTATGAGCAGGATTGCTACTTGTCTGCGTTGCGCAGATTGTTCGTTTGCGATAGAATTGACGTTAAGTCGCCTGAAACAAACAACTGTTCAATTTGAATGAATTTTTAGAAATTCAATTATCGTATCTTTTATCAGCAATTCTTCAGTCGTAATACTTAACATGATGTATGTGCAAATAATATAGATATACGTATGCGTATATAAAGCAAATATTAAATATATAACAAGTCTGACTTATTACCCATCAACCCTTACCGAGTGTCTTTCGATTTCGTCTATGAATTCCTGTCGGATCTTCAAAGCTCAAAAAAGCTTCAGCAGATCTGGACCGAATGTTTGACAATGAGCTTTCGACTGAGTTGTATTGTCGTTTCGTGTTCTGAGGGATACGTGCACTCAGTCAAGGGATATTTTCTGTGCGATTGATTTTCCTATATATAATTCTCCATAGTCGGAGACAGCGGGTAAGAGAGTCACGAGTAATAGTCGCGATTACTAAGAACAAGGCAGATGGCAGAGAGGCAACTTCAGCCTTAGTCAAGCAAAGCTCGGAGAATTTCAAGCAAAAGACATTCGATGAATCTGGCGCTTAAAGGGGTTTGCAGCCAAAGGTTCTTGGAACGGGAGGGGAGGTTCTATTAAATGGCTCGAAGGTGGTTGCTGGGAGCGCGATAGGGGTGGAGGGGGTGAATACATATATATTGGTACGGGCGTATAGAATTCTCGGCAGAACGAAGTCACGTGACGCAGCACGTGAGATCCAAGCTTCAACTGACCTCGATGTCGATCGCTGTCGTAGTCACGTGCACGCGAGTGTCGGCCGCCTCGCGTTTCGTCTATCCCGCTGGCTCCTTTCTCTGTCATGTGCACGCGGCATCAGGACTCCATTACAGTGCATTCGTGTTGCGTTATGCGAGCGCACTGCTGCTCCCATCGTCGCTTATAATATCCCGTCAGAAGGTGGGAGGGGTGACTACTATGATGTCCTCTTTTCAGACCATTCAAAACCCCATGCTGGTTGCGAATAATTAGATGGGCAAACGTGTGGTAAACGTATTAACAAAATTCTATGACGAGCATAACGAACGGTAGTAACGGCGAGTCATGCTGGCACGTGAAGATTGACTGATGCGGATAATAGATTTTTAAAAGAAATATTTTTTGTGGACTAGCATGTCCAAGAGGATTATATGCACTTGGATGAAAGTATGGAGATTTTAGGTGTTTTATGCTTTGAATCTTTTAAGCGTCTGGACATTGTCCTCGTATGTAATTCAATTGGAAATTTGCTCTTTTACAGAAGGATACGTGGATATTCGCGAAATGATCGATTTCAAGGAAAGAGTTTGAAGAAGTATTAGGAATTAGTGACTGATGATGACTAAGACTCGTGATTACTGAAAAGGCAAAAAAAAAGTTTGATCCTCGTCGTCGGAGCCATTAAGTACTAGGCGAATACGATCCGCTGTTCTCAGACAGGAGAAATAGGAAGGGAAAGAAAGTAAAAGAATGGCAATGGAAAGGAAAGGATTAGACCTCCCAGTAGAAACTGCGTCCTATCCATCAGCACGCATTCATAATGCAAGAGGCTAATCAATCTTCGGTGCGTTTTGTGCCGAGATTCTCTTTACTTTCTGGATTTTCTCTTTTCTTGAATCTTCGTCTATTCTTCGATTTCAGTAGCACGTCTACTGTATTGGATTACGTGAATTCTCAACTTTTATAACGAACGCTTGTGGTGGACGGTGCTTAAAGAAATATTTGTCTCTCAACTTTTTTTTTCTCTTCTTTTTTTTTCTACGTAAATCGACTACGGTTTATTTCGAGGAAATTTTGAACAGAAGAATTTGAACATTTTTACGGACACGTGTCTTCGTACAGTCAAATGATACTGCGAAATTATTTGGAATACGTAGGAAGTGACGAGATCCTTAGATTCTCTATGATACGATGTCGAGCACTGATACTTATTATAATAAATAAATATTATTGCAATGTCACGTATTGCTTTTAGTATTTATGATTATTTGAAATATTCAAGAAATTCTATACTGCAGTCGTTATCAGCTTATACCAATTCCTAGAGGATTTCGTAATTTCATTATTACGTTAACGCCTAGCTTAATTGCGTAGTTATAAAGGTTCCTCGCTGCAAATAATAGATTATACGCAGTGGGTATCAGGTGCCGATTTCAATCTGCACTATTCGCAATTCAACTGTATTATTCGCTCATCCCGCTAACCGATAGCGGGCGGCATGCAATTTGCCAGTTGCAATCCTGCTAAAGTTAGTCTAATAAAATTCCACTTGTCCTGTTAGGTGTTCTGCAGGGCACGCTGTACTTCACGTCCTACATTCGAGACGATCTTGTTCGATTCCCAGACAAATTCAAATTGCCAGAGACGTCTGTGTTATTATGTATATATATATATATGTGTAACAATTCGTAATGGAAAGTCTGGGTTGCCAGACTGCCACAACTGCTGAAAATAGAAATCACGTGCATTTCGCAGTGACACAGTTAAAATATTGTTGTTCCTAATGAAATTGCGCGCGAACGTGCTACGAGGTCGCAATAAATCTCTGAATATCGTTTCGTTGAAAAAAAATATTGATTAATCATCGGCAGACACGTGTAATTCTGAGAGTAGGAGATACGAGGATATAGTGGATCAGTCAGGGTTATTCGAGGACAATTAAAACAGTTGATTTGAAATTATTATACGTCAATTTTATAATCAGGTATCTAATACACGATTATTTATGTTTCAGACCGTATCTATCTCCATGCTACTTCGTTATTCTCACCATCAGATTTTCGTCTTTATCGGTGAGTCAGAGATACACTTTTTCACATTGACACGCATAAAAATGTATAGCTGCGATTATTAGAGCAATCGTTAGCATTTCTTTTCATTTCTTTCACAATAAGTTTCTAACGACAGCGACAACTGTTGTAGCAAGATCGACGAAGTAAACTAGTAAGACTTATGCTGCTGCTAGAATATGTTTTTGACTAAATACTATTAATTGCTCTAGCAAACATTTTTCTACGCGTAACAGACAATTTGGTATTTTATTAGCACTGAGCGTGCCAACGAATTAATCAATTCGTAGTCAATTGAAACCTTTATTATATAACCATACATTATTTCCTACCACATTACGCAATAAAGCCACAGAAGCGACAGCATCAAAATAACATTTACATTAGCATAAAACGTGACACTTTGCCCGTAATATATAATGTTAATCGACAGTGAAAATTGTTCATACATCCCGACGAGTTTCTCACGAAAGAACGCGATGAAAACAATTACGAGTAGTTTCTTTCATACACTTAAGCGCCTCGTAGCGGATTTTCACGCGAACTACCAAGAGCTAGTAAAAGTCAATAATTCTATATTCAAGATATACACGATATATAATGACAAATGTATTTTTATTATATTTCACTTATCTGACGTTTTCCTCAGGATTAACATTAATCAAATAATACAACTCTAATTGCCGAGACACTTACTACTCATTGTTATCTAATTGGTTGACTAATTTCTGTTGTGTCAAATGAGTCTTCACTTGGTTCATAATGATTTATCTATACTGTGATACTTCCTTATGTGCTTCGGAAACAGTTACATGCATGTATTATTCAAAGCAGAGAATCTCTTGGTAACAAGATCAGAGAGAGAATTGTTTGTGATCGTCGACGCTTCCTCGTGCAGCACTTCGAGCTAGGAAGTTTAATTATTTCCTTACGAAAGGTTGACGTATTTTAAGCGTAAACTGTCAGATCGATTTAACTTTCTGGTCGTTAAAAAATATTTAGTGAGACTGCACGGATATTATAAATTGTTTCTATATTATAATTTCCAATCGTATTCACTTCACTTATAGACTCTAAGTCGTGTTGTCATTTTCTCAAGTCTCTAATCACGGCTTCAATAATGTTCGGTGATGATTCTAATTCAATGATGACAATCAAATGGAAACATTTTGCGTTGCATAACGTTTAAACATTGCACGTACTCGGTACGTGCGTACGCGCACAGATCCCACATTTAAGCATGTATTTCAGTGTACATGCAAACGAAGATTCCAGTGGAAAATGCCGGCCAGCAATATTGCTGGGGCTGATAGAATGCACGTGCGCAGCAGTGCACGCTTGAATATTGGATCTGTGTTCGCATGTAAATAGTCAATATTTATAGTGGCTATTGATGCTGCTTGTGAGGTTTACGTAAAAAATTAAGACCATCCGACGATAACAATTGCCTTGAGGAAAATGATCATGTATGAATTTACGTCATATGCCTTAAATTTAAGATTGAATGGTCGATGATTGAAGATACATTTAAGCTCGACAAGTCCTTTTAAATATTATCATCCGGACAACTAGTAAAATTGGGAAAGTATGTAGTAAAAGCATCTGAAAGTGGTCGCGACTGTTATCATTGCTTAGAATTGATAAACATCCCATGGAATATATGTTTATAAATTAAAAAAAATCTGACAGTAATTATAAACTTTTAAGGTATTTGCATTTTTTTTTCTAACGTAGAAAACGGATGTTTTGTCTGAATATATTTGTTATATTTTTCTTAGTTGGTTGCGACTCAAATTTGAGTTTAACGTTTTATGATTCTCATCGTGCGAACGTCGAGTCATACGTTTCTATGAAAATTGCGATAAGGGTTATCGCTTCGAGGGAAGTAAAAATGGGCGGGTAGTATTGGAGATTTACAAAAAAATATCTTTTCATGGTTGAAAGCGTCCAGCTTCTATTATTGCCGGTGAAGTTTGTATTGGTACACAGACTATAAGGACGTACCCAATCTTACTATGGAATATGTTCTTCAGTTTGCTGTATTCACAGAGACTGTATGGTATTACGTTAGTAAGAGGAAATTTGATTCCAAATCGTTTATTAAAGAACATAGGCAGACTTGAAGTCTATTTCGTTAAAACTTGTAGGTGTTTGGATATCATTTGTATCCGTGCGAAGTTCAGGCCATTCAAATCTCTGTGTATTTGAGGATCTGTCACTTCTTTAATTTCAACCCAGGAACACCAAATTATGTTTTCTACCTTGCAACGTCTAACGACTGTTATAACAAATGGCGCGTGCTCCAAGAGGAATAGATATTTATAATTGAATTTCGAAATTTGATAACTATAATCATTAGCTGAGTTTACGAGCAGATTTAGCCGAGTTACATTTCAATGATTAATGGAGATCGACGTATCTTTGTGAGATTCGTTACAATTCATTTCAATGGATTTTAGTCGTACTCGAGTCAAAGATGAAGGTTACTTCGTTAGTCGCACTTGTTCGTGGAACACGACGTCTTAGATATGATTAAGAAAACATTTGTAATGCTTTTCTTGTATTACTGCGAAATGACGTAGCGAGTGCATGCAAATTACTGAGAGACGTGCATAAAATATGACTAAGCGTTCAACCAACACGGACTTTATTTTACTGAATTTTAAGTAGCGCGAACGTTGTGTGATTGGACCTTGAAATTCCTTCGTCTTATCTGTTACTTTTCCTACCCATCAATATTTGATCATTTATCAATGGTCAAGATGAGGATGGATGACGTGATAGATAAAATTATTTATATTCGTTTACTAATGTGGAGATTAAAACGTAATCTTTCACTAATGGGATAAAAGTCCGAACGTTTATAAAGGAATAAAATTTCCTTTTTATTTTCTGGTCCGCTCAACAGATGTCTCATGGTTACTTGACATCATTCATTGAATAAGGAATACGGTCTTGTTTATGGGATATGTGGTTAATTATGCAGATGATTGTTTACTATGTTCAGTCATAAGACGATGGCTCCTGAAAGTATAATTAATTTCATGGGCTATAAAGTTTGGACTATTTTCATAAACGAATTTCTTTAGATACCCAAGATTAATTTCCTCTTCTCTACATCCACTGGATACGATCTACGCTCCGTTTGGGGATTCTGAATATGTGCGTAACCTCGCAAATATAGAGAAAAAATATGTCGTACGTCAATGTCACATGCTTCCCACGCGCTTCCACCGATATTGTAATTTTATTGCACGCTCATAACACTTGTCAAAAACGAAGCATAAGGCTTGGCGGATAGATGGAAAATATACTGTATTTCAATTTCACGTTCGAGTTATGTCAGTCATTTGTTCTCTTAGATGCTATTTTTTTTTTTTCATTTGTACAAAAATTTATCCTGCTGGATCTGACCATATCTTAATTTCGTTGCTCACCTAAGACCGTAGCTTGAAGTTCAGAATTTCAACCTAATCTGAAGTATAATTGCATGCGCAGCAAGCTGTGTATATTAGACATGGTCGATTGCATTGACTGTCCAGACAGAGACATAGCTCATATTACTATTACTATAGTAGTATATTTCGTAATATTACTGTAGTAATAGATGAATAGTTGAATAGTTGAATAGTTTCATACGAAGTTTCTTGATATTCCATTCATGCTTTGAAGACTAGAAGCAATGCATGACATGCATTTTATAACGTTCTTAAGTACGTGGGTATTAATAGTATAATAATAATGTCAGTAGATAATAATAAAAAATTAGCTATTGCTAAAACGCAGCTGATAAAATCACGTGTATATTTTATTATCCGTTAGACAAAAGTTTTCATTGCTTTTCAATATATTTAGAAACTTACTGTCGTCGAGACTATTCGCTTCCTTTGCTGTATCGCGAAGGATGTATGGAAATAAATATTTATTTAAACATCCATAGTTTACCAATAACGCATTGAACTTAGAAATACAATTTTTGTCAATCCCTCATGTGGGAGGCATATTCACATATCTACGTGGTTAATGGCAGGAGTTTTGGTTGGCACTGGGGTCAAAGTAATTGTTTGCGGTATTTGATACTTGTTCGTAAACTCTATTGGAGTTGGAAAACCGTGGATAATATTCTTTAATCGTTTGTGGTTACCTTTCAAGCCGTACGGGTTCTGAACCTCTGGCAACTCTCGGACTTGCTATTTTGAGTTAGCGTCGAGTGCTTTTTAAATTTACCAGATTTATATTTATTTAATTGAACAAAATATCTAAAAGAACCGAAGGATCCATAATTTTCATTTTATTCTATTCGTCCAGCTCTCTTTTCATTAGTCACAACTACCTTACTACCAAAGTCCTATAGACCATAATACTAGGTGTCCAATATTTTCCTGTACTCCTACTACTATAACGCCTTAATTTTTCTGCCACAGATCTTTGCCTGCCTTGAGAATTTTTGCTACTTCAAAATTATTCTCGTACGAAGCGATATAATTAAGCCACGCTGAATAGTCAATTGGTGTAGCTGGAATTTAAGGTTAGGAATGCTTAATAAGGAGTATGACATTATTATTTCGAGTTCGAGAAATTGTTTCTTTGGACATTTACTAGACTTTGCTTGTCCTTAGAAATATATTGAAATTTCTTTTGTACCTCGTAAAAGCATAGTTTTCGAATACTGAGTCTGGATACTCGAACAACATAATGTATTCAGTTGTTTATTACTGTGGAGGGATTTTGTGATTATTCGTGAACTTTTTAGCATTATACTTGCCTATACTTCATTGATCAGCTGATCTTGTTGGATGAGCATATGAATCTGAAGATATATTTTCACTTGGTTATTAGCAATGGAAAAATAACACAGCATTGAGTATTGACGTGACTTGATTGACTTGTGTAGACATAATTGGAGGTGCATGAATTCTCAACTACAATTGCGATATATGGATGGAAGCTGCATTCGTATTAAGAGTGAAGAGTAGTTTCTATAAGTTTAGTCTCTGGTACGTAAATGTAACGTGATTCATTTGATTATGATTAATATGATTCATTTCTATCGAGCTTATCCGAATTTCATTATCGTAATTAGTAGAGCTGATCGTCGTCCATAGTCTATATAGAATTTGAGGTGTTTCGCATTATAATAATTTCAATGCAAGGGGCCATTGTCCTTTGGTTTACAATGCAAAAGAGTCCCCCGTTAAAAATTCATTTAGTCCTGCCACCACTAAGTCGACTATACACTTCACACTTCAACTACCGGAGTCGAAATTCAACTAGTATTTTCAACCTTCAACAACTTAACGAAGAAAAAGTTTGAGTCGAAAAGTAAAATCTCTATCAATGTTATATTAGCGTCTACGTTGCAACGTCAATTGGCATATATTTTCATTTTTATCGTTTTGGGGGTGTTGAGCCCCCTGCCACCTCTACAGAATCGAAATTTAACCTCTGCTTTGTATTTCTAACTCCTTTTAAACGCAGTTTTGCCTTTACATAATATCTTTAACTTCTCTAGCGTAAAATTTTAGAGCTGGTTTACGTCGCCAACTCCTACTGAGTTGGACGCTTTTATAAGAGTATAGAAAAGGGGATCCCTCGCACTTGGAAGACGTCCGAGGTTCAAAGGAGTTCAATATTATAAGAAGCAATTGACGGCGCAATACGACCGTAAAATTCAGACTTGTCTCACTCGGTATGAGTTAAAGACGCAAAACAGTCGTAAAGTTTGATACTGGAGGATTTAGAGATGCTTTGTAAAGGCAAATTTGCGTTTAGAAGGAGTTTGATGTTCAAAGTAGAGGTTAAATTTCGGCTTGGGTAAGTCCTAATTGCTTCTGGCCCAAATCGAAGAGCAGAGACGTATACATATTTTAATTTTCATACCCTACCCTAGCAGAAATTGTATATAGACTCTTACTTTGTAGAAGCTAGTTTTCCTTACTTTTATCCAGGCGCTAACTAGGAAAACTACCTACCAGGAGCCCGACCAAAAACGTAACGCATGCCACGTGTAGCCATTAATTATGTCAAACTGTCTTGGTTGTAGAAAGTATTCCAGGTCAATTCTTTACTAGTCATGTAGATATGTACGATCGATATAGATAATTCTTTAAACTGCTTAGATATTAATTAAATAAAAGCATGAAATATGTAATTGACATAATGGCAAGATTAAAGCAACATTAAAAAAATAGATACGAAAAAGTTTACTATCCGTGCTGCCGCTAGTGGGATTTGAACCTGCGATTATCGGAAAGCTATAAATGAGAAATGTGACATTCTATCCACTCGGCCATCGGTCCGATTTGTAAATGTTGCTTCAGTTAGACTTGATAATTACCACTATGCGTATAGATGAGTAACGTAAGTTCTGCAGAATATTATGGGCCTGCCAAAAACACATGGAAATTTCAGATCGGTTAATTGGATTTGTTCTAATAGTCGTAGATATTGACAGAATACGCCACATTAGTTTAGGACCCGAGTTACACTGCAGAAAACATGTGCGATGCGTCTGGTGCAATACCGGTCAAGGCACAAAAACACGCCCGACACGTGACACGCTATCACGAGAGAGATAGAGTCAGAGAGAGAAAGGAGATTGTTAAATGCACAATATAGCACTAAGAGATAAGGTTGTATATATATAGAATAAGTAAACGATAACAGAAGTGGACAGCAACGGAGATACGTAAGAGTCGAAGGAATCAACAACACTGCGTATCATGAATCGAAACGATGAATAAAGATATTGGATACGCTTCGTTGATAGTTTGCTTGAAGCTAGAAAGTCACGTAATATGCTCTATATTTAGTATAATCATATCGCATAACGCGTTGTACCAATTATGTATGACTACTGTTTTTTTCGACTTCTGAGTATCGAGTTATCTAACAACTACATAGATACATTATTTTGTTTTGACTACGTAGTAGTTCAGCTGCCGGATTATAAGTACTACTTGGAGCAAGTTTGGTGTAGCCGTTCACACTTAAATATTTATTTTAAATTAATGTTCCATTGCCCCTTAAGATGCGCCGTAACAATGATATTCTTTGAATTAATTTGTCACTTATTTATCTTCTAACATATACGCTGTATTTTACGGTAATATTTTTTTTTACTACATATGTATTTTTTCTCTTACACGATACATGTATGATTAGTTCAGATAGCTTAATCGCTTGCCTGTTTGGGGACAGTTAAAGCATTCTCGAAAATCCGTTTATAATTTGGAAGTTCGCGACGCACGAAATTCGAGGCATATTCAACAGTATGAACTCTAGTTGCTCCCACGCGAGTGCACTTGGTAGAAATTTGTTAGTTACTCCTATAATATTATTTGAAGATATTCGGTTAGGAATTTTGGAGAAAAAAAGGGAGTGTACTTCAATTTGCGAAAAAAAAATATATACATATTCATCTCCTGTTGCCTGTGTACCAAAGATGAATATAATTTATATTCAAAGTTATAATATCGATTATAATTGGAGTAAGCCTTCCTGCCTCCCAGCTATATGTATTCTTGTTTATTAGCTTCACAGACGTCTGAGAGTGAATTTTAATTGATACTCAAGGTTAAGTCGGTATTGAAGTTTTATACCGATCGAACGGAATACTAACTATGAAACGTTTGACTTTAACTCTTCGACCTCGGCGTAACAAGAATCTAGATGAATGTAGTGGGATGTAGTTGTCCCTTCCAGTGTTTCTCTCGTTCACGTGTTTCATTATTACGGTCAATAGGCTGTTCACGTTAGTGTGGGTGACTTAAATTCCTAGATGAGCACAAATGGTCCAATGACAAAGAGCATTAGACTAGTCGTAAACATAGACGTTGAATAATAATATACATGTACAGGGTTATTCACGGCAAACGCATCAGCTGAAGTTGGGCGCGATTGAACAATTCGATTAATCGAGGCAGTGTGGCCTTGTTAAAGAAATGAAGGAATGTGAAATCCACGATCTCAGCAATGCTACGACGTTAACTTTCATTTCCTTAACGTTGCCATCCTGTTCACATTCATGAAATCATCCATTCGCTGCCAATTTCAGCTGGCGCGTTTACCGTGAATAATCCTGTATAGGATCAAGGGTATCTTTTTCCCGCGAGAAATCTGCTATATTGCCTCGGTAGGTTATCTAATACGTCATTGCAGTGATATTGCATCATCTTAACGAGTCTACAGCCTGACGCGTATTTTCTTGACGAACGTTTATATCTTAGATGTACTGTGAGACGCAAGTTATTGCTTTCAAATTTGATAATACTGTCCGAGCGTGCCCTTACTCGTTTACTCGTACTAATTTTATAGTGAAGATATTACAATGACATTATCTATGATTGTAATATTATGCAGACACAGTGAGGCAGGTTTCGCTATAAGTAATGTATAGCCAGAATGCTTGTTTGTCGTGACTGGTAATGTTATTATGATGCTTCGAAACATAATGCTCTTCCCCGAGATAATGACGATTATCTGTTGAGGCGCAATTCAAATGATGCAACGGGAGGATATTTTTTGAATTCGTCCAACAGACAACGGTGATACCGATCACTTTTGATACTCGAATTAATCCTAGTAGGAATCGCTTTGAAGTGCCTTCGATACAATCGAGATTCGGTGTAGGCAGAATCGAGACATGAAAATTGTGTTATCTAGAGTCACGTGATCACTGTGGTAAGAGAAAAGAAAAGGCATGTTTGGTTTTGAAGTAGTGAAAACGAATAAAATGAATTCTTTAGGCTTAAATAATCAGGCGTTTGGTATTTCATTTATGACGTTATGTTCTGCAATGGATGTACAGCGGAAAAAAAATTAATTTTGAAGTCGGTAATACTTTTTTTTTTATATATAATTTGCCAAAATATCATTACAGTCGACTCTCCGTAAGATAACGCACGCGGGAGTTTGGTCGCGCTATATTAGAGATTGTGCTATTTTACGGAATGTCCCCACTAGAGCTGGATAGGCGGACGTTTGACAGAGACAGATATAACCCAAGTACTGCAACACGGAGGAGCAGGAGAAACATTCTCTTTCCGACGAGATAGCGTAGAAAGAGTGGTTGAGGGCAAACGCGATGTTACGAAGCGTTTATTTAGGGAAGTTGACTGTACGAATTATTGTTTTGGTAAATTATATTAAAAATTTGTATTATCGTAAAAAAGGAATTTTTAGGGCTCTTGACAGTGCGTCGATATGGCCTTTATGGCCTTTATTTTATTCGAATCCACACGAAATATACAGTCTCTTTATAGTCCCTGGAATAAATTTTTACTAGACAGTTCGTTGCAATTTTATATCGTTATACAGATTATCAAGGAGTCACTTGACTGGTTATGAATCGCACTGCAGGATTAACGCAAGTCATCGCTGGATAGTCGCTACTATTTTCTCTTTTATATACGATAACTTGTCCATCCAGTGCGTAGTACGAAGTTGGGTCGCGAGCGAGAACAGTCGCTTAGTTCTTGCCGCGATGGAATATCTGTGGCACGCGTTGCAATGCGTCCTCGTAATTGTCGGCTTCTCTCTCGCCTCTGTAATTTACCGTCAGTACACCTATTGGAAGAAACGTGGGATTCCATATGCGGAAGTGATACCAATTCTCGGAAATCAGGCGCCGATCTTTCTTAGACAGAAAACTTTTCCCGGGCTCGTGATAGACATGTATAACCGATACCCCAAGGCAAAGTTCTTCGGCCTGATGGATTTCAATACACCCGCCGTCTTG
>JARQTG010000224.1:0-223226 GCA_030142615.1 Syrista parreyssii
TCTCTCTCTCTCTCTCTCTCTCTCTCTCTCTCTCTCTCTCTCTCTCTCTCTCTCTCTCTCTCTCTCTCTCTCTCCTTCCGTTCATTTACGCGGAAGTACTATAGTGTGGGTTTGGTTCCTAAAAGTGCGATCGGTTAAAACCGTAATGATTCTTAGTTTTGTCCTAACTGGGGTACGGCGGGGTGTTGGTGAGCGGAAAGAGGATGAAGGTGGCGTTGTGTCACATGTAACCATTTATGTCCTGCAATTCTAGTAAATTGTGAGAAAAAAAATGTTCAGGTCGTATTAACCTCGCTGTATTTTCTAGCTGGTTCATTTTGTGGTTGAAGGTGGGTTAGAAGATGTGTTTGATGCAATCTCAGACGATATTAAAAAAGAAATTTCAAGGAAGTCACTTATTATGCATTTTAAACAGACGGGATGTCGTATACAGGGATGGTACCATGTTAGCGGATGACGAAAGTGCATATATAAAAAAATAATAGAAGCGCAACGTGGTCGATCAAAAGATCAACATTTTTAAATAGTTATAATCGCGAGTAAAAAATGATAAAATGTTTCCCACATAAATTCATATGAATTTTTCAACACTTAATATTTTATCATTATATATTCCAACGCTCACAATTCTTTTCTCTCTAGTTTTGTATGCCTTGGTCACTTAGCACGCCGTATGACATTCCTTTGAACGACAGCATCGTGGCCTTAATTTATCTTGACTCAGAAAATGAGTCGAGCATACACTGCGCTAAGCGCAGCACAGTGCATAATGCATCTCTTGACATTTCTATGGCACGAGATGACAGCGCGCTTTTCCTAAGAGCTGGCAACACAAAAAACGATTAAGGGACGACTTCGTTTGTCAGGCACGATAGTTTATGATAGTGGTTTTATGGCTGTGGGAAGGAACGTTGAATTTAACCCTCTGCAACCTACCGAGCAAGGTACGTTTTCCACGAACTACCTTACTTTTACCGCTTCCTCCCACCATCCCTTGCTCGCTAGCTATTTTCCGCCCCTTGAAGAGTATACTGAACTCGTAAGCACGAGAAGTCCTCTTCCGGTGGTATTAAAGTCTCGCTCGCTTACAAGCGACTGTAGCGGCTTGACAGCAACTACTGGGAATCTTACTGTCCCTTAATGCTTCTTGTTTCATATTCCTTTAATGAACCTCCTTTGTGGAATTGTAATGTATAATATGAAAAAATGTATATCAAAGTTTCTCTTTTATTTTTATAGTCGGCTCACGAGTTCGATGTGTTTTTTTGACAGATCGAAAACAATGAAGTCTCTAGCAAGGCACACGCGTCATTATATAAAATATTTGTTACAAAGTATACATATGCATGGTTTTGCACTAAATATATATTTTTATTTTAGCATATCTCAGAGAAAACTCCATTACTTGGGAAATGTTAAAAAAGACTTTGAACTCGTGGACCGACTATACGTCTGAAAAGTAACTTACGTGGTGGCGCCGCGTAACGGCCGCCTGCGGCGATTAGGTTAATGTATGACGGTTAAGTCAAATCAGCACCAACAGATTCAGTACATCACTGCAAATCTAAGTGTCTAGCGAAGTATGTTATTTCCTATCCGTTCTATGGTAGTCACCTTTTATACATTTACAAGTGTGTTGTTACACCTACGTATTCCAATGTAAAAACAATACACTTGAAAGTGTGTAAAAAGTGACTACTATAGAAAGAATAGGGAATAACACACTTCGCTAGACACTTGGATTTACAGTGTAGTAGGATTGATTGTTTTTTACTTATTTGCCTCGTAAACATCACATGCAGTTCCGCCATCCGCGCAAACAGTTGATACTGGCGAACGGCATACTGCACTAGCAGTCGACAGAAGATCAGAGTTGCGCCAAAACTCACCGCGAGGGCTGCGCCACTTGAGTTACTTTTCAAGCGGATGGATGTCAATACGCTTTGCTAAAGCAAACTTCATACTAATTACAACTTTTATTCATTTTTTAAATATGACGTATATGATACAATATGTTCTTGTCGTTCGACAAAGCCATGCTAAACATCCATAAAATTGATACACATTCGTTATATATATGTAGATTTTCTAGTAAAGTTTTACTCGCGAGTTGGCCGTTTCCAGGAACATATCTCGGCTCCCGGAATGCTCTTTCGTTTTAACAGAGCAATATTAAGAGGCAGAAGAATCGTAAAGATTGACTCGAAACATTAAACGGAGAGACTCGAGTGGGCGAAATTCTTTTCAAAGGAAATTGCAATGTATGGTAGCAGCCATTGTAGACTGAATCTATTTGAAGACAACCCATTTTATTTTTTAACCGATTACAAATTTTATTGTGTTCACGCACGTTTTTTTCATTCAAAAACCGTATTCGCCTGTAAAATTTTATTTGCTCCTTATTATTTACTGTCTTTTTTTCTCCACTACCATAAGGAAATGCGATGAAATACTGGGTAATCTATATGATTATGTTTGTATCTAATAATTATGAACGTATGGATGTATTTGGTGTTGTATATTTTTCATGCATTAAAAATTCCATTGAGTACCAATGAAATCAAAGTTAAAAGAAATTTTTATAAGTTAATTATCGGCTGTGTATTAATTAATGTTCTGTTTTCATGTGGTCCTCAAACTTAAAAGAATTCTCAAAGGAGTTCAAACGGCGTATCTCAAAGTCAAGGTAGAACCGCATTTCCTTCGGTATAAAGGAAAATACTAAAGTGCTTCACAAATGTATGATATTGACGTCTAAACAAATGAGGTGACTGCAGGAACACATTGAAAGCATTGGTGCTTTTTATGAAAGATAATTTTTGCCTATAACAAGTATCAATTCCACTTCATAGAGTTCATTTGTTTCATTGCGTCTCCTGGGAAAACCATCAGCATGAAAAAGGAAATGGTTGTAAGCATCGTAACGAGTTCGTTTATTCGCCATCCCTTCGCGATTAATTATAGAAGACTGCTTAATTACTCTTGGAATACATAGCAATGGTCGTTTTGGCGACTGTTAGAGCTCATAGCGATGATTTAGTAAATCGTAACATTCCTAATTGTAACATCCTAACATAATAACAATAAGCAGAAAAGCGAAAAGTCGTGATTATACTTTGATTTGGTACTAACTTTTATGACTACTGAAAGATTTTATTACGCGGGGAAGCGTACGAATTACGAATGCCACAAGATCTTCCTTTGAGTACAGTAATAATTTCCACTTACGCTTTTTACGACTACATATATAGTTTTGTAAAAGCGTAATCCACTAGACACAAACCTTTTAACATAAAAGGCTCTGCACAAAGAAAAAGCAGTTTCCTATTGAATTGCACAGATTTATTTCTATCGTAATTGTGGTCCATAAATAATAAGTCTGTGTGAGAATCATTAACAGTTCTGACTAATACCACTCAGGCAATGATGAAATCATCACTAGCTAATTGTAATCATGCATATTAGTGGATTTAGCATTAACAACATTTATATTAATTTCCCACCTACAATTTCCTAATGCAGATCACGTTCAACTAATCATCAGTTCCTTTACGTTTCATTAATATATCAATTAAATTATATCCGCAATTCACGAAGTCAAAGAAAACCAATTAATGAATTTCTCTATTGCGATTAATTAAGCGAGAATAAACTTAATGAGAAGAGTGGTTCAAAAATAGACGTGGGTTTCTACAAAGTCATCAAAAACCGATCGTGGGGTAGGAGGGAGTGGAGGGAAGACAAATTCAACCCTCCAGGCCAAAGATAATTTTCTTTAAAGTGTAGAACAAGATCATCAGGGCAGAAGTGTTGTATGTATATAGCAACTGGTATGTGCAGGCGCTTTAAACAAAGGAAGTTAGCTGCGCGAAAAGCAGCTTCAACCAACTTCACAGTCCTCCCATTAGAACCGTCTGTTCATACTGACAAACAGACAGGCCGAATCTTTACTCAGCTAAGTGCCAAAAGCGATGGAGAGGATTTTCTGCAACGTGAAAAGAGATTTTCTTTTGTTCTCTTCCCATTGGTTTATTTACTCCTCCGCCGTTCCTCCATCTCGCACTCATCCTCGTTCTACGGGCTTCCCATCATATCGAACAAGGCTACCAATAATCTGGTAAGATTATCAGGAAGGAAGGGGAGCAATGTTGACTCGGGCAAGGCGGAGAGCAATACGGTACAAGGTGTACATTACCGGAATGGAGACCGGGAGTCAGCTTGGAAAAGCAGAAGCAACGTTTCCTCCGGAAGAAGCCAAGCAATTTGTAGTTGGCGGCAACGTTACCAAGCACGAGGCAGACGTTCTCTTACTACTGAGAATGGCGAACGTTCCGACGTTTCTGTCGCTTTAATGAAAACTGTTACGACGAATTCCACGATGCTCCTACGTAACTCCTAGGTTGCACGACGGATGGCCAAAGAAGAGAGTACAGGGCATGTTTAGGATATCGCTACCCAGGAAAATGGTCACTGGACTATCCGTTTACTTCTTTAGGATACTTTTTGTTCTTGGATAAGGTTAAATGTATGCATGTGGATCGCGAAGTTATGGTAACGTACAGAATTCCTGGGTATGTAGGTATCTAACGTAGAAACAAGTGGCGAAATACGAGAGGGAATGTGCACCTATACTTGTATATACTTTCGTAATACACCCTGTATTACTTGGGAAAATTGCACCAAGAATTATTAGGAATATTTTATCGCTATTTTATACTCGTGCTAAGTACTATGACGTTTATCATCTTTGAATAATTGCACTAGAAATTCGTAAGAGTATTTCGTATAATCCAAGCAGAAAATCATTCATGAAAAACTGTATACTAGACTTTTTAAAAGTGTGCCAGGTAGGATAGCCCATAGAAAAGAACAGAGTATAAAGTATTCTGTTGTTTAGCCCCATAGTCATTGAAGATCTCGCTTAGTCTGTACGGGCCTAGTTGTAGTCTAGACAGACCCTGGATTTATGAAAGAAAATTTCTACTAGGCTAGATAGTCTTTCTAGGGAAAATAGGAAAGGAGCCTTCGAAAAAGTCGCAGTGAAGCGTATGGAGCATTAAAGCCTTCTATCATGAGACAAAGGCTCGTATATACCATGTACGTTGGTCATGGAGGCATAAAGCTCGAGTAATGCGAATCCTAAACTGTCGTGGAACAAGCCGTCTGTGCCTAAAGGCACCCGACAGCAGTAGAAGCTGCAAAAGGAGTAGAAGCGGTAGAAGCAAGAGAGACGCAAGGGGGACGAGAATTCTGCCTGAGACGGTAAAGAGCAGAAACATACATGTATGCTCTATGTCGTGAGCTTTCCTGGGGTTTGTACTGCCGAGCGTCTGCGTGGACCTGATGGGGAAAGCGTTTGACTATAGGACCTGAGACATTGCCTGAAGGAGATCTTGAGGAAGAAACGCTAAGGGGTCTTGCATCCCATTAATAGAAAGTTGAAAGGTTCTTTTTGAATAAAGCAATTTTTTGCTTTTCAATTTCTTCAGTAATGCACGTGAAATAAATAACCGCATTGCACTGTATTACTTCGTACGCGTCGAGGGAAAAACTGAACCTTGGGATTAAACGAAAGTCTCGTTCCAGAACATGAGCACAAATCGAAAACTGCGGCAAACTCATATGGGAAATATCTGGCTGATATTGGAAATGAGAAATACGTATTTATTCTTTCCTATAAACTCATTCTTTGAGATGCAGATTAAGTAACAGGATGGTACATAAACAAAGTTGAAGAATCACGTCAAAGTTGTAGAAATGAACAATGGGGTTCGATAGAAATAAATAATGAAAATATCGCAGTGATGCATAAAACTAGAATGCAGTCACCTTTTAGACGATAAGAATTCTTAAGAAAAAATTTGTTGCGCTATTTGAAAGAATATCCTAGGAAAGTAGACGCAGGTGTCAGAATGAAGTGATTCTACAGAAATTCAGCTAGCATATAAGGGGAATTTCATCGTATTGAATCCTGTAGTGAGGGAAAAGTGGACAGGATCTTTTAGTAGGACGTAAAGGAGATGAAGGGAGCGTTGCTTTTCAAAAAGGGATTTCTTTCCACGAGGACAAGCTGCGTTCTGTTACCGCCCGCGCGCACGCGCGCTCTACATGAGCAATCATACATAGATACCCACATGTGAAATCCATCCCTTCCCATTTTTATACCTTGCTTGCTCACCCTCTCAATCACCGCGACAACGTTTCCAATGTGCAGTCAGCTTTGTTGGGTCTTTTTTCACTGTGAAATACAGTTTTCGCATTGCGACTACGGAAAAGGGATTTCCGAGGTGCACCGTACCGTGAAGTAATCCCTGGGCTCGGCTTGTCAATTCACTGATATGGTGACAGCATTTTTCAATCGATTCGCAGTTGACCGTTCCAGCACGCAACTCTCTCTTAATGTCCCTAGGTAGAAAAAAATATATTAAAAGTATACAGATCGTATACAGTTTATACACGATTTTTCCCACATAAGTATAGTGCATGTGAATAGTATATAAAATTTGCACAGACTCCATTGGACTAAGATCGGCCATCTTGAATTATAACGTCACAAGCAACAAAATGTATTTTTCACTTTTTATAGAAACTTAACTTTCAGGGACTTTTGATGAATTTACTTCCTCGTATACGTTGACTGTGATCTATACGTCGCTTAGGCACCCTGTACATATATGTAACCTTGAAAATGCAACGAATAAAGAGGTCGTATGTTCGTATCTCACCTCTGTCATGCACCTCGCATATATTAGTCTATTACACTTTTATCACATTTTCAGCACAATAACGGAGCATAGATCTTGGCGGACGGAGGATTAACACATTGTGTTACAGTTTCATGATTGAAATATGTAAAATGACTAGAAAAGGTGAAAAATAGGATTCACACTAGTTGATGCTATTTTTTACGCTTAGAGATATTAATATATTCCACTAGATGTCGTCATATGATAATTTTATTATCCATCCTGGGCCGCTATGAATTTTCAAACTTGCACCTGTTTTAGAAAGGGCACTGCAGTGTCCTGGGCACACTCTTGGGCATACGCCAATCCATTCGGAATCGTTAACTATAGTAGTAACATTCTTTATTATTACAACTTATTTTCTATTTTCTCCATATTCATGTACTGGAATCAACTAATTAAACACCGAGCAAGGATAGCTACTATTCATAGTTTGTCTTTATATGAGGGCCCTGTGGTTTCTACATTCTACATTATCGACCGAGATCGAAAAGTTCCAAATTCTGCCGCATGATAAACGCGTATATCATATTCTAACTTCCGATCAAGGTCCGGAGGATCCTTTAGTAAGAACTGAAAATGATAAACTTACTTGCGTATAAATATGACCTGGATTTTACTGAAATTGTGTACAAATAGAAAGTTGACTCTGAGTCTATAGATTTAAAGTACAAAATTGTTAAGAATAAATCAGAATGTTTGTCAGTAAGCGCCTTAAATATGAAACTGTCAGCTGATAGTTTTTAATACGTACGTCAAGCTTCGAGCTTTCGAGTAAATTAAGCATTACTGGCCACATTCAGGCATATTACCCACCTTTACATTAGTTACATTCATTAAATAATATTTCATTATCTAGTCAGTGAAATGCATTCGAATATTACATAACGCTGCAAGAGCCTGAACTCTTTTGATTGAATCCAAAACAATAAGGGGTCCCCACGCAAAAAAAAAGTATAGCTCTAGTATTATAATCGTGATTTAAGAGTATGGTATTTGGTATCGCAAGAGTACATCCACAGTATATTAACCATACATATATAATTTAGTATTGGATATATTTCGCTGATTCGAAGGATCCACACTGTATGAAATTAGTATCGATTTAATATGGGAAAAAGTATATTTGTTAAAATATCAGGTAGTTATGGGTTTCGTCTAACGGTTGTCTGCCAAATACTGTTTTAATATATGGCTCAAGGAAATAACATATAACATTTGATAAACCTTTTCAGGGATTGCGTTGCTATAAGTATAGAATGAATATGCCATTTTAGCGATAAAAATGAATTTCTCTTTCTTGAATTATACATATAAATTAACAAATACGTTACAGACTATAACCATGTATCCTATTTAATTTTTTCATTTCCTTACAAGTTTGATCAAGCGATGTCATAAGACTATCAAGCTAATAGAAACGAATTTTTTCTCTGCTGCCGCTGTAATTTTAACCCAATTATCTTTCAAAACCTTTATTCCGTATATACCAAAATATACATCATAGGTATAATTAGATAAATGTGAATTGTTTCGTTTAAGCGATATTCTTTATCTCTTGTATTGAAATTTAAAAGCCTTTTACAAAAATGTTTGTCGGTGTAAACTATTATTTAAAATTCAGCAATATTATACCGCTGGAAGCAAGAAAACTTAATGTAAACTAGGAAAGCGTTAATCAGTCCTTATTGAAGTTAAACACAAGCTATATTAATAGTCTGCTTGAGGTTAGATTAGCGGTAGACGTGCTTAGGATCAAATGGTGCGGATAGGCTTTCTGCCTCGTCATTTATGCCAAGAAATAACCATAACGAAAAATGATCCTAATACCTATTTATCTAAACAAGCTCGCCCTTGACACGTGAGGTTAAAGGTTAAAACGTCTAAAGAAAAGGGTGTTTCGACGCTATTTCGTACTTAGACCCTCAAATTCTACCCGGGGAAATGAAACACCCTAGAAGTTGGTTTTTCAGGTGAGTACTGAAATATGAGTAGGATTTAAGGGTTAAATGTGTACAACCGTCTCTAGGTATTTCTGTAACGTCATCCTGTGGTCTCGTCATTTCTTTTCTTGATTCCAGAATTAGGTTTCTCATAAACAAGGAGAAATAATCAAAATTTGATTTTTTCTTCGTCTGTATACCCAGTAAGATACACCTACGCATTGTGGGTTGTTATATTAGGCGGTTGTGTCGTAATCCTTTCGGAGTATATGCACGCCAGTGTACGCATGTGCTATTTTGAAATTGCATTCGTGGATACGCATGAAATAGAGTTCTCGATTATCATATTTAAAGCCTAGAACGGAGTTTGCAAACTACGCGTTTATAGCTTCTAAAAAAAAGAGGTTAAAGGCGATTTAAAAATTATAAAGCATGCTACACTAATTGGAAGTATTTCATAGCGTGTTGGAAAGTTTGTCCAAGGATAGATAATAAAAATGAATTTGTGTTATTTATATACACAAGAACAATTGGGATGATGAACCTCGTAAAATGCTGAAATGTTACCCATGTCTCCTTCCTACCCCTTTACGTTCGACGCTCAAATAACATCCACGCCCCGTCTAGTACGACGACCCTCATAAAGGGGAATAATAATTTGCTCGTCGAAATTTTCATCACAGTTTTCATCGAGCGCCCAGTTTACGGTTGGACCCTTAGCCATAGCGACGAAAAATGAGAATTTTTGTGGAAAACTGACGACGTCGTGTAGGAGGATTTTCGTGTTTGTTATCGCAACTAGAAATTATCTATGAATAGAATTTTATGTATGTACTTCATTTCGTTCATTTTTTTTTTCTTATATCGTGGTTGCATTTATTAGGAATAACTGAAAATATAATGATTCGTGTTGAAAAGAGATAATCTTGCAGATGATTGTTTGAATCCTAGTTGTAAAGTGTATACTGTTATATGGATAATGTTATTTCACTTTAAAAAAATGAAACTATATGATTTATGATTAAATGTAGGGAAAATATCTTGGTTATCTGTAGCTAATTGGTTTATCCTCTGTATTTAGAAAAATTTTTATTTCACATGAAAAGCATTAGGGGTACTCATATGTAACGTCGTTTATTTCAAAATTTTCAGTAGCTTGAAAAACGACATTACTTATGGTTACCTCTAATCATAGTAAAAGCGAAGAACACAATGCACAAATTATTTTATTATAATTATTCTGGCCAAAAAATCTTGATCGATATTTCACTTCGTTGAACTTATTTTGACTAATTATTGAATAATCATTTCCCTGTTTAGGTATGGTACAATTTTGTGTTACTTCAGCTTGTCTTTCGCTCCGCCGTTGGCTGCCTACGCCTGGCCTTGGTATTTTTTAAATAATTTATTTCTCATAATTACAACTGCAAATTAGTAATGTTATATATGTTTCTTTAGCAATTTTTCCTGTAGAATGCAATGGCTGTTTTTTAAAAAGAAAGCTTAGTTTTTATTTTGAACAAAATTTGCATCATACTCTATCATACTTAAAAAAAAATCCGTAATCTCCCGGGATCCTCAGATTGCTCCGTTTTTACTTGGATTTTAACTGGTTAAAGGGGTTTTGGAAAAAGTCATTTGTACGCGAGTGTATAATATTATTTTTCTAAATTAAAATAAGATGACGATGTGTCGTAATATTTATGAACAGGCAATTCATTCCAGAAATGGAAAGTCAATCCTTAAAGAGGGCTAAAACCCCATCATGGCTCGCTCAAGAATGCACCCCTAATTCTGAATTTTAAATCAGGTGCGTGACAAAATTAGCAGTCCGAATACGTCTCTGCGATACGTTCTAACACTGTGTATACTATGCCATATACTCTGCATAATGTATACACGACATCCCTTAATTTATTCCATATCGTGTTAATTCCCAGCAGCCATCTCATCCCGTAGGAAAGAGCAGCACGCGCCCCTAAAATTACTCCCTCGAAAGTGGGCCAGTTAATTCTAACCCTTAGTTACTTACGAGCAAGTCTCTTGAACGTCTTCGCAAATTCCGCTCAGCTCATCGTAAGGGCAGTATATCTAGAAAAGGTCCCATTTTCAGAATTTATTCTGATGCTTAGATTGTCTCGCGGGCACTGACGCAATAAATGACTATTTTTTCAAGAGAGACGAAATTTTCTACATCTACATTCTACAAAAACAATAAATAGTTCTTAATATTAGTATTATAAAATTTTGTAAATAAATAAGGTAAATAGGGTTGTGGAAAAGTGTGACTCGTCACACATGAGATACACTTGAAAAATGCAATCTCATGTTGATCTTCCCCAGATAAAAAAATTCTTATCTGGGATTAAATAAACGCTTAAGAAATCACACGAGCAAATGAATTTTCACGTTATATATATATATTATTCATTTAAAATAATTTAAAAGATTTATCAGTGCGCCGTATTAGAAACAAGGGTAATTCACGTAACAAAACTTTTCAATCTTATTTATTACTTATTCAGAACTTGATTTTTACTTTAAATTTCATTAAGATTGAATCTACAATTTTTTAGAATTTTTTATGTGTGGATAGAGCATCTAAAGCGTCTAACAGTACTTTGTTACGAAAATAAAGGTGAAAAAGGAACAGTTCTCGGTGAGGTTCGTGGCGTTGGCGCAGCTCAACATGAAACGAGACTTCTAGAAAAGTGAGTCTCAAATTGAGATCAAAGCAGCAACCACAGTGTTTATAGCGGTGGAAGAACGCAAGGAAATTAACGCAAGTCCAGTTTAGTTTTTACCCCTGAACCAAGATCACCCAAGCATGTAGTGGTCGCAGGATGCTGGATTCAACCAGAGTGTAGAAAATCTGACTCATTATACAAGTAGCAAGCAGCAGACTTCACTCTTGAGAAAATTCATAGTGGTAGTGAAAAGCACACAGCCGATAGCTAATGTCGACAGGAATAGGCTTACATGTTTTGAAAGTCCTGTTGCAGATATGAAAATCACAAATTTATATCAGACATTAATAATCAGGGATATACAAATTATGTGATAGATAATTTAATTACTTTGGCATTTTTGTAGGAATTTAAAAGGTGGAAAATAATAATAATTGGCAAAAACTGCATAATTCCATGAAATATTACTTTTAAAATAATACCAGCAGAAACTATTGTCTTTCAGAATTTTCACTAACAAAATATCGGGGCAGACAGGGTTGTTCGATGCACGAATGCAAGAACGTCGTAACTTATGCATTCACAACCGCAAAAAATGTTTTTTTTGCGAACGTGAAACTTTTATAGAGGAAGTGCTGCACAGCTGCAAACGCAACCAGACCCGAGTCAAAAAATAAGTCCTATTTCGATTCTTTTTCGTTTTTCTCGGTAGTACGAGAATAGGATTTCTAAGTTCTGTTTCAACCCGGAATACACAACAAATAGGCGTAGATCCGGACAAAAAGAACGAGATCAGACTTATCAAGACTTATTTATCGAACGACCAGACTTAGATCAGTGTGAGGAGAACGAAATCAGGACTATGAGGATCGAAACAGGATTTACTTTTTAACTCGGGCAGGCGGATCTTGTAGAGTTGAGTGCGGAAATTAGATGTCATCAAAATTTCGATTCTTGTAATAATCAGACCTTTCAAAACTCCCACATTTGACATACGCATAGTTTGGCTGATTAGAGGCAAAGCAAAACTGGTTTAGAGGCTAAGCGAAGTAGAACCGATAAAATGGACGAAAGATTATCATTTCAATTTTTGCTCCTTTTCTTAGTTGATAATAAGAAGTTCAGAACTATCAATTGGTCTTTTTCTGACAAGTCTATGGTCAAGTCGCACTAACATGGATAACCACGAGCGACCTGGATAGTCGGTCGCCTTTGATGATCTTTGAAAGAATTATGCATGTTGAACGAGATTAGGACATTGAATGTGTATTGTACCGTGTTGTATCGTTCTATTACGATACAATCCGCGATATGAATACGGAAGTCCGGCTGCCTTCTGCAAGACATGCATGCTTTTACATACGAAAAATAAATACAGATATAATAAACATAATTTCGATAACAGTAAATTGCGATCATCATTTGCTTGAACTGCCAGGTCTCGCTTAAAATACTCT
Organism: Syrista parreyssii; assembly: GCA_030142615.1. Taxonomy (NCBI): domain Eukaryota; kingdom Metazoa; phylum Arthropoda; class Insecta; order Hymenoptera; family Cephidae; genus Syrista; species Syrista parreyssii. The sequence continues at coordinate 12,834 of JARQTG010000224.1, forward strand.
TAATGGGAAATATACTTGAGTATTACGAATACTTTGAATTAGAACTCAGGGTATACGGACTTTCGTGACCTTGCTGATACTCATTCCATAAAGAACTTATATGTACAATGTTACTTACTTAAAAAAATGTACAAGTAAGAGTCTTACTGTAAGACTATTATTATGTTATTCCGTAACAGGAATACCTAATACTAAAAAATTGCGATAGAAGACATTGATTATTAATCGAATACGGTTACTGCACAGGTGAATGAACACTTCTACAAAACATACATATATAACGTATAAATATGTATATATATATAGTAAAAAAAAGTTTTGTTTCTATTATTTTGCGTTCTTCTCGGCAGTACGAGTACAAAAATTTATAAGTTCTATTTCAGCTTTAAATATATTTAATGAAAATATAAATTATATCCCTCAAACATTCGACACCAAAATTCATTCACAATTCGGTGCATTTGCATTAAATGTGTTTAATGAATGTTTTTTAATTTATTTATCATTTTCAATATAATGTTATTGTCAATATAATGTTACTTACATACAATTGCACCTTGTATGTAGAAGGGTGTACACTGGTTTGAGATATCATGGCGCCTCTTATCACTGATATTTCCTCCTCGTTGCTCTTCAACACGAACAAGATATGTGGGAGACAGCTAATTCTTTTCCATTTACTATTACGTTTGGAACGAAGGATATGTCGTGGCTAATTGTTTCAAACCCTGTTCTTATAATATTATAAGGCTGATGACAGTCAGGGCCGTGAATATTTATAACTAACTCATCTAAAATCAATTGCAAAAGTGAGTAAAAGTATAACTTTTCTGTAACCCGATACATTGTTTTCTAGTATTGTATTTACAGTTGTGCTTACCTTATGAAGAATAACTTATTATCGACTTGCACTTAAAGAATTTCATAAAGTTAATAGCCCTATACAAGCTCATGTAAAGAGTCCAGGAAAAATTGCAATATTTCACCGGGCGTAGCTCCTTGACGTTGAGCAAATACCTTCCACATTGTAACAGAATGCAAACACCAATGTTTTGCTGGCTCACTCCTTCGGGCTATTTATACTTTTATGCGCTTTATTCATGAAAATATTATATTGGATTTCTTGTTTTGATTTCTAATATTCTATAGAATCGAGTTACATCGTAGTATGCGAGAACTCGAGTCTTTCGCTAGAATAGGGTCACTGTACAATAAATCAGAAAATATGTGTATTGTACTTATGAATATATGAAGGCTGACAATTATAAGAATTTAGGCAATACAGTATTACATAATAACAGAAACAATTTTAATTTCGGTTGGACAACCAAAATTAATGTGACGCCTGACTGGCTAACCATGTCACGCATGAATATTATAAGGTCCCATACAACGGACAGCCCTTGCTGAGGCGAACCAGAATATCGGAGTGCTTTCCAAGCCCTGATGAAGCCAACTGTAATCTTTGCGAGCCGTCAATCAAATTTTCAGACGCAGCTCCAACCCGGAAATCAATTGCAACCATATGAACAACCCGAATAGAAATTTATTAAGATTCGCATCAGGCCCAGATCCTACTTGAGTTAACTTAAATCAGGTGCTGATCTGTTAATTTGATCTGGCCTGGACCAGAGATGTAACACCATGGCAGATTCGTGGTTCCGATTAGGCTATCCAATGATAAAATCGTCAGTAAAATATTATGTAATCTCTCCCAATTGTTAACGTATTATATATATACCTATATGATATTTTTCACATAAAACTCAAATTATAAGTACCATATATATAAGATTTAATAGCATGTCAAAATAAAATATGATGGAAAATAAAAGAAACGTGTTGATACTACAACAATGACTGTTTAATTCTAAAAATATTTTGAAATTAGTTTTTGAATATCAAATCAGGTAAACCGAATACGGACTTGATTTGCGGAGAGTCAGGATGTTAAGATAAGAAGTAATTCAGGCATTCCCAATTGGAACCGGGTAAGGCATAAGAAGGAATGTCTTCAAATGGATGAGACAGTACGCTCCGGATCCGTGCCTATTTGGGATTTTCCTGACAGGTCAATCCGTATAGGGCCCTGATGAGTACCACATGTAAATGCAAAAATAGGGCAGATCTTAGCAGAACCTGAGCCGACCTTGATGATGTTAAGGATTGCCTGATGAAATTGCTACGTGGGAATGGCCGCAAAAACCTCAAAACTAAAAACAATTAAATTTATTAAATCAGTATTAAACGATGTAACAAAATTTCTTATTACTCGGTGATCATTATTTGGAAATATATCAATAATGTAGGGTCGGAATGTCAGGGTTCCATTCTATGCAGAGTTGCCTATTTCTGTATTGCTTTGTCCTTTCCTAGGCAGCATCAGAGTACATGCCTATCCTAGTGAGGATAGCCCTAGTGAAATATTATTCTCCTAAGTATTATGGCAGTCTGTGCACAATACTAGTCTAGGCGTGGACCTTAGGGAGTATTCAAAATGAACCGAACTAATGTCTTAGAGTAATATTACGATGATGTACTCTAGAATGCACACGATTCCCTAATTTGAAAATAAGACTTGATTACATATTCTAGTAGCCTAGATTTCATATTCCGTCCCTGAGGGCATCGGTTGAGGGAAAAAACCTTTACTCCCCGAGGAAGAGCTTCGTCTTATATTATATCTGTTAGGATCGCAAATCGTAAAGCGAGTTCACGAGTTCGGTTAGTAACACCAAAGTAGGAACGGATTATGGGAAGGTTAGTTGTTGAGACCCAAGGTGATCTTGAATCATTGTTGAAGAGTATGCTGTACGCATTGGGATTTGTATTATAAAACTCTCGTTTATTGGAGTGTAATAAATGAGACGGTAGACAGCGAAACTCTTTCTTTTCTCGCCCCCATGTTTCCCTGTACTATTTTTAGCTAGCTGAGACTGAGTAGGCAGGAGATTTGGAAAATCAGCTGTGGTAAGAAACGGTGATGTGGGAAAGCCGCATCTGGTGCCCGACACTAGGTTTTTCGGATTTTAGCACGTTGGAAGGGGCCCAGATATTTGTTGGCTAACAATAAGCGTGGAAGCAAAGTACTTCACACAGTATGTAGCTGTTTTCCTTATTTCCTTTTAATTCTTTTTTTAAGGTTAGTACTACGTCACAGATCAAACACATCCTCTTTTATCAAAGTATATGCTTCGGTATATAACATTTATGCGTTCAAAATATTTTTGTATTAGTCATCAATATATTGCATTAACACAATGGGGTCTGTACGGCTTCTATGTGAGTTCTGGTTTTATGAAAGTTGACGCAACTGCAAGAAGGGTTAAGCATACGAATTGCAGACAAGTATAAAACAAAAATTTGTTACCAAGTTATACTCGTCACGAAAATACGGTACGATGATTGTTCCAGTTTAACCGAAGTGTCATCGGTAAATCAGTGAGTTTTGTGACAGAGTGTACAGAGACGGGGGGAAACGTTACAGAGTGGTAGGGGTAGGAAATGTGGAAAATGGAATAAAATGGAACGGTAGAAAAATATGGATAAAGAGTGTACGAGGGAAGCAGAGCGGGGAACAGTAGAAATGAATAGAAGTCGGAAAAATGAAAACTGCACGAGTGGCGGCTCATAAAGGTGAATTACACACTCAATATTATCAGCTTCATTGCATTCTGGCAGGCTGCCTTCCATATGCCCGTATAAATAAGAATATTGAGTCTCTCACACATCCTCCATTTACTTTCCAGTAGCTCGTATACAGGAAAGGGCTCTGTTTTCCAATATTCCTATAAGAATTTCAATAAGGGGCAGGCCATCTTTACTTGCGCCAAAAAGTAGCAAGAACGATTCAATTTCTTCAGAGTACATGCAAATTTTGTGTGCATAAAACTTATACATTCCGACAAGACATAAATAATTTTAATGCTAAAGTCAAGATAAAATTTCTACTCGTTAAACATTTCTCTGAAGGTTCTCTAGAATTCCGTTTGCGGAATAGCTCTGCTTTCTTTTTCGTCTCATGGGTCGAGGTTGGAAGGCAGAGTATTTCTGGGGAATCTGAAATTACGTGGCGTCCTATCCTATGGATACGACACTGGACTCCGTCGTCTCTATACGGGCCGTACACCCTAACCGGGGAAAGCAAGCGAGCAATGGAGCGCAATCAAGCGACCGCCGTCAGACGCGAGCAATAAAACAAAAAAAAGTCCAAGCTACCCCTGGACGGCTTGGACCGACATCACTCCGACTTCAGTGTGATCTCGTGTGACGTTACACACGAGACCGCATGTAGGACAAAGCAGAATCGCCACTCCCATCTACAGTGCCATTCACTTGCAGCGAACGTTTACTGGGAAGAAATGTTTTTAATTAGAAGACATTATAAAATATATAATAACGTTAAACTGGTCGCGAATGTAGATATACTCGTTTGAAAAAATATCAACGTGTAATTGAGAATGAAAATTACTAGTGTAGGCCTGAAAAAATTAATTAAGAGAAAAAAGTTTTAATGTTTAAATGACATCTTCGGTACTGATAAATTTGTATCTTGTGTTAATATTTTTTCGCAAATAAACTTTTCCATGTTCTGCACTCTGAGATTGACCATTTCTTAGGCTGAATATGATAATTTGTTATTTTGATATTGACAATGAGAGAAAACAAGTTCACAGATTCTAATTAATTTGCTGTTTTAAACAAAGTTTATTTGAATTTATTACACAATAATAGTGCATCATCTGTCCACTATATTCTGCACAATCATTTAGGAGTAAGAAACGTTTGTACGTTTTGGGTGCCTCACTCGTTGACCGAGGAGCAAAAGCAAGAGAAGGTGAAGTGGTGCAAAAATATGTTGAAACGTTTTAAAAACGGGAACTGTAAGGACATAAACAGTACCATAAAGTGTAATAAGACTTGATTGTATTTTTATCATGTGTGGACAAAGTCACAAAGGCTTGGCTTTTTGAAGAGGAAGATATTCCAATACAGGTGCAAAAATCTCGAACCGTTAAGAAGAGAATGAACGATGTCCTCTTCTGAAAACGTGGTATTGTACAAAGTGTTGAACTAGAACAACGGCGTAGAGAAAAGGTGTCAAAGACGGCATAGCGGAGAACAAGGCAAAATATATCCCATCTCAAACACTGTTCCCCTAGAGTGACCTCGTCCTGGCATACCCAAGCGTGTTTGTCAGCAGTGATCTGGAGACTTAAAATCCTACAACCTCGGTTCCGCCTCGACATGTGCTTCCTGCACCACGACAATGTTCTAGCTAATCAGGCACAAAGCCAACGATGTTTTGATCAAATTTTGCGCTATACCTGCTACATTCCCTACAGTTCAGATTTTGTTCCTCGTGATTTTGGATTGTTCGCCTAGGTGGAGACACAGCTGAAAGGTCGGCGCTATATCAGCAACAGCAAGCTCTCGGCAGTATGGGATCAGATGTGTGCCAACGTCCCAGAAGAAATGTGCCAGGTTTGATTCGATACCTAGTTTCGGCACATCGGAAAGCGTATTTTACGCGTAGATGTCTATTACGAGAGATTGTGAATTACATAACAAAACTTTTCGAGCAACTGTGGTCAACGTAATATTCTGCGAGTTTCAATTGCCATAGATGTGTTATATATGTAAATTATATAGAATTGATCAATTATAACAGAACCAAGCAAACGAAAATAAATTCCAATTATATAAATTATAAATAAATTATCACGTTTATTACGCCGATGTTTACGTGCGTATTGGAATTATTTTGTATTTTTTCAAATATTTATTTATTATTTAACGTAAATTCTTATCCGTACTGATATAGCAACGTTGTAAACTTATTTTTCAACTCAGATGAGCGACATCTCAGCTACTTCCTCTAAGAGCAAGCGAATAAATTATCACTAGAACGATCTACTATTCTAAATAGGTGACAGCTGGAGTATCCAGACTTAGAGAATTTCAAAAAGGAACCTGTAAAATCGAAAATCGGATTAGTAATTAATTTCCGTCTTTATCCGACGCTTTTCATTTTCATTCTTTCCTATAATTTTGACAGTAACATAGCAGTGACCTCCTTTTCATTAAAGAACTCAGTACAGATCCAGAAATATCTCCACACGAAGCCTTATAGGAATACAAACAGATGATTAACTCGTGGGTCTACATATGTTATCTACAGAGATATTTGACTGTTGCTGCAGACACGTGTCAGTCCGCTACACTATTTCGCCATTTACGGTAAAGATCTGCAGTCAAATCTCTATAGTTCGGTCCCAATAATTGCAGACAAACCCGGATCAATGCGTATCGATCATGAATGGTAGGAAAACAGTCACTGTCTACTACTGTTTGTTTAGCAATCAGGCCTTGCAAAAAAGAGGGTTCGAACAGATCTGTTTGTGTGTATGAACAACCGATTTGAAAAGAACCAATGTACGCATCAGTGATCACCCTACTCGTGCATCAATCTCGACCCGAGTCGAAAGATAAGTCCTGTTTCGATTCTTTTTCGTTCATCTCGGCAGTACGAGAACAGGAATTATAAGTTCTACTGCAGACCGGAACACGCAACAAACAGGCCTAGATCCGAGCTAAAAGAACGAGATCTGACTTATCAGGACTTATTTGTCGAACCACAGGACCTACATTAGTGCGAGGAGAACAAAATCAGACCCATGAGGACTGAAAAAGTACTTATTTTTTGACTCGGGCATGTTTTATAGTTAAAATTAGTTTCACATTTTAAACGCTAATATTGCTGTTGGATGATATTAAAATTTTTTTTGCAAAGTAATATGATATAATTTTTCTTAACGACGAAAAACACGATAAAAATATTTTCCACAGTTTCACCCCCTCTAAAGATTTCAAATAAAATAATTAATTAACTGTTCCTGCTAAATTATTTTTAGTCGTAATAGATAAATAAGCATATCAAATTATACATCGTGTGCGGTAAAAGTTAGCATAGTTGTTGTCCATAATTTGTGTTACAATCAGTATATTGCCAGAGTAAGTTTAATAGGGGTTGGAAAACACATCGCAGAGAATCTGATTCACCATATATTAGACAGTAAGATATGACATTTGTTTTATCTTACGTGTTGCCGGTTTTCTCTCGTGGGATGGAAGTTCTGTTTGGTGCATTTCCATTCGACCGATAGTTTCCTTTGTGCATCCATGTTTCTATACATTTGTGGAATATTGAGCAGTTTCACATATTTTCCGTAGTTGTCGTGGCGCTTTAGTTCAATTCCACGATAGTAAATTTTGCTCCCTTTGATATATCATTGATACATATTTCGGATCCAATAAGCTCAGCTATTATTCTCACTACAATCACAATCTACAACCTGTTATTACAATCTGTTACCGTGAATGAATTGTTTATCGAATATTAGAACTGCACACTGCGATGGGTATACGAGGTCCATTCATAGTATACTAATCGCTACCCTGCTTATAAAATTTGAATGTTTTGTCTCCGCAGTGTGTGATAATTGAATTTAAAACAGCTTTTATAGCTTTGTCGAACCAATCACGTGCTAGTCTGAAAACTGGAAAACTAAACTTCTCATTGATAAAATCAGTCCTCGCGAAAGACTTGGCGAATGAGAAAATCGATTTTTAGTCGCATGACTCATTCGATAGAAATGTGAAGGTGCCTTAAATCTCTACCAATAAGGCAATATATCTTGGAGTCGTCGGTTGGTTACTTCAAGTCTATAATTCCCCTAAGTAGGTAAAACTGGAAAGAAGTGGACGACACCTTTACGGAGCAATGTCGATGTGCCACCACACAGGTAAATAAACTCTATGGCGAACCAGCAAAAGATTAATTATCGCTAACTGAAATCTCGGAAAACTATTTTGGCGAATCTCAATCGAACTCTTTTATACCATAAACGAACGTCTAGAAAAGACATGAGTTTGCAAGCTGCACATGAATAATCTGTACGGTACGTAGTGTGGAGGTTCTTAAGGAAGTGAATTTCTGACTGGTGAGTGCAACTTGTACTTTCTCGTTCCTCTCACACTAATTTAAGTCTGGTCGTTTGATAAATAAATTCTGATGAGGTGACCTCGTTTTTTTGGCCCAATTCGAGGCCTATTTGTTGTGTATTCCAGGTTGAAACAGATCTTATAAATTATGTTCTCTACTGCCGAGAAGAACCAAGAAGAATCGAAACTGGAGTTATTTTTAGACTCGGGATTGCTTAGTCGTCTTCGATAAATTTCACGATGTCCATCGAAAACATTTCGTGTAATTCTTCTATTCGAGTTTGCATGAAATGTACGGCAGAATGGAAGTCCGGGGATATGGAGAATGAAAGGCCAGTGGAAGGGTTGTGGGAGGTTAAAGTTGTCCGGGAACTCATCTTTCCTGAAATCGTACGGATCCTCGTCGCGGTACGAGTTTCGAACAAGTTTCTCCTGCCACGCCGTCGCTCTTTCCAGCTCGTCAGGGTTGTCACTCAAAACTTTTCGAAATCTGGCTGTCTCAATTATCGGTGAAGTTTCTCAGTGCCCACTTCCATTCTGTGGCCATTGTGTCTATATCTCGTACTTTCAATCTGAATCTTTGCCTCCCTACGATTCTCTATCGGTAATCGATATAGACCAGTAAAGATACCATAAGGACGCCATTACTACCACCAATGTTGCTCGTGCATTATGTCCATTGAATTTAACCGCATTTATTTTCTAATTCGAAAATTATTATTTTGTTTCAGAGATACGAGTTTTCCTTCGCGTCAAATATATAATAGGTGAAAGACAGTATGAAGAAGTTACGGGTGCCAAATTTTAATTCCAAATGTAATAATGTTAGTCTGTCAGTTTGAAATGATTTCCAGGAATACAGTGCGATTACTACTATGTGATTTTGTAATTTGGTATAATTAAAATTTCAAAACTGAAGGATAATGGACGACTTCAGACAAGATCACGATTGATGGGGAAACTGGGTTAAGGTTAAGCGTATCCATGACTATGTCGTAGTGCCTTTACGAAAGAGGGAAGATTGGACCAGGCCAGATACTGTTGTTATACCCAAATTGCAGCTTATCTCGGCTCCGTGGCCAATTACCTTTTTGCTGAGGATCCAAGATTACCTCGTTGTACAAAAATCTCTTCCGACAAATTAGACCCATACAGACATAAAAGCACGATGCATCGCTTGTTAACTCATAAATTTTCAATTATGATTTTCAAACCCTGTATATATTTTATCACTCATTCTTTAAAATTCGCGATACGATACTCGTATATGGTTAAATTTTAGATTAACCACGCGGTATAATTATATTATACCAAACATGATATTTTTATTGAAACAAATAATTAATATATTGATTACCAATAATTTCTTTTGTTTCTATATGAGATAGCATATAGATCTTCATCAACGAACATTCTCATATTAATATACGGCCAAAATCTTATACTGATCGTACATAATTCATATATTTTTTTACTTGGGAGAGGCAATTATAATATAATTTTGTAATTCCTCCGACGGTATTATTTTTTTCATGAAGCTTGGTTTACCCCACCTTTCCCTACTTTTCCAGATTCAAATATTACAGTACATTTATAGACATTTGAACTTCTCACCACGCTCGTTGCTACAGTACTGCTTTTAATTTATATTACTCGTTACATTATCTGGCATTTCTTTCCATTTCCCTCTTTTCCACTACTCTGCATCACATATGCGCATTATCTTAATCTATGTATAATCACATATTCAGATATACCGATTCTCCCTACCGTATTCGTTTTTTAAAATATTCCATTCACTCATCTGATACACACCTGGTAAGAGATATCATTGCCAAACGACTGAATATCATCTCGTACCATTTCCGACCTTAAGCGTTCATGGAATTGGTCATACTGAATTACACCCTAATCTCCCTTAAAAGCTCCTATGATTTTACGAGGACTACGTACTCTCGGACACGATACTAACGGTCCCACCGACGACCGTACCCATCCCCTTTCCTATACATATCTATAGTGAGCAGTAGTTCCATACAGTAATAATCTCCGGAAGAGGCTGCTACGCGCATTTGCACTGGGCTCTCATGAGACGGAGGTGGTAAATCCGCGCAAAGCTGCGATCCTCCCCAGTTGCAACCAGAGTATTTCACAGCAGCGAACAGTAAGAGAAAGGTTTTATACGGGGATGAAGCCCAGTCGATCGTACGAAGGATGAGAGGTAATGGGATGGACGATACCCAGCGGGAATGGGGTTAAGAGAAATCGAAAGAAAGGACTGTTTTATTGAGCAACGTTTTGTTCAAATATGTTATTATTGAGCTACGTATCCGGTGCCGTAAAGCTACCGTAAAATTCATCGTTAAATCTCGTCCTACGTTTGTTTTTCATTTTGAAACTTGTAAGCAGTAAAATACGTCATAACCCGGAATATCTCGCGAGAGTGTAATGGCCGTATAGAATGTATCAAAATGGACGGAGAACTGTGTATGGGGTTGAGAAAAGACGGTGGAGAGTTCGGGAGTGTTAGGCAGCCTGTGACCATTGCTGAGCATTATAAAGTAGCGTGAAAACGATCGCGCTTTGAAAAGAGACGATTTTCAAACGTTCGCGTCGGCCCCTCAGGAATGTATTCTATATGACTCCCGAGGACCATTGCCCGAGATTTTGCACATGGAAGCAAGGACGAAGGGGTAGGTTAGTGGGCAGGTAAATATACGGGATAACTACTCCTACGTGGATCCACCTGCTCGGGAACTCTTTATTACGAGGTTTATGCTCGCCGCTCTAGAATGTTCTGCCATCACCCTCCCTTCCCTCGTTTCTCTCTATTTTTTCTTCTTTATTTTCTTTTTCCTTCACTTCGTCGTCCCTTCTAATGGTCCTCTCCCGGCGGACGAGTATTTCACAAATATCGCAGAACTCTCGTACGCTTCCTCGTGGAACTTTACCAAACCCTATAAAATGTTCAGCGAAGTTAGGGATATTAATTTAAAAAATGTATCTTTATTGCCTGTTTAACAGATACCCAAAACTGTATGAATATTGAAAAATATCATATTCCTCAGAGCCCTTGAAAAGTTTTGAAATATAATGGAAATAGATTCAATAATAAAAAAGTAATAAAATTAGATCGATTTGCTTTCGATGTTTTTTTTTAATAAATATATATATATATATATATATATATATAAAGCTGAATGTATAAAATATGAGTTGTTTTCTTGAATAGAAGCTTCCTCTACTTTTTCTTCCTCTATGGACAGAGATACCAGTTACAGGACGATGTTGGAAATGAACCTTGTTATCGCGTTCGATAACGAAGTGACAGCATGAAACGAAACGATGCTGTGGGTTTGTTGGCATGTCGGTAACCTGAAAATGACAGTCTGTCAAATTTGTGTCAAGTTGGGTGTAGGCGTGGTAGGAAACATAAATTTGCGCTTGTGCCCGCGGCTACGTGATCTGCCTGCTGACAACTTTCCTGCAAGTCTCGGTCTTTCTTTTTCTCATCTACAGGAATATTTCTTGATACACTTATGTACGTAGCCATATACAACTAAACAAGGCTAAAGTTAGCCACCGTCCATTGGACTTCTGCATCAGACCTCATTTGGTATTTTAGTATGTCGGTATGATAATCTTACGTCTCTCTGATGTTCTCGTTATATGTTTTACGAATTCCCTATTGGTACCAGATCCCAGAGTAGGGCAGTAACCTTTATCAACTCTTCGCCAGTCTTTGCGTGTGCGAGACGAGTTCCGAATGAGGGGAGTAAGAAAAGGAAGCTATAAGTGAAAGAGGAGAAAAGAAAATTCGGGGAGTCAGCTTATAAAGCTACTAAGTGAAATGTCGCGTCAGCACTTCGAATACTTCCTGGTGGCATTCAGAAAAATAAGTGGAACAACCTGCTACCAGGGATCCTTTCCTTTCCACCTTTTGCGCCATTCATAGTACCAGGACAACGAGCTTCCGCCAGGAAATAATGAAACATGTAAAAATGTGTATAGAAATCGAACGACTAAATATTATTTATGAAAATACCAAAAAAATATTTACGACATAATTTCAATGGTTTCTGAGGGCGAGCATGCTGCGAATAACATTCTTTTTCAAGATCAGAAGAAAAGAAAATTTTTACGATGACTTTAAAGCCGTTGATCTTATTGTCAATAAAAATTATTTATGTTCTGTTTCATAAGATTAGAGAGTTCTTTAAAACTTATTTAACGTTGCATGACACATTTTATTCGCGAATTTTCAAAACAACGTTGAACTTGTCAGAAGTTACTTTTAGCCCTTAATTTTCACAGAAACAAGGTAATTCTTCCATGTTAATAAACGTGCTGTTTGTTAACTTATTGATCGATACTACTAGCTTCGCGGATATTTTTAACATATAATAGATATGCCGGATATAGATATTTTCTTATATTTAAACAGAGATTAATAATCAGAATTAAAAATTAATAACAATAAATATGTGTGCAGTATGCACATATGACGCGCGTGAGATCGCAAGTTTTTATGTCCAAAATTCTAGACAAACCGTTGAATTTATTAGCGTAAAATTTATACAGAAACTATCGTATTCCGTATTTAGATGACATAATTATTCCTAAAGAATCTTAATTATTTCAGTAAGATATTAGTGCAATGTAATATTCGTAGGAAGAATTCAGAAAGACGCGAGGAAAGTTTCTAAAAGTAAAAATAAAATTCGCTCAAAATCAGTTGTACAATTTTCGCGCTCAATTAACCGAATGGAGACACTATCGACTTTGGTATACCATCGCTCGAATGTACCGTCTACTTCACCCTCGACCCTCTCCGCCGCTATAAAACTAACATTACTATAGGAAAGAGAGATGGTATATCTGGTGGGCACATTGTGCACTATCAGAAGTTCGCCCACTTTAGCTTCTGAATTGCGAGGCCGTTAAATTAACTTTTCCAGACGTCGCAAAGTAGAATTTGATAGAGGAACCACTCGGAACCATCCCTTGCACAATTTCTCCACCTATACCTTAGAACTTACCTACTTCTTGCTATTGAACGAGTTGCATTCCTTCTCATTGCGGCATCAACTACCCTTGTACAGCACCACTACCACTGGATAGGCTTCCCAGTCTATTGCTATCTACTTCATCAATACTGGCCCTGGAGATACAATGGTTCTTAAAAAGTGTTTGCCTCGTACACTACAATGTTGGCTAACGAAATATCGTTTTTTGATATAGTTTCTTCACTTTTTATGTCTACTCCCATTACTCTCATCCATACCTAACACCATGACGTTAGATATTTTATTAAAGTGGCTAATAATAGAAAAGGCAATTATTTTTGCATCAACCTAATAGAATCTTATCTCGTATCTGATTAATACATTTGTACTAGGTAAATAAAAATGACTGAAGTAAACATAAAAACAACTGAAACGCTAGTTTGCACAACTTCTCTGAACATCGGGTTGTTCCTCGTTAGCTTTTATACTTGGGTATTCCTAGAGGAAAGTTTTGCGGCGACGCTCAAACTTATAGATGAGATGAAAACAGGACAAACGAAGAAAAACACGAGACTGGAAATATCTGGAGATAGCGGACTGGGGTAGTATCCTAAGTACACTTCATCCTGTCAGATGTAATTATACTAAAGTGACGTTTCTAGAACTTTGCAATATTTCATCACGTATACTACGTTCAAGAATAACGACTTTCAGTAAAAGCAGAAGTATGTCAAGTATTAGAAGTATTTAGATTACATAAAAAATAATTTAATGCAGATTGCAGAATTCCAAACAGGCGAATCATCAAGCTGTTATGATAATTAAAATAACTACGGTTAAGTATTTAAGATAATTCAATATTACAGCAATAGATATTAATGCAATATTAAGTAATAATAATGATTCAACAGATTAACACTAGAATTCAATACAAATGCAAATTCAATAATCTTATTGAGTACTTGACCTGTTCGTGGTTCGTTAGACAGATTAGAATCGACAATTACCGCGGAAACCATGATACCCACTAAATAGCATATATCGCTTGCAGCCGTATTACTATAGCGTAATATCATTGATCATGCCCCACTTTCATAGAGAACTATGACTATGATCCATCCGGTATCTAGATTCTGGTAATGCTTCGGCACTGAGTGCTGACCGCCTCTGTACCACCCTAGATCCATCATCATTAGTTGATGGGGTGTTAAAATATCGAATTAGGACCACGAGAATATATTATTTCTTGTCGACTGTTTATGCAGTACTGTTGATTTTAGAACAATGATGTTGCAGTGCAGCAATTGTCATATTGTCATTTTACGGTGTTCTCGTTAGGAGAGAGAAATTACGACAAATTGTTCGCGGCGTATTACAGTAGAACCGCGTTTTTGGGAACCCAACTCTTGTCCCATCAACCTCACTGCTCAGTGCTTACTGCGAGTGCTAGAGATGTTTAGCCAGGCGCACTGTTATGTTAGCTGCAATACCAGAGCTGTCATATCTGTTTTTTGTTGTCTTTCATATTCTATTCATGTTTTCTATATCAATTAAACTGTACTGTAGTAACAAAACGTTGGCTACGTTTCTACCGCAGACGGAAGCAAGTTAAGGTGTACGATATTTATATCTATAATTTATTAATATATTGTAACATTTCGTCAATGTACCTTACCATCTTGTATCCATTTTTCTTCCCAACTATCCCAATTGCGACCGATGGATACGTCACAAGCTCCAGGTAGAAGAGCATAGCAACGGGATTGTGCATGCAATATCTGAGAGAATCTCCAAATCCTAAAATTCCGTAAAACTCCTACTGACCTGTCACAGCGATATCGATGAAGTAAAGGGAAATAGGATCCTTAAAATTTTTAATATCACGCAATTTCCTTGAGTTTAGTCGCAGCGATAATCACGAGGATAAAATATTAGAAATTATTAATTTTAATATTTCAAGAATCTTAAGGCAGGTGACAGGAATCAAAACACAATTCTTAGGAGTTATCTACCGGCAGGCGTCGAGCACAGTAAAAACACCAGCACACCGGTACTTGAAGTAACTGCTAGTTTTATTAGTGCAAATTAAAATATCTAATGCAATATGAAATTAAATTAGATGTTACCACATCAGGATAACAAAAATCGTTATCCCTATTTATATTACCGTATTCCTTCCGAGGATGTAAATAGCAGTTTTCCTTGATAGAAATTAATTCGATTCTATTCAATCAACACTAGTCAGACGGACTAACAGTGTACATCAAAAGGCGACAAGGAGCAGCAATGCGAAAATACAATAAATTAATTTTAATAAATCCATCTTAAAATCACAGAACAAACTAGCCAATAGCACTGCACTGCAATTGTGGGAACTCATCCTAATAATATAATAAAAATAATAATATTTGTAATTTACTTAAAAAATTCTTATCTAGAACATTTTCTGTTAACCATCCTAAATTCAAATTATATAATTATGAATCTTTAATCAGTAATGAGATTGTCAGGTTATGTTAGTGGATACGTATTTCCTTTTCCATAATAATTTAAACCGGCAGCTACTTATCCGAGTGTCTCACGAAATAATCCTCTTATTTGGTATTATTAATATACCTTGAAATGGATATAATTCCCAACATTCTTAACGAAAGTAATACAAACTAATACTCATGTCAAACGTTAAATGAAATCTATGTACATTGAAATTTAATCCTAGAATGTTACATACTCAAATGATTATAGTGTAATTTATTACGCAAATGTCTCTTGGTAGGTCTAATCGCAAGTAGCTACATAGGTATATACAAGTATCGATTTCATATCCTGTTTAATGCTTCTAAATAAACAATGTGGCAGATCACTTACGTAGTAGAAATTTAATTATGAAAATCGAGGACCCGTTGAGATCCTAGCTAAGCCTGTTTTGGCCCACTAGAGACTTAGGCAGACTCTCGGCTTACAGAGAAAATCTCTACTAGGGTTGTCAGGATCAACGCAACTCCTCTATCATCGTGATTCAATACTTAACGCTTATGGATACATGGTAAGTTTGCGTTAGAACTGAAATTTCTTAGCAACGCCCAAAGCATAGAGTTACGTTATTTGTTTAAGGCAAAATGACTCATAGGTCGAGAAGTCATTCATTATTTACAGGTTATGTCATTTGTATAGTAGATAGTTTATACCTCCGTAGTCATCAAATATCAAATTTGTACTGTGTAATACCGACTTTGGTGATTGTACCATCCCGCGAATGCTAGTCCGTCTAATAATTGCTAACCCATCGAGTTGCTTATTCAGTTCGACTGACTCACGATCCAAGTATACATGGATTTATAAAGAGAGAAATATGTCTGAGTATATGAGATTGGTATGCAAATGTAGAATTCCTCAATAATATCATATATTCAGTATTTTTCGTGCGTATTCAAACTTTTGCACGATTATACGTGACTCGAGTGTTTACATCCATTGTACCTTTATTCCATGTTACCAGAAATATATGCGTCTACTTGAAATGCCTTAAAACACTTAGAACATTTGAACTGCCTGAAACCCCGTCAGTCTTATCAATCAGAGAAACAACTGAATGTATTCTCAAAGGTGTCAGAAATGTCTTGTGTTTGGAAAATGAATTCGGAATATTTTTTAAGTATCAAAATACAGCTACATCTTATGTAAGATACGTAGTGAAATTATACAACTCCTGGAATATTAGATTACAGTTATGAATTTTAGTATGAAAGATTTTACTCAGTTATCAAACTGAGAATCTTTCTGTCCTGTTTTCATTCCAGATATAAAATATTTGTGATAGTGCGTATTATTATCACACAGAAATTCTTAAGAATTTCTAAAAACTATCAAGTTCTGAATTTAAAACTGACTGAATTTAAAATACGGAATTTATTTGTTATAATGTGAAAGCTGTTATATATTTTCTCTTTATTTACCTTTATTCCGAAACTTTTTCAACACTTTTTGTATGTCACTTTCACGCGTACCATGTAATTATAATGAAAATTATATTTTCGCGATATTGGTACAATTGTTTGAAATGAAATTAAATGCTTAATAATTTATCCCAAGGGAGAGGAAAAGTCGTGCTTATAGTAGTGCGTCGATTGCCGTCGCGACGTCTCGCGTCGAAAGCACAAGTAATTGAATTCTCTCAATACGAGCACTATGGGAAGAGCCGTACTTTTATTCCTTGATTTGTGATTGATTTCTTTCTCCGCTCTACTCTCTCCGAGAATGGTTACTGTTATTGGCTTCTACCTTCAGTAGTCCTATCCATGAAACAAATCCTCTTAGTGTATTATAGACAATTTCACAGAGTGAATTCCTCGTCAAAAAGAGATTGCATCTAGCATAGTACAGTAGTCTACTAGACCTATGATCAGAATTGTGTTTACACGACACAGAGAGTATTTCATTACATTTGGAAAATATCATGTGAATCCCAAGAATACATCATTTATCGTACAGAAATCCCTCGCCTATACAGATGATAAAAATTGTAATACTGCTTAAAATGTTACAATTTCCCTAAAAAAATTTGTCATTGAGTCATTTGATAACGATTTTTAAAGAATTCAAATGCTTTTAGGGAAAAAAAGCATTTTTACATAAAAAACATGTCCACCCAATTGGGGTTTCACCTATTTTTGCAGTATGTGTCGCTTGTGCAAAACGTAGCGGGTTTCGCGCAATAATCGAACGCATATGGCCAGAAAAAAAATTCGTCGACCGCAATCAAACGGGTACAATGTGCATCGCCGTCAATGAAAGCGTCGTCATTTGAGCGGACATTTTGAAATATATCGTTCGGGCTACGACGCGTTCGTTGTGTGATTGATTCAGGCATAAAATAGTTGAATTAACTTCGACTCAGCGATCTTTGTTTCGTCTGGTTTTGTGCTTCTCGTAAAAGCTGTTATATTCGGTAGGTTTCGAGTGTCGATGCGGAAATTTTCTTTTTAAAGAGTCACATGAATATTTGCGATTTAAATTTTTTAAATATTTCAATGGTTTCTCATGAAATCTTCGACTTTTTCTTACCCTTACTATTCTTCCTTAGGGTTCTCTTAGGACTCTTCTTTACCATGGGTTTTACTATATTTTTTAATTGAATACATCTACCATATCTTCCTCACATTCATGATGTTATTTGATGAAGAAACTCCAATTTTTTTTTACAAAAATACGTTAACTGATTCCGATTCTATGTTATATCACAATAAAAGAATCAAATCGCTTTCTCTGGCTCGCTGAACCAAATGTAAAAGTCAGTCTAATTAGACAAGTTCTCTCGAAAATTCATTAGGTCTACTAGTCATCAGTTTTGTCACATATAATAAAAACAAAAATTTGAAAAAAAAATATAGAAAATTGTATTAAGTTCACATTTATATCCAGTGAAGAAATAAAAAGTAACATAAAACGTGAAACTTTCAAACTTAAATCTCGAATCTTCGCTACAAACCAGTCTTGCCCTATATGATCCAGCCAAAGTCAAGTCGAAGTGGGGTAATGTTAGCGAGGAACGTTATGATTGCAAGGACCAATCAGCAAACAGCAATCACGAGAGGCTAAAGCAAACGTTCTGTGGCACCCTCAGCCATTTTCATACAAGTTGTACCATTAAACAGTATAAACCAAGACCAGGTCGGTAGCTGGGATCTCTGAACCTGCCGGTGCTTTGAGTTTCGGGCACTTGTAGTTTAGAGCTCCATTTCTGACCACAGAGACCGTTGATTTCGTCCGGGTCGTCCTGACCGTCCCGGTCGTTTTGGTCCTTCTAGTTATACTAGCTAACCTGTCTTGGTCCTCGTCATCCCTTCCATCTCTTCCATTCATTTCGTCCCTTATCCATACCTATTGTTATAGTAGGTACTTTCGTCCTACCTCAACGTGCTTTTCGCAGTGGTTCGTTAAATGAAAGACCAACAGGGATACTAAGCTGTCTGTCCAGTCTGCTTCCCCTAGTAAATTAATCCCACCCCTACATTCAAAGAACAATTTCTCTTTATAACCTATATAATTTAAATCGTCCCTCAAATCTGTTGTACATGATTTAATATAGAATATTTCAAACAATTATAGCATAATCTTAAAACTTTCCTTGCTTTTAATATTTTAATTTGAGTAACTCTAATGATATTATGTAACAAGCGATGTGCTTTAGAAATGAATTACAATGGAGATAACCAATTTTCCGATATTTTTCACCACAATGAAAATCTCCCTCAAATTTATTAATATCGTTAGTAAACCTATTATCATAATTATTATTTTTTTTACAAAAATACGTTAACTGATTCCGATTCTATGTTATATCACAATAAAAGAATCAAATCGCTCTCTCTGGCGATAAATAATTAAAAAATCAATTCGACATCGCAACCAGTTTTAAATTATTCTAAAGTATTATGTAATATAAATAATTCGAGAGGCTAAACCTGTAATCGTACTTTACGGTATTCATAATGATATAGAATTAATAATAATAATACCTCATGGTAATACGAAATCCATATAATTAGCGTACGTGCATACCTATATGTTGGTTGCATACATATTGACTGTATACCTAATCTTTGGTTCAATAACAAATGATAATACATTTTCAAGCGTATATTTACATATTCATGGAAAAACTAACCCTTTTAATGGATTTGAAAGCTCAGTTCGTAAACAAGGACCAAGCATGTGCCATAAGGTACATTAGGGTTACTTTCCGTAAAGGAAATCCAGGCTAGGTTGATGGGGAGAGGACAGTAGAGGGAATATACTAAAGGGATCTTGGAAAATATGTAATTAAACGAACAAAAAGGGAGGATCGTTTTTGATGACATTCCCTTGTAATCTGTTTGATGTTACATCTGTAGCCCTCTATACCTACAGAGGATATTTATAATAGAGTGTCTTGTAAAACTGGAGGAGAGGTATATTTTCAAAGTATAATAAAATATTGTAATTTTACATCAATGTTCATAAATTGTTATTTCGATAACTGTAACATTTTATAATATAGTTTAACAAAATCGGTATTCCCGCAATAATCGAAGGTATCAATTCTAAGAATTGGTTATCAAGATTACTTAGTTACGAGCGGAGTGTAGCGTGGAGAGAAGCTTGAAGCAGGCAGTTATACATGCAGCGATATATTTTATCTCAAGAATTGAAAACAGCTTGATATAGGAGCAAAATAATTAACCCTTTGAAACATACATTTTTCCTTATATACAATTTACTTGAATTTTGGTGCTCTGAGATTGTTGGGGTCGCTGATTACGAATTTGAACCCTAAATTCAGAAATTCAAATTGACGAATCCAATATGGCGAACCAGAGTGTAAAAAGTTACTTGATTTGAAGGAAACTCTTGGTTCTTCTGAGAACCACCGTGCTTCAAAGTGTTAAGAGTGGCTGAAATTCTGACATTCGTTTCATTTCATTTACTAACCAAAAATTTATTGATAAATAAATGTGAAACAATTTCTGATAATATCTTTGAATAATACCATTTCATTTCATTAAAATTAATTATATAATAGTACTATACACAGGCAAAATTTATAGTATGCTGATAATTAATTAATAAATTATATTTTTATTACGTTTACTGATGAGGAATTATCTGAGGGATTGCTGCCAAAAAGAAATCGAAAAACAATGTGGCCAAATGCCAAGAAAACGACAATTCATACGTTTGACGATTATGACGAACGACATTTTGAATATATGACGATTCGGCCTAATGATACCGATCTATATTACGTGATCTATGTTATTGTACATAAAGTACATACAAAATCGCAATATTGATTGTCACAGCATCTTATTTGATAAAATTAATAGAATTACTGGATTCAGGTTATTGGAGGAAAAACTGTCTGTTAAAATATTCATGAAATGTGTTCACATGCGAGATAGTCGTATAAATGAGTAATATGAGAAAAGAACCTCATTATGCGTGGAGAATTCTGCATATAGGGAAAATTACAGTATCAGCCACATTCTAATTAGTCCAAACTCAGTGAAACTGACAACTGATGTTATGCAACATACCGAGATAATTATTACTCACGTAACATATCCGTCGCGTAATAATGTAACCGTGCAAATATTCAGGGTGCGTCAGCGTATAATATGGGACAGGTACATAAGTCAATTCGGCGCATTAAGTGACTGCTGCGCCACCCTAGCAGATTACGGTAGAACTTCTGAAGGTATCCAGGACCCTAGGAGAAATCGAACCGAGCAGGCCCAGATACTGGCCAACACTTCATCAGAATATTTAGGGAAAGCCTCGATTTATTAACTTGAGGACAGTCTAGCTAGTGCTTGGTTAGACGCGACTCAGTATTTCTACTTTGCAAATAGTCATATTTTTGTATAGGATTGATATAAATGAGACGTTGAATCATCTAAATTACAATATTTTGCTAATGTTGAGAATCATATTTTAATTTTTGCGATTGTAAATTAAATGTTTTCTACAAATGTCTCGTCAGGCCCAAGCGTGGCACTGTCAAGATTTCAGTCTGTGATATGTATTAAAAATCTAAAAAACAAATTTATTTATGCATTATATATAATGTATACTCCTATGTATAACATATATTATCCCTGATAAGAAAGAATTGTCGTGTGTAAGTACTTTTCATTAAAATAATTGTCTCATTCACCTATTCAAAAGTATAATGCTAGAAATTACTTTATTCGGTAGTAATAAAATTACAGCGACATTTACGTTAATTACATAAAAAATTATATAATAATATATAAATTTCTACTAGGGCATCTATGTTTGAATAAATATAAAGTAGCTGTTTTGTTGTTGTTGTTCTTTATAATAACAGCTAACTCAGCCGTATTATTTCGATATACTTTCGTGACCCATCACCCACGCATTCTTCCAAATCGCTAAGATTAATTAAAAAATCATCTTTCCAATACCTCCGAAATTTCAATTCCAAAGCACAGGTTCGGATAGTCTCAGAGTTTCGTTTCATGACTGGTAGGTCGGCCTAGCAGTCACTTAACACGAAAAGTACACTACCATTCAGCTCTCGTAAAGTCATGTGCTACAAGTACCTTTTTAGTTTATGACGTTGTAAAAAGTGCTTCACCATTATCATCTTAGTGTTCCATTTTTTCTACTTTCCCTGCCATTATAGATCTTTTATGGGTCTACAAACAACCCTCAAAAACGCATTACACGTTCTCGAAAGGGTTTTATTGAGACTCAGATTTTGTCATGTTTCTTCCACAGTAAAATAACATGAAAATCAGATATATCTGCTATAAAAATTCACCGCGATCAATGGGGTGAAAGATTCACAGAAGTGATTGCGAAGTTACCCCTCTTCGACTTAATTCAATGTTCATGGCAAAGGGGTGGGTGTGGGGATTGGAGATGAATTGGAAGTGGCGAATAAGTGTCGCAACTAAATGGCAAGGCGTCTCCATTACGTTCATTACATCTATCAAGCGAACGGATGTTAGTTTTTGCTATAGCTTGTGACGTTACTTTTCACGAATTGATTAGCAGAAATTTTCTTGCACCAGTTCAGGGTCAGCTTGCATCTGAATCTGTACAGATCCAGCTAAGACCTCGACAGAGCCTCAATTTTTAAATAAAATCTTTGTTCGAGCTATACAATTTGAATATTTCGAACCATTTACTAAAACTTGGTTACTTTCATTGATTCTTATGAAAATATGTTTTTATAATGTTTTGTAGATTTTTATTATCTTATGTTTTGAGTATGTACATTTGTTCGAATGCAAAGTAAAATGGAAGTATCTTATAAAATAATAATAATAATCCAAAGAGATAACTTATCTTATCACCCAATTTGGTGAGTGAGTATTCTTAGGAATTCCCATTTCCCTCGTGAGAATTCTCGTGGATTTCTAGATTTTCCAGGTGCTTTCGCGAATTCCACCAGCAGTGATTCTCGCTTCCACGTGACAGTAATCAACGTTACGGTACTGTTAAGCCAATGCGAGTGGTCTGTAGAGCTAAAGTGCTGTAGGAGAATTGTACTGTTATATGAAAGTATAAAAGAGCATGAAAAAAGTCAAGGGAAAAAGAAAAGTACAAAGTAAAAGTAAGTGACCGTGACTCGATAAAAGGGAGACAAAGGTAAGGAGGAAGAGCCATCCAATCCTCGAAATATTCTTAAGGAAAATAGTATTAGCTTCCGCTTTATCCGGGAAACAATATACCATAAAGTCGTCGTCCCTTTTTATCTGTGACCACGAAGCATAACCATTCTGGAGAAATTCAGGTTGCTCTATGAGTTGCGAGATAAAGAATATTCAGGGAAAAGAAGAAACAGTTGAAATCTTAATAATGTCCTCTGTAATAAAAATAATGCTTGAACAAGCCGCCAGGGACAAATTTATATAAGAAAGTAAACCTGAATCATCTTTCTAGTAGGAGAGTCGTCGGCTATTTTGAATCCCTCGTCAGTACATTGCGTACTTAAACAATTTCCCTAATAATTTTAAACTAAATAAAGCTATCTAGATAGTTGTCCTTATACTAGAACCAGCTAATTTAATTTCATCCTTTCGATCCTGCACAACGAGAAGCAAAGGCTAAAAAAACTGGAAGTGACTTGCTAGGGATTCTCTTTAGTGAGACTAAGAGGAAATTCAAATCTTTCAAAGAGCTGAACCAACAGTCGCCGCAGGTAATTGAGAACTAAGTAAATATACGTGGTAGTGAAAATATCGTAGCCCTTCTTTTGTTATTTTGATGACGTTGTGTTTATTTATTTACTGTTTTTTCTCATGAAGTGACGCGTAACATTACATCCAAATTTGGAATATACAGATCTGCGTTGATAATGAAGGAACGATAGAGTCGTCTCGTAACAATAAAGAATATAGGCTGTCGCGTAAAAATATTTAGTATTGCTTGGCGTCTGGAACGGAGTCAGGGCAATCGTACATTTGTGACGTGGCAAATACTTATGGAGGAAATCAAAATTTCATTCGACTCCATATTTATTTACTTGAATAGCAATATACAATATAATCATATTCTCTGTAATCAGAAACGTACATATTGCAGATCAGCCACATTTACGACTCAAGAGCTATTTTCGTCGACAGCGACTTCAAAATAAAAATCTAGTACTTTGTTTCCGAAGGTTCTTAAAAAGCTGCTGGTATTACATTTTTTATAATCGAATACGACTGGGATTCACAGGTACAAGTGATCAGAGATGCAATTTTTCACAGTTATAAATGATTCAACGATTCCGATATTTGATATATTATCAATTGTGTTCCTATTGCAGATTGAATTGGTTTTTATTTCACGGATGTTGCTTCTTGGAGCGAATAGACATTTGACTTTAAAAGATTAGAGAAAATTCACTTTTATTCAGATTCAGCTATAAAAGTTTAACAAAAATACAAAATAACCTTACCTCGATTGATCTAATTCCGTATCGTTCGATGTATCATTAACATTACTATCATTACCCGCTGTAGCTTCAATTGATCGTAAAATACGATTTTACGAAAATACGATCGTAAAATACGAATGGATGTGTTTCGAAATATACTGGCAGTATTGAAAAAGTAATTACATCTCTCTAAGATACGTATGGATGACTAAGGACACAGCATTGGTCGCAGTACTGGCAGTACATTTCGGATCATACCCTATGTAGGTATATTACGTAGGACGTGCCTGCTGCATCGACACAACAAAAGACAGCCCAACTATACCTGCCATAGTGCACCTATCATCTCATAGAAAAATCTGAGTGGCTGCGTTTGAAAAAGCCGGCATTCGTTGTTCAATGACTGCTGACTAAGGGTGAGTGAAGGCTAAAGTTCCGGTCTCCTTGTTCAGCTTAGGTCAAACAGAAGCGCAATACGTTGACATTTCGGTCATACATATTATAGTACAACTTACTTGAAAGTCTTGCGTCACATTATTGAAGTTTACATTTTTTTGTACTGATATGAAAAAAGAGAAAACTATGATGGTACTAGATAGTGCCCCAATTTCGGAAAGTAAAAAAAGAAGGAGATGAAGTCAGAGTTACCTACAGAAAATCGAAATACGTGGGAATAATTTTGAGATGCAGTGGCGAGTATAATATTATCATTTATAAATGACGGTGAAGATATTTCTTAATCTTTTTGCTTTCACTTATACATATAGTCGGTCCGCGAGTTTAATGTGGCTTTTTGACAGATCGGAAACAATGAAGTCTCTACCAAGCCGCACGTGGATGTGCATCAAATTTTTGTTACAAAGTACGTATGCGTGTGGTTTTGAATTGAATTATACGTCATTTACTATTTTAGCATATATTTCCTTGATTTTATGGAAAGCCACGTGTGACTGGCTAAGGATTGCTATAATTAGCTATAAGAATTCGACTAAAAAAAATTACAGTTACTCTAACGAAGATTACCGCCTACCTTCCTATATTAAACCTTACATTGTTTCAAAAAATAACAAATCTGAAATCCATTTTCAGTCTTTAGCTTTTAGATACTTTTTAAAATGTGATGAATTTGAAAAGTACGGCAAATATTATGGGAACTGATTATTTGCCATACCTTTCCCCATACATCTTTGCCATATTACAAATGTAGACTTGTCCGGACTCTTTCTATAGTAGCTATAGTAATATGGATTCACTCTGTCTGCATAATTAATTGATTTAATTATACGTTTAATACAGCATTTGCTTTGTATGCAATACATATATATTTTATACTTGGTGTAAAAAAAAATACTATTTGAATCATTGCGATAGAAAAATTGAGGCTGCGTTCCTGGGTGGTTAACGAAATAATCACGTGGCCACATACAATGGACTAAATTGAAAATAGTGTCAAAAAACACGAAGATTAATTGTAACTTTTTTCAGTTTTTTGACATATTTCAATCGTGATATTGAAATACAGTACATTTTCCATCTATTCGCAGAAATGTATGCTCTCTTTTCGTATGTGAAATAGAATTACGATTTTGAAGGAAGCGCGTAGTAGCCATATATACGACCCATGTCTTCTCTTCGTTTTTAAGGTTAAACACATGTTCAGAATCCCTAAATAGAGAATATATATCGTAGCCAACTGATACAAGGAAGAAAATTAATGAAAGGTTAAGCCCATAAAAATGATTAGGTTCTAAAAAAAGTAAAAAATAAGTTTTCCGGCTTGTGACGTCATTATTCAAAATTACCAATCTTGGTAATACGGTAGTGTACTTATATGTGTGAAATATGTAAAATGTGTTAGATTCGTTACAAAAAAAAAAACTGATCCTTACTACCCTAATAGGTAATTTCACAGGAAGGTCATAAAACTCATATAAAAACTCAGTACTTGTGTTGTCCCATGTGAACTATATTGCTGTTATGTATTTTCAAGTGTGACGATGGATTTCAACAGAAGTTGAAGCACGTGAAATTTATGTACTGAACTAGAACCCCTATAAAATACTGTGATGGTGCAACATATTTGAAATACGTCGCAATTGTAGAATGTTATGGTATTGGATAAGATTTTTACAAATAATCATTGAAATATTTCGTCAAAGACACATTACATGTTCAAATAATTTATTTATGATTTATTTTCGCAAGTGCGTTCCAAATCTTGATATGACTACTGTAAACATTATTTCAGCTCTCTCAGATACATAGGAAAAAAAGAGGAACAAAGATGTTTGAACTCATATTAGCACATTACAATAAAAGTACAATTTGTACAATGATTTCATATATTATGCTAGCAAACGTTAGAATATCTTGTTTGTAAGAAATAGCGCTAAATGGTAACATTTAAAAAAAAATTTCTTGAAGACGATGAAGATAAATTATCGAAGCTCCGTAGCAAAACATATACTCTCCGTATCAATGTGTTGAAAAGATCAGCATCTTTTCTATGATCTTGGAGTAACGCTCGACCCTCTTTCAGTAGTTTCCCGTTAGAGTCAACATGAACAAACTGTTCATCTAAGTCTAACCTTACTTGTATCTATGCGTTCCAATTAGTTGTCAAAATTCATCGTTCTCTTCCTTGAGCCAATCAAAATGTATGAATACGGTAAGATTGGAAATAAGTAATCGTTTTAATTATTTTAGCTTTAATGGAAACGTGCCTATTGGCGCTACGGGTCGACTTACAAATTTGTGATGTGTTCCAAAACTTATTGCGAGTGCCGCGAACATTAGTCTGTGTCCTCTTTCAGTTATGTATCTAACAAAGAAACAACGATATTCACGGGACTCGCAGTAAGTTTTGGAAGCAGATGATAAAGACATTTTTCGAATTTCAATTCAGTAAATGTCATCTAACCTACAATTACTTTGAACGGTGAATCCAGATACCGTATATTATTGTTGTCTGAAAAGAAAAGCTGAAAGCAATGCCAGATATACCAAGGACCTCAGTGACGATTTCCGGCGATAGCCGGGATTCGGACTACCGTGTGCCGGATTCAACGGATCCAGCATTACACTTTATCCCAAACGAATACGTACGTAAAAAGACACGTCAGCTTTACGGAAATTTCTCTTTGCTTCTCGTGGGAATTCTTGCATTGACTACACCCACTAGCACGGAAATTCCATACGCGAAGCGCGATACAATCATGCTGTAAGTACCATTCAATATCGTTCCATTCAATGCGTGCTATTTGTCAAACTCAAATAAAATAAGTTGATTCAGAAAATAATTCAATCGTTTATTAATTTATGTTCATCCTCTCACACATCTCTGACCAACATAGTAAAAAATCCTTACTATTTTCTATTTCAGCAACATTGTAACATCGTGCACCTTAGTAATCTCCAGCCTGATTCTGGTACCATTCGCAATGCGTTACCTCCGACTTCATTATTCCATGGTAATCGGCGCACTTGGCATAGGAGTAACATCCCTCATCTACTTCATCCAGAATTACAGCCTGGTATCAGTAGCGATAATTCTTCACGGTTTCTTTGACTCTCTATTCAAAGTATCCAAAACAATTTACATACTAAGATTAGCTATGATTAGCGTTGGTTTGCAAGGGAAAGGTCTAAGCGGTGAATTCTTGGCCATGCACGGCTTAGAACATTTCTTCAGCCATGGTGCAGTAATAGTGGTAGCTACATGGGGTTGGATTAGTCAAGCTCATGTAGTTGTAATAGATACATTAGCAGAAACCAAGGTCAACGCTAAATGTGGAATAAATTTCTGTGATGACACAGAACCAATAACAGATTCTTCAGACTTAAATCCGACGAATCAAGATTATCACAGCATATTTATGGGCCTAATCACTGCTGTTGCCCTATGCGGTATTATATTGATAGGTATGTATATGAAGCCAATTAAGGAATTAGGGGATGACGATTTAGCCGAGGATCCTGAATCATCGAGTCCTTTAAAAGTTCTCTATCAATTACGAAGACCTGGTGCTGTTTACTTGACTGCTATACTTTTAATTGGCGATGCTTTGTCTTACACGTCGCTAGAATTTAACAAAGCTTATTTAGAATGTTGGTACTCTACTAGGTACAGCGATCTCACGTCCTTAGTGGCTTCGCTATCTATGATTTTTGGTTTCTTAATGCCTTTCGTATTGGCTGATTTATTTGGTCTTCGTTTGCTCTTATTTTTAGCACTGGCTGTCAAAATAATTGTTTATAGTCTTCTTCTAACTTGGAACACGTTTGGTAAAACTAAAACTTCTTACTTTATTGTCTTTACTTGTATACGTAGTAGCTCAGCAGTAATGAATTGCGTTCTTAAGTTGATAACTATTAGAATGATCGGCGACCAGGAAGTATCCGCATGGTGCTTTTACTATCTGCTAAGTAACGTCGTCCGTTTGATATGGTATTCGACTAGCAAACTCGTTTGCACCGGCCCTAAGCTTTGGACCTTCTTAGCTCTCTGTCTAATTGTTATTATAATTGTTGACGTATACCGTGAGAAATTCGGATGGCAAAATCAAGTGGTACATATGGGTGAGCATTGCATGCAGTTGATAGAGACTAAAGAGTACAGTTTCGAACGTACCGCGAATTTTGATCTAACGGAAGTCGTGGAGAAAGTTGAAGACATCGAAAAGATCGAAACTTTACTTAAAAGGAAATATATTCTAGTTACTAAACAGAGTGTTCGGTCCGAGGAGGATACGGAAACGTAAAAACATGTAAATGTCTGTTAATCGATACATAGATTTACAAAAGATAAAGTATACAGAAATAGTGTTAATTTTTGTACTTTCAACAATCCAAAAGTGTTTTAAAGTTTTTATATTTGTGTTTAAATTTTGTTTCATCACATTTTCGTTTCCTGATTACTTAAAGCTTCTACCTTGATTTCTTTATATTTGCTTATCTGGAGCTTTTCGCAAACAGTTACTATATTTAAAGACCAGAGACTATGACCTGACTAAACGGATTTGGCTAACGTAATCACCCTTCCATTATAGCGACGGTTCTTGCTCGCATATTTCATTACTCGGGGTAGTTTGGGGTTAATTTAAAATGGTTTAATCCAACTCGTGCTTCGGAACACACCCCCCGGGTTTCCCATTGGTAACCGACTGACGCAATTCGCTCGACATCTGCCTGTAACAGCCGAAAGTCAACCCCTCTGAAGCGGAACGGACCTCTTCGCTTAGGATCCCTAACCCTCGATAAACGTTCTTACTCCCCCTTAACACCAGGTGGCATTTCCGGGAGAGTTTGCTAACGAGCCAATCGGAAATCGAACCTATAAAACTTCTCAGGGGGAGTTCTTCGAGGGTGAATTTTTCAGACTGTCCAATTTACTATTATACGCATTATTCTATTAAATTCTAAGAGGGCAAAACCATAAATTACACTTTTAAGGAGTTTATTAATTTTTGCTACGTTATTCAGTATCTATCGAATCTCTCGATTCAGAAGTGATAATATGCCGGAAAACTGTTTTATATTTGATAAAACTTGTCTACAGATTAAGTACGCTTGAAATATTCGAACATCACCTTTCTGAATCTAGTTTACGTCTCGTATGGCAAACTATTACTGGTCATAGTCATGGATATTTTATAAAGAGAATTACATTGGATACATCTTGTACTACCATATGCCGTGCAACACATGCTGCAACATACAACAGCCATACACGATTACCCAGAGCATAGCAGGCATGAGATTTCCAACCGTTGAGATGCAACAATTAACAATTTATATTTATTGTACGGAATAGTCAGCAGAAATAATTTTAAATTGAAAAACTGAACTATGTTATAGCTGGATAGAATTTTGTTATGTAATATTCCATTAATGTAACACGTTAACAAGAATGTACAGAATTTGCAAAATTATTGTCTTCTTTTAGAAAATACTTATTTCTGTTCTTAGAAAAACACGTAAGCGTCGTTGCTCTGTTTTGAAACTTGCCAAGTAGTTATTACCTTGTAGGATTACCGCAGGAGCCATAAGAGATAAAACGGAGTAAAGAAAAAAGGTAAAGGTACTCGAGGGAATACTAGGTGTTCATTAATTAGTACAAAATTAAAGTTAAAATAAAGCTTAGAGTGATATTATATGAAGGATGTACTAAGAAAATGTTAAAAGTGAGATATTCGCGAAATTTACATGATCTCGTTAAAGAATTTGCTCAATAAACTTTTCCGTAAAGGAATAAAACCGATAATAAAACCTTGGTAGAAACTCAAACGTTACAATTTTAATTAGCAATTAAATTTATATCGAGAGCTTTTGTAGATTTTTTATGAAGTTCCTCTGACATATAAGAATTTCTTGATTTCCTAAAAAAAAACGACTAAATAATCTATTAAAAAATGGCGTTTCCACAAGTCGTGCTGACGACGTCAAAATAATTCGATGTATCGTAAAAAAAGAACCAACGAAGGCGGAGAAAGGTACGATAAAGAGACGCAAGCATTAAACATTCAGGAAGAAGTTTAATGGCTCATAAAGCACAAGACGTAAAAATTTCTTCGTTCTTTCCGATGCCCGTAAACGCCATCAGTTTCGTTGCTTTTAATACCTATAAAAGTATTATGATAATACGTCGAATTTCAAGTAGCCATATAGAATAATAGGATTTTTCCTTGGTCCTTTTATCAAGCGTCAAGCGCTAACCATTAAGTGCATATACACATTGAAAATTTTAATCAATAATTTTCTAATTGTGTACAAATTTTTTTTGCGAAAATAATATAATAAAATACACATCCCAGTATTTATCAATTTCTCCACATTGAGCAAAAAATTAAACGTACATTTAGACCTGGGCACGTTTCAGAATATGCGAAGTGGTTTGACACTCACCGACTCATATGCATCTCGTTTACCGGAAGGTTTCAACCCTCCGGGGATTTCCACAAGACGCCCGCTAGCGATTCGCCTTACTTCTCACCCCTGTTTCAAAAAAGTTTTCCACTTTTTTTTTCTACTTTCTGAGCCAGAATATATATGTATATCTATAAAATGCTTAGAAAGGGGGCCAAGTATCGTCTTAGGAAATCTCGGTCTTTAGAATCCTTTACTGTGCGCTGAATAGAGCACGTAAGTGTGATGTATTAAGGTAGATGGCGCCACTGTAAAGCAAGTTTCTTTTCTAGTAACCTCTGAGCTTGGGCTTTTTCCCATCACCGTTGTCTTTTACCTTACTTTTATGAGCAGCATCTTTGTACAACGCATGAGATAATAACGTGTGTTGTACTAATATGTTACGGAAAGAAGGAATTTGAAAATATTCAACAAGATTCGAACGAAAGACAACGTAACTAAATATCGCAGCAAACCGATTTTCTTTGAGGAAATCACATTTTTCTTGTTGTATCTTATGCATTCATGGTTGACAACAAAATTAACCCTAAAACTATAGACATCCTGGGCGTATCTTATAGCTGTTCACTTGGATACCGGGACACCTCCGACCTTACCATCGTGCCCTTTTCCTTCTCATTACAGTGAGAAGAATTCAAAGTCCATTAAATTGTTATTTATATATAATAACGAAGAACTTAACATGTATTTTTTTTAATTGGATGCAATTCAATTAGTAGAAATGTATTTAAAATCATAAAAGTCGCCGAAAAATCGCATAAATGAAGATTTCCAAAAGAGAACGGGGGTTTCCAGGTATCTCATAGTACAGCTCTAGGATTTATTTCGTTGACGCAGAACTTTTATTGTTCAAGTGGTGGCTGCCTGCAAATGTTTCATCTACATGGGTAACTTGATACACCTTATAAATTTTTACCCGATTGATTTAGCCGTTTGTTTGGAATTTTGCCCACAAATTTTTACGCGCGTGCAGACACACACGGGCGCACACACATCCTATTTTGGATAGCGAATACACATAAAAATATATGATTTCTGAAAACAAGACAACTCTCAAATACAGGCTACAGCAATATCACATGTCATAAATGTCAACTCCTTTGCTGTAGACAAGTAATAGAAATCAACCATTTTGCTTTTTTCAGTATCTTTATTTGATTTCATGAATTAAATGTATAGACCTGCTCAGCATGCTTTTATCTTTGATTTTTTCGCTGACATATTTTACCATAGAAATTCTCGATGTTAAAATATCAATCGTAATGTACAAACGGTGGAAACGGTGAATATTGGAAAATGCCACGTAAGTTCCGTTTTACATCTCTGTCTCGTCTTTTCTAAATTTATTCTACATTGACATTCGCTTACGTAATATTACGAACAAGTTTTCTTCTATTCACTAAATCACGACACCTCATCAGTGATATTTTCATGCTGTTGCTTTATACAGTAAGAATTATTTTTTACTGATAATTTACAGTGTCATTTCAATCATTTAAAAAAGTTCTTTTTGATTGATGATTGTATGACGTTGATTGTCAAATTTCCGTTTTAAGAGTTTCATGTGAATCAAAAATTGTCATAAGGTCGTAAAAGAAGAATATAAAAAATGAAAATTAAGTGAATGGTAAAAAAAGGGTGGAAAATGATGTCAATACAGTAAAATTAAAAAATATTGTTTATGGAGTCATTTGAGAATCAGTATTGCAAAATCATGTGGAAATCAAATGCTCGTATGAAGTAAAACAATAGTAGGAATAGTGATGCGCAACCCCTTGATTTACCCTGCACGTAACACATGAAAATACCTATGTATGTATGAAAGGGGATTTGAATTCACGGCTAACATATACATAGCACAGCTGATGGTTCGCCATTGAATTCCAGAGTGCTCCATAATATTCAGGGGTATATTATGATTTTATTTGAAAAATCTCCTTCACAAAATCTTTCAACCACCAAATTTTTCATTATCTTATACACGGAGAGAATTTTATGCTAAAAAATACTCTGTCTGTCGTGATAATCGTGGGACATCATAAAATATGAATATATATTATAAACTTACATTTAGAATAATAACGTAATTATAGTGAAATATTTCACAGATAATATTAAATGTTATGAGGTCAAGTTTAAGATTTTTAAAATATTTTTAAATATTGGCTGTACTTTGTGCGAATAAACCCCCGTACGATACATCCCGTTTGCACACAAGCATTATTAGACACGATGTACCTGAGAAATTTCATTTTACATATTTGTTAAATGATTTTGTTAAACGCATACCTTTAGCAGAAGTTTTCCACCAATTTTAATCCTGGGTGTGGTCCATCGTAGCATTACAATATTTTGTTGGATCAGCTCGCTTCGCCCGCTCGTTGATGATTTTTGTAAACTGAAACACCATGATGATCATGATCATATGCTACATGATCAATATCATATAACTTGCTATTAGTCTATCACTTATTGGATTCCCAAGAAAACATACTTCAGAATTGTTGCTAAGCCTTTTCTTTCATGCAGGCACAAGATCTATGGTGATTTACTAAATACGCTAGCTTTTGCTAGAAATTTCCCATAAATTACAAAAAGAGATTTGAAAGGCATAAATTCACAAAACAAATATTCGTTTAATTACAAAATTGTTACAGAACTCAAGATTTAGATAATATTGAAATAATACAAACTCAATGCGAAAATCTTTCATGTATCAATCGTGATTTCTATCAGTATTACTTAGTACAGTATTACTTACTCTGATGATGCCCAGTCGTGTAGTTTGTCAAATGCGATATCGGATGCTGCAACAAAGAGAACATTCTTCACACTGGTCTGCTGTGAAATAAATTTGCACTAGAAAACGCTGTGCAAATGCAAATAGAATATCGGCCCGTGAATACATAAATGACCGACCTGCACGAAATACTCAATGGTTTCGGACAGGCATCCTCCTGGCACATTATTGCTTTCGCTATATTTAGTAAAGCTTAAAAAAAATTATTTTACAGAAAGTAGGAACTGCCACAATATAAAAGAGAAACGTAGGATTTATAGATTAATTAAGAACTTTGAATATATGTGAATAGTTAAACTTTAAGATTACCTCGTTATTAAAAAAAATCACGACCTCATAATTTGACGAGAAGAGAAAAGTATTGCGTTGACATTCTGGATTATAATTGGTGGTTTTATGATTCTCTAAATATGTGATATTCACATTTGTTTCGTCCGGTTGTGATAACTTTAAAGATGGGGTGGTAAAGTCACCACTTCCAGTCTAATTATTAAAATAAGAAAATTCAGTATAGTGTAATTAATTAGCAATTAGCGGTTCGTCACGTCTGATTTTTGCTGAGTTTGAAAATCGTAATGATCACCGTGGTCTCTCGGAGGGGAATCTAGTCAGAATGTTAGAAATCCTCAAAGGGCAACTAGTTGAGTAACTATCATGCATTCAAACACGACGTTATTCAACGACTCATTTCAAACTCTTACTTTCACGATGCGAAGCATATGCTGGAAAAAATCGCGGTAGTCGCAGTTTCCCTTTAAGACAGGAACCGTTGCGCTCGACGAACTTTTAAATAACGGTACTATCTTGTGTTGTGGCTGAACATGAAAATACGCATGACGTATTTTTTACAATACTTCTGCACGCTGCCGCGGGCCGTGGAACTATTGTAGGACCCTGCGCTTCAGTAGTGCTCAATGGCACATTATATAGAGGCGAAAGAATGTCGTTTATATTGTTCGCATTAAAGCTGAGAATCTACACTAAACGTTCAACACTCAACATTTCGAGTCAGGAGGCTAACCTGCAATAATGCAGAAACATGCAATTATTACGTATAAACGTCGCCTAGTTAAAGATGAATTATGAAGAATAAGTACCACTGACTACCGCTGCAGACAATGGAGCTAGTTGTGCCGCTATGCATTACTACTAGCGCTCGCTGTGGCAAAAGGCTTAAGTTTTAGGTGAGAAAAATCTGCTAGTTGACAGCTCGATTTACTTGTACCACAAAATATTTCTATCGGCTTCAGATTGATTGTTCGCAGTGATATGGTGTGTTCCTGATATATACTTTTAAATCCGTGCCCAACCCTTTTTTTAATATTCATCAACAGTTTCGTAAAATAATGTGACAAGTGCTGCAATTGAAAAAGGCCACGATACCTCAACCAACCTGTGAATATCAATATTTTCTTCTGTTTTATTAATTCTCTAGAGAATGAGCGAATAATCGCGCTCTGTAGAGTTCGAGATTTCATTGGAAGGTTTCGATTAAGTCGAATACATTTAGTGCAAGTGCTTTTATATGTTTTGATTGTTGGGTGCGAAGTTTCCTTGCTTTAAGCCCTTATCCCTGTAAATGACGCACACGTAGAAATGCAGTACGATTCACCCTGAAGCAGGAAGATTTGGAAACAACCTGTTATCCCTCTCGCAGACTAGTGCGCCAATATCTAGTCCACGCGTCATCGCACAAGTAAACAATGTCTACGAGACAAGCCGACGAGGCATGTGCACCGAAAATCGGAAATTGCTTCACGTGATTTCGGTGAATCGAAATCAATCTCTCTTGTAGCATGAACCAACGAACATTGGGCATGAATGTTCGGAATTTGGATAGTTCGAACGGTGTGTGTGGTGGAGGGTAAGAACAATATGAACCTGAGAATGACGAATGTGGGTGATGTCTGTGGACTTCCGGTGAAGATGACAAAGTGGTAGAGACCGATGGGAGATCCACGAATGGGTCTTCTACGAGACGTGGACAAGACGTTTTACAACAGCCTGCTAGATATATATACCTATTTGCTGAAGGCCAAGACTCCCGGATACGCAAAAACCGTGCGGTAACGGTTCTATTCTGTCCGTCTTCTTTTTCATACAGCGAGGTCGATGAATCTTCGGACTGCCGATTGACGCAGAAACAGACAACTCGCGTGCCGCAGATTGGCGTTATGACTAATCAATACTTTGTTTCAGGAAGATAAAAAATGTTTTCTTTATATCATTCATAGAACCTTATGAATATATACGCATTCGAATATGGGCCCTACGTTTCCCTATACCTTCTTCAGTTTGCTGTGCCTGAACAGCCGGCATCAGGAGATCGACTCGGAGAGGAATATTGCTGATATGGAAATCCCATACCTGGCGGTCATTTACTTTTCATTTCAGTACGTTTGGAAGCCGATAGAATATTTGTAGGTGACCTGGGATTCGTAGATAAGCCGGGTTACATGTGACGGGGAATTTAGATTTTGTCACGTAGTTGATCTGAAACTGAATTATATCTTGCGATTTTTACTATCTGTGACCTTTTCATGGCGGATTTACTGTGTAGAAAATGTTTTTGTTATTTTCTTCTTGTTTTGATGTAATCATGTAATTGGATCATTTTCTGAAATTAATTTTCTATTAGCAATTGATTATCAAGATTAGATAATTTTTTGTGAACTGTATTGTACGAGAAATACGACTTTGGAATTTATCAATAGTGCAATAGTTATTTTTAACCCTAGAATGCCTATCATATTATTTGTATATGTTGATGCGTATCAAGAGTCTGACAGACCCTGCATCATTTTCGGATGACACTTTCACTATAGTTATTGGATGTTAACAGGTTTTTTTCTCATTAATACGCCAGAGTCTGAAAAAAAAGAAAGTGCATGGAAAGAGAAAAAGTTATGATAAATATTTTTGAAGTTGCGCGTCACAGAAAAATGGATACTAAGGGATACGAAAGAAGTACACAAACTTGTGGGATTCATGAACCCTGCATAGGCATTCTAGGTTGAATTTTCGAGATTCAAAAAACCTTTCTTTGTTCTTGTCTGAATCAATATGAAATCTTATGCCTAATTCATAATCTCTAGTCTTCAAGAGCCGATCCTCCCTTTTTCTTTGGGAAGGTACAAACAGCACGAGTCCGGTATTAAATGCAACCACAAAAGCGACAGCAATATTCAAGTACAATCTGCAATCTACAACTAATATCCATATTAGTGAGAAACTTTCAATATTTGTGTGCGGAATCTGGACATCCGTGAGGCACTAAAATCTGTTAGAAAAAAAGTCTACCGCCATGATATGTATTGTCCAGTGATTTAAAGAATGGTAAAGTATATCAGGGAAGCATCAAATCCGTCCGACGCGCCTAGATCAGTATGAGTTCCCATAAAAAGCAAAAATAAACAAGTTTCTCCAAAATAGCCGTTGGGCTCCAGGCAGTTAACAGTGCAACGATATAAATTTGCAATAATCCCGCGAAAAGGTAGGAAGATGCGGATTCTCAAAATTCACAGCTGGTCCAAATATTCATCGTGGATGTTCGAGTAACACAGTCACTGAAAGTTAACAGAGATCAGCAACCTCAAGTAAATGTATTGTACCTGGCAATCGTCGATATAAAATCCAAAGCTAATAAAGCAATACGTAGCGTCGATATTGTGGAAGCAAAAGTAACAGACATAGCGCATCCAGGGTAAACCATGATAAAAAGTAGCAATGTATGTACTGTCAGGTAAATACGAAGAGCTCAGACAGATGATTGCTTCGTAAAAGGTAGCAGCCTATAGAGAGGTACGACAGGTAACTAAAATCTTCCGTGTTCCCCAATACCCTTAGATAACCAAGGAAATCAATAAATTAAAAGAAATCGAGTAAGTCGAAAAAAAAGGAAGTAAAATGCAACAATAAACGAAACAAAAATACTCAAGTTTACATCGATTGATAATTACTCGCGAAAGTATCCGCATCCAGGATCATCTAGGTATCCGCAAACGAATGTTCGATCCGCGAAAGATAGCTTAAAGGTACACACGTCTACAAACAAAGATATTATGAGGTTATAAAATTAAATTAATAAAATGCATTGCTTTTCGTCCTGATCAAAATCAAGAGAAGCACCATAAATATAGGAAACAAGTAACGAGATAAGGTGGCTAACAGACTTTGTATAATCAATCACGGCAGCAAAGGTGTTCAGGACGAGCTCCTGTAGGCCGAAGGTCCAGAGGCGTAGCCAAGAGATAAATTAGTACACTCTACAGAAATAACAACCTTCGGTTATATATCAAAGATATTCTTAACTGTTTTCATAAGAAGAGATCTTATTTTTAAAAAAACAGAAGGTAATAGGTCGGTTAAGGTAAACAAAAATTACATCTGGGATAGACATCCCGACTAGATAACGATTAGTTTTCGCGTTCAGTGTCGAAGATGTCTCACAACCAAAGAGAGCAGTCCAGGGCCTATGAGCAGCCAGCAGGGCTGGCATACATCTTCTACTGCAACTCTGTTTTCTGTGATGAAATTGATAATTAGATTCTCGTAGCATATTCCACTAATGATCAATAGACAGAAATCAATAGTTCGTCCAAGGATAGGTAGTTGGACACTTTATGTTTACTGCATACTCTCTGGTTTAATTACGACAGTAGTCGTAATGATAATCTGTTGGTTTCCCACGATGTAGCAATCTCTTTAAGTTCCACAGACATGGTGCGGCTAATGTTGGTGTCGGCATGTCAGGACATTTTGTACCACGAAACTCGACTGTGGCCGTAACTGTCTCTAAAGAAACTAATGGTAGAGATAGTTGACACTCGTAGAGTAGCGGAGATAGCTGGACCTGCTCCAGGCAGGTAGAATGGCTGGCGGATTTTT
Organism: Syrista parreyssii; assembly: GCA_030142615.1. Lineage (NCBI taxonomy): Eukaryota > Metazoa > Arthropoda > Insecta > Hymenoptera > Cephidae > Syrista > Syrista parreyssii. The sequence goes on from JARQTG010000224.1 coordinate 51,889, forward strand.
TGCTGGCTGTCGACAGACGTATATTTGGAAGACGATGGTTCTAAGGTGTGGAACAGAGCTGAAGCAGTCGGTAAGACAGGTCCCTCCGATATCAATGAGGTGGTTGGCAAAGATAGCAGCAATCCGAAACCGAAGCGGCAGCAGGCGGTGACGTTGAGGTAGTGTGTATAGAAATGTAATAAAAATACAAATATCTGGTGTAATGTAATTAACTTTAGATGATCCTTTGAAACGTTACCATTGGACATTGTTGCTCTGACGGGTTGTACTAAACCCAACCCATAATACATCTCTGCCAAATCTCGCTATTGTACAGTACATAACAAATAAATGAAAATACATGAATTTGGGATTTTATCCCATAGAAAATAATTCGCCGTTCTTTCACTCGTCGCTGTTTTCATGGTTTACATTTTCGAAAATATTTATTTACATAAAATTTTACCTATATATATTTTTTGGTTATACCCTGGGGTATTGATAACGAACAAAAAAAAAAAAATCCGACAATATGAGCCAAGATGACAATTTATAAATGGCGCAGGATCTGTCAGACCATTGATAGGTATCAGTGTATACAAAAATATAAAACATTGTAGCATTGACAATGCAAACAAAATTACGTAGCAATACTAAATTTTTATAGGAATCGTATAATATATCGAGAATCAATACGTTATGTAAATACTTGCTTATCCGTAATCTAAATCGGCAAACTTGCAAGTTTGAATTGAGTAAATTTAAATAATTTTCTTTACAAATTCTCTTTAATTTCCAAAGAAACTTTATCGCGTAAATTTCACGTTACATTCCATCGACTTTCATATTCGTGTTATTAACTGGGTACAAAATTTCATACGGAATTATGTCCAGAGTTTGAACAAGAAGTTTGGCTGAGTTAACGAAAGAATATCGCAATCTAAGAAGTAGCTCTAATTTTATCGTTTCACGAAATACTCGACCGAGGGAAAAATCCAGACATTTTGAAAGGCACTTCTGACTCTATTGATAAGAAATTCGATAACTGACGTCTCATCCTCTGCTAGTATGAAAACAGACACAACAACGAGAGTCAAATATTTCGTTCTGTTATGTCTCTGGCTACTCTACAGAAGTAGAGAAGGTTTAATTAAGAAGACAAATTCCACCAGCAAACAACGGGACAAAAATGTTTACTATATATAACTACAATATATACATACTGTATATTAATACAGTGTGACTCTCGATAAGTGTTCGATTCGTGTATAGAGTCCATGCAATGATGTCACGCCCATGCATGAATACGAATTGGCTAACATATTAATATGACAGAAATATCAAAATTGTTCGGTTTGAAGGGGGGGGGGGGTAGTAAGAAGAATACGTACATTGATATCCCGACGTACCATTTACCTTCCCCCGCCACTAATTGCTTCGAGTTTTTACTGCATTTACATTTGATTCAATTATTATCCTATTTATGACGATCGCCCTACATGTACGTGTTCCATACTCTACATTGCCGATCTAGCGCTGTACAATTACGTTATTAGTCATCCGTTGCTCAACCTATCGCTGTACACATTTTTGTACAAATGTTTTACTGTGACTCAGCTACTGTATATGTACAGCGAGACAGTTTCAATTCCTGGGCGAGTATTGTATGTACATGTACGGCACCGACTTACTCACTAGGAGCCAAGCGTCGTACATGCGCGTAATTTTCTTGCATCCGGCCAGGGGCTTGGAGCGCACGCATTACCGGCTGTCACGAATAGGTTAATGCCTACCCGGAATCGAAATACTGCCTCCAGCTTGAACCTCGAACTTTGCAACTAAGTGAATACACTTACCTACGCAGAAGATAATAAGACAGTCCCACATGTTTTATACGGTCGTGCATAAAACTAAGAGATAATGATTTCTTGGAAATTTAAATTGAGGATGGATCATGCGTGTGATTGAGTTTCCTATGTATTATCATTTATTCCATACTTCGCACGTATGTCGTTTTGTAACCTGTTGGATATCTATAAATTTCATCCTGCCTGATTTACATACCTGACGTATAGACAGAAAAGATGGTAAAATATCTTGTTTGCAATGTTCTAACTATGCATATTGCATCATTTGCTGTGACTTATCTCACATAAGAAGTCAAAGATTTTTATAATGCAACGCACGTGACACCATCTTATCTTTATTTGAATTTAAAAATTAGAAGTTAAGAGAGAGCCTTGTCAATGTTAATCAAACAAACATACTGAATTCTATGTATCATGAGTGCTACAAATGGAAATTGCTGCCAGCTAAACGAAGTTCTGACAAAATTAAATTCCCATCTAAACCCCTATAGCAATTCTTAAACAACGAGTATACATTATCACCTATTTGTAGATAGCAATATATTTCATCTCCTCTCTTTCAAGTTACTAAACTTCCACAATGTCAGCTATTTGCACACTTGTATAAATAGTTAGACAATCGACGTAACATTTAGTCCAACTACTAGTTGATTAATTCGACACACTACGGATTTGATTCATGATGAAAATTCCATTAACTCTTATTGTTAGAAGGCTGGAATGCAATGTATTGTTTCTATATCACTTCAACATTTTCACGTGTTATCCATTGATCGTGTCTATAATTTGCTGCCATGAAATCTACAAGATCTCGACAAAAAATACGCCAGCTCTCTAAGGGTTAAGCAGGATCTGTTGAAGGATAAACTAAGTAGTCTCGCGCTAACTGGGGTCGTAATACGAAATGAATGGTTATGGGACACGAGGCTGTGATTAAAGTGGACATTAAATTGATACAATGGTACTACATTGCAATATTAGACTCTAGTTTGCAGTGTCGATCAAACAGTCACCTAGGAGTGGTTAAGAACAAATAAATAAAAAAAAAAACGTAATTCACAGTTTATAGTAATATTGCTTATATGCTTTGAAAAAGCTCATCATTTCCTCATGAATAATCGGGTCAATGATTAACCTGGGATGGTAAGAAAATACAATGGAATTGATTCGGAGATAGTAGGTTTATCGTAATTGTTCTAGAAAGTTTTGTCATTCCATGGAGATTTAATCGTACGAAGTGCAGCAAAGCACTAGAGCCAAAGTGCAACTAGTTTCTCTCTTCTGGTTATCCAGGAAGTTATTGACGTTCTGTAATATTAATCGAGTTCAACGTATTTTTTTGACAATTCATAAAGAATACAATCCTTAGCAAATCACACGTGATTTTCCATAAAGTAATGTAAATTTACGTTAAAATAGAAATTAAAATATATTTAGTGCAAACCCACGCATATACATACTTTGTAACAAATATTTTATGCAGTGACACATGTGCCGTGCTCGTAACTTCATTGCTTTCAATCTGTCAAAAAAACACATTAAACTCGTGGACCGACTCTATGTTGAGTGGTGAGCAGTTTAATTGAATTATATCATATCGCCTCTTGATTCCATATCTGCGCCCATGGCTGTACACTGCAGTTGGACCCACAAACCTCACATAGTGTATTACATTGAATGGCATTTTACTTCATCCAATAGTTGTTCAAATGTATGAATGATATTTGCACTGGGAGACTAGACATGGACATACCTGGTCAACGAATATGAAGTTTCCTTATTCAAATGATAGTATTTTTACTTATAGTTATTATGGTTTCGTTACGCGTCTTTCTATCGATAATCTTATTCTTTGGAAGTACCGCCCTAGTAAAAGTAGGGTAGTGGTGGGAAAGACGATTTCAATTTTTTACGAGTGTCATATGCTGAATTCATGTAGAATAGTTTGGTTATACGAAAATGTATCCTATATTGGTCATTGGGGTTAGATGGATATTAAATAATAAAATTTGTGATTAAACACGAGTGTCGACTACACGTTTATCCCTTTCACTGTCAGTCGTGCTATTATCACTTTTGTGTCGATAAAGAGTTTCCATGAGGATTATTTGAACATCAAGAAGGTCTAGTAGGATTGACGAGGTAAATTTGTCAGACACAATCGCGATGATAAATCTTGATAGAATTATCGAAATTGTTAATAGAGTTTGTTATTGTCCATATATTAAATATCCATGAGTATGAATTTCCAGGTAAGTTATAAGCTTTCATCAATAAAAAGAGTACGAGGATATCACTGAGAGAGCTTAATGGACCTGAAAACTTATATTTCACATGTTCAATGAGAGAACCAAACAGAGTCGAGAAGGATAAGCCTAAAGCACGATGAAGTTTAACCCTAACACCACCAGATAAACACGCAAAAGGGGTAGATTGCCCTCCACGTCAAAATACCGCTGATGCTTGATAGCAGTTATCAATGGATGATTGAGCATCCTGTAATATAGCTTCCTGACATAACGGGTTCTGAATTTGTTAAAGGCAATGCGTATTCGCGCAGCGTATGCCGTTTTTTTTGTCAAACTCCGTGATTAAGTAGTACGTGGCTACGAGAATCTATACAACGGCTGAACGTTAAATACGTCATATAAAACGAAATAATTGTTCACGAACCGAGTATAGTTTACGTTGTACGCACGTACTGCTCCCTCTGCCTAAAGGTTTACGTATGTAGCTATTGGATGATAGAATCTACCTTACCGACTGCTGATATCTCAGTGCTATTAAAATTCCTGAATATTTTTGCTTACTGCGCAAAGAGTCTCGTTAAAGGCATCGCCAAGCATATACATACGTATGTATGTCAAGCACGTATTTGTTCTAGGGGTAGCTTAGTATTCAATATCATGAAACAGTCCCAAGAGAGAGGTCCTACTGTCTCATAGCTGCGGAGAGTATACTAATGTAGGATATAGCGAAGTTAGTTTACAGCGAGCATTGGCGGACTCTGTACATCGTTGTTCAAATGTTAGCCTCTGATTCTATACGAGTAGTTTGACGTCAGTGCTAGAAGATTCAAATATTAATAAATAATGAGATGTAACAAGAAGCAAGTAAATTCTTGCTACTAGGTTTTGATGGTGATGGTGGTGCTTGAGATACGAGGGAGGAAAGATACGCTCGTCTGGAGAAACATCTTCTGTCTTCGATTATGAGACATGCGAGTGGTTTGTGCAAATACAAGCTAAATGAATTGCAAACTCGTGAACGCGACGCGAAATCCATTTTGCTAGAAAACGCTTTTCCATCCTGTTGAAGATACGTATCTTATTGTTTTTCTTTTTCGTATATTTTTTTAGCTTTTCGTATTATTTGTTGTTCTCACTGACGAATTTTTCTGAATTTTTAGAAAATTCTTTCATTTTCTTCGAACCTCACTCTCAAGATTTTACTAATCTATAATATGGGGTCTAATTTTAAAATTACTACTGGCTATTTTAGTAAAAAGTGTAGAGAATTGCAACTTATTTGGGAATGTCAGATGAGCTGGATCACTGATGAAACTTAAAACCATGATTTTTTAGATACGTATTATATCTTTATTATATATATCACTAAATATTGTATCTAATAATTGATGACTGAATTGATTGCATCTAAACTTGATATACTTCCGCGCAAAGAATATTGAATAATAAACCTTCTTGATAATAAATGATTACAAGTATGACTCTTTTACATATAGGTGTGAATTATTTTCGAAATAATCGAAACTCGAAAATTTTACCATTGGCAAAATGCTATTGTTAATGGCACATTTTGCTAAAGCTCAAAATAGAATTTGGCGTACATAATGTATTCTAAGTCAACTTTCCACAATACAAAATTGATATATCTTGGGTACATACGTTAATTATTCTCTGACTACCATAATCTCAGAGCACTTTTCCCGTGAAGTTGTAAAAATGTATGGAATAAAAAGATGGTAAAAAAGCACGAAAAAAATTCGTTCCACGGAAACTGAAATCTCGGAAACTTCCGGTGCAATAGAAGTTTCGCCCCTTCACCCTCATCTACACGATAACACGTATGTATGGCTGGCAAAAAGACGGAGCTGGTTTATATGCAAAAGGTATCAGTCGCGTACGTGTAGGATATGAGTGTGCATTTTTTTTCTATATCATCCTCATCCCTTTTGATAGGTATCTATCTTCCTCAGCCACTTGCCCTTTCTCCTTTGCACCGACTCTCCCACATACTTTCTTTCCACTATCTCTTTTTTCCCTTCCTCTTACTCACTCTCTCTCTCTCACTCTCGCTCTCTCACAACCATCATTCGGCTTCCTCCTTTCTTCCGAGTTTAGCACAAATATTCGACGTAGGACGTACTAGAACGGATGGGACGTGATACACGGGGTTGGCTCTGAGATGCTGAATTTGATGGGGGTTGCTTCTGATGCTGCTGCGGAGTGTGGAATGTAGATGGATATGCCGCAGACGTGATTTCGAGCGCATCCCCTTAATGCATCATTCATCACGCGCGCTGCTATGCAGCCCACCACGTATCGTCTTGGTTACTGTAGTGAATATTTTACAATTACGAAAGTGTCTTTTGAGTAACATGGTTATGTTTACGATTAACAAAGGATTTTTTATCACTCCATAAAAATTCACGACTTTTTCATAACATAAGACTTTGTACAAAAAATTCATCTGTTTCAAGTTTCTTACGTTATTAATAATACCAAATATTACAATTGTTCGATAGAAACCAGATTTTTTTGATATGTTTTCACTAGACTACTGAAATGATTGAATGGCTTTACATTATACATCCAGACCAGAACGAACTCGTATCTATTGAAAGTGGAATGTTTTACTGAAGTAAAATATTGCAAATGTAAGTGAACAACCTTATTTATAGAAAGGGCACTTATAGTCGGTTCACGAGTAAAATAGCTTAAAGTGACAAATAAGAACATGTTTCGTGTTAGGGATACCCATAGCAAAATTTCTTAACTGCCAATGTTCTTTTATCATAGGTAATGAATGATTTCTCATTGATTTCCATTGATTTACCACACATTAACTTTGGCAAGAAAGCATAGGCAATGGACAATTTTTCTATGGGCTTCATATTTTATCATCTGTCACTTTAAGCTATTTTACTCGTCGACTGACTATAAGCTTTATTTTTTATTAGTAAGACATTTGGATTCTGACAGACTGTAATATATAAATTGGTGCTGTTAGACAGAGACGAGTTTTATTATTTATCGGTTACTTAATATATTGAAGACAATGGAATTCACTAAGTTCTTAAAATAATCATAAATCCTCAGAATGTGCACTCGTATAACGTACTCGTTAATTCGCATTGCATATTCTGTTATGATCATTCTTGAAATCTCACTCTATTATTTATTCATTTTAATTTTTACAAGTTTGGACACATTTCTATAATCACATTGTAAAAACTATAACGTATTTGGTAAGATGACTCGTCCATGAATATCCATATAACAGCAACCAAATCCAACTGCTGATTCTCTCAAACGTAATATCAATATTCGCTATTATCGGTTCTGATTTCTAATGGAGACGCAAGGTTCGCTTTTATCTAATATTTTACTTTTCCAATCGTATTACGTCTTGATTTACATTTATTTTACGCAATGGTGAGTCCTACGCGTTTCCACGCAATTTTCCAATTGGACATAGCAGATTTCATCATTCGATCCTGCATTAAGGTTTTACTGGCGACTACTCTAAGCATTGCGGAGAATGGGTGGAAGAGAAACTCGTTGGGAAGTAATCATTTGCTGCGAGGAAATTCTATCTGACGGTTAATTGAAGCGAGTGGAACATAGTTTTATATTGAATTCGGTCGCAAACTCGAGATAATCAACAAATATTTATAAGGTTTCTTATATTTGATTTCTATAGTTTCAGATAATTTTGAATGTATCATACAGGTTACGATATATTGTTGATTTACAGTATTTCAATATTGCATGACCGATGTGTAACGGATAATTGGAATAACGGAATATCGGGTTTAATATTTATCTGCATATGTTAGATGGCAATCAATCGCTGCGTTCAATTTTTGTATCATACGTATATCCAAGGATATGGTAAAAGTGGAAAAATAACGTAATTTCATAAGTACCACACATTTTTTTCTTTCCTTGTCAGCGACTTGTTTTCTAAATCCACCATCAAGATGTCACTGAACGCCCTACACTCAATCCCATCAAAGTGCCCTTTAGTCGGTGCCTGCTGGGAACGTATTACGAACTTACTTATAAAGCTTTTAATACCGTCATGGTTTCGCGTATTTCAGAGGTTCCCTACAGAATTTTACCCGCTGTCAAGCTTATATCTGACGTCTGTCGTGTAGGCAGGTCTCGGTCATCTTACCAAATACTGTGAGATGTGAAAATGGTACAAGGAAGAAACGGAATATTCTATGGATTTATTCAGACACTAATTGAAAACACTAATTCGTTAGTGATCTTTGATAAAACTTGAATATCAGAACAAAAATTTGTTTCCAAAAACGATAATAAAAATTACATAATTACTTCTGTTTTGCTTGCCAAATGCACGACAACGAAAACAGAATTCGATCAAATTCTAACTTAAAATCGAAAATGCTGAAGAGATCTAATTATTCTATTTACATCCAGAGCTTAATTTCGTCTGTAAATTTCAACTTGACCACTGAAAATTATTAACGTTTTTCATTGTAAACGTTTAGGAAATTGGTTAATAAATATTATTTACTTATTTCTATACTATTTTTTACTGACATCTTACAGGCCTTTGTAAAAAATGTTTGATAATTTTTTTTTATATTATATGAATCATAATAACTAATTATACGCGATAATTAAATGCTACAATAATAATTTATTACTTACATGCTCACCATGATAAAAGTAGTCTCTCGGAGAAAAGTTTCGTGAAGAATCGTACAGTGTTGGTTTTTCACTCTAGCTGAAATTGAACTTGCTTATATACTGTTCAAAGTGCCCGCAACAAATTTCTGTTACAGTTGTGTTTCAGAAACATCAATTGAACTGTACGTATGTAATTGTGTTAAATAATTAAAAGCGTCTAGCTGTAAGCTTCAACGTTTAACCGCTGCTACATAAAACTCATCTCGCGCGGCTATTCTCCGATTAAGATACTCCTATACGTTACATACAACTAGGTCTATTTGTAAGAATAGACGAAATACTTCAATAATTGTCATAAGACATAATATTACCTATGATATTACCGGAGATACTGACAATATCTAACCGATGATAAACAGCACTAATATAAGATAGTTTGATTAATTTTGAAAATTCTTTTGACAACCTTGCCATTGGCAATTTCATTTAACAAGAAGGTAGTTTCTAAGTGAGCTCTTCCATCATAGTCGGTCGAACGCATACAATATATATTTTTTCAGTAACATGAATCAGCACAAAGATTATGTTTACGATAGTATGAGCTCATTACACCTGACAAGAAAAATGAGAAAAAATTCTTCAATTTAAACTTACAATCTAGCTAATAAGTCTCTCCGTTATAGATTGGCAGTAAAACTTATTACTGGAACTGACATTTTGATATCGGGACCATCGCCCTAGCGAATCTCTTTTCTAGATGAAATGAAGGGACTGCAGTATAAGTGTATAACAGAGGCAGCAGCGCCAACGAAGAAATGTAGAATAAGGATATTGGAGAACATTGATGGATAAAGTCGACATTGCTACTGGACATAAGATAGCGATAAACGTAGTCAAGCTGATACTTTGTTATGCACTTTGAAGGCATATTTTCATAATGTTTTTCTTATAACACGGTGTTAGGGAGCATTGCTGACTATTCAATGGAAATATAATTAAAAAACTTGATGAAATTTCTTACTTAAAAATTTAAGAGTAATTTACACCAGGCAGTTATAGCTTACGCAGTCACGAAAATGACGGTGATAAATGAAACTCTAGTTGTGTATCTTCACAAAAAGATCTAAAAATGCATGAATACATTACTCGCGACACTGATTCATCAACTGTGGTATTTTGAACTAATTATAAATTTGTTATTATTGGACCAGTCCATGTACTAATTTGTATTCCTTTCTGAAGTAAACTCACCATTTCTTTTTATTCTACACGATTAGTGTATAATCTGTGTAAAATTAGTTGATTTTACTAACGTTCAGTGTATCATGAATAATAATTTTTTATGTGCAGTGATTGCATTGTAGAGACCACGTGCAGACTTATCTAGTCATATAATATTACCATTTCCACTATTATTGCTAGTAGAATTATCAGAGCACTTTAATATGCCAGCATAGCATTCACAATTTCATCTTTGTTTACTGTGTATATGTGTCATAAAAATATCAAAAGAATTCCAAAAATAATAATTTTATTTACATATAATGGAATGAATAGACCGAAACTACCTAGAGTGATCACGGTAGCGGTGAGTTAAAAGAGAAATAAGGGAGGACCAAGAGGAACTAATTGTCGAATAAAATAGGCCACCCACCGATTCCGGTGGCAGTGTCGTAAATCACTGGGACGGAAACCGACGATTTCCTCAGAGGCGAAACGCAACGTAACGCGATGATTATTTCCCGCAAGTTTTATTTCGCGTCGGATTACGAAGGAGACCTGGATAAAAGAAAAACGAGGGAAACGAGGCCTAATTGAATTGAATTGAAAGAAATGAGTTTAAGTTCTACTGGCTCTTGCCACTCCCTTGCAGGACATAATCAGACGCTCTGTTAGCTCTTACTGCTTGAATGAACTTAAAGACGTCATTTTAGGGTCCGTAATTCTTCTTTTTTTACTCGTTCTATCTTTGGCCTTCGTGATACTGCCTTTTGTTGGGATAGTACTAAGTCATTCTCTAATGGGAAGAAATGTTAGCACTTTCTCCTTCAACTTAATAATCGGTAAGTAGTTTAAGTTTCGTAGGCTTTGAAATTATTTTATTGATTCCGTTAACCCAGCCTGTAGTATATATCCCAAAGAGATAAAATATAATATTTCCAGGAAATTTAAATTGAAAATTGACTACTGCTCGTAAATACTGCACACCCAAGTATGTAGCGAAGTGTGCTATTCCATATTCTTTCCATGCTATTCTTACGTACTGCTAATGTAAAAATAACACACTTGTAAGTGTACAAAAAGTGACTATCATAAAAAGGATATGGAACAACACACATCGCCACACACCTTGATTTGCAGTGAAACTTCCACGCTGGATGTTTTTACACAGTTTTACTCCGTATTGGAAATTGATTGGGGTCAAGTATCGTATTGTTAGGTTGAGAACAAACCTTTTCTTAATAAAGGTACAGGAATCTAATTAAATACACAACAATCCAATACTTTCGGTAGTCTCAAGGGTAGTATACAATAATAGCACGTCAAGGTTAATTGAAGTTCCGATGTTCACGCTTCGGATTTCGAATGAAAAATTTACTCAATTTTGCCCTTTACGAGACACCGGAGATCCTTTCGGTAAATAATATCGAGTTCATTTCCTGCGCTTTAGAGTTATACAAAATTGTATCAACAGTTTCCGGATCTACTGAGGAGCTTTTTAATAAACCACTTTCCTTAGCGACGGTTCCGTTTACTACGTTTACATTTTCTTTTTCTCTTGTCTATTTTGTACGTTACTGAACATTTCTGCGACGAAGATTTAACTCGTCGCTGCTAATTATTTTGCATAGGCCAACACTATAGCGAATAATAAGATTTCCGTGCTTATTTTTCCAACGAAGGGAGTTTAGTCCAGGTGCTATTACGTTGCATCGGATATTTCTATCATGCCATGAAAATGGCGGTGGTGGTTATCCTAATCAATAAACATTCATCTCGGTTAATCCGACACTAAAAAAGTAGGGTGATTGCCGAGTGGTTGAACTTCGCGGCACTTTTAAACCATTTGCTGCCTGATACATGGATGCATTGGGTGATTAGCTCTGCCACGTGTCCCGGGAGACGAGAGTGGATTCGGTTTGCACCCTCGAAATCCTTTACCACCCTCTGTAGGAATCCCTAGGAGAGCCTCAAGTCAATCCCTGACTAACTGTTCCATGCTGACCCCAACTGACACTCTACCGAAGCCACAAGTTACTTTCTTTACTCGGAAATCCTACCTGACTCCTGACTTAACGGTTAGTTAATTTGATTGAATTGAATTAATCCTGATCAAAATTAATTTCAATGCGATTTAACGTGTGCTGTAATTCAATAAAATTAATACAATCAAGTATGCTTATTATTTAAAAATTATATAGTAATATAATTATTAACTATAATAATAGAGCATATAATACGTTAACGCCGCTATAAATGTATTATAGAATGACATGTTTTTTTAATTTATGTAGGATTCGTAACAAGATTTTGCAGAAAACTATTTAAGGTGCATCATAAGTCTCAACGTCATTGCATTCGTGAAGTGTACTATAGTTTGTATTTCGCATAATTAGAAAGAAAAAGAAGAATGAATATATAATTTTATTATGTTTCGAACCTCACATTTTCATATGATACACAGTCAGATGATATACAGTAAAGTTACCAAACGTTGCATGATCTATTTTCTAAATTGATACTGAGCACATTACAATTAAGTCTTTCTTGTAGCCTTTAGCCATAAGGTCCTGTAAATTCAGGCGTAAATTATTATCATTATCAGACAACAATACTATGGTCTCGGTTCGATTTCAGTTGTTAAGATTACAAACCATGGGATTTTCATATTGAAACTCTATTTTAAGCGCGAATTTCTAATTACTATTTTATGAATCGTTTCCACGTCAACTCATGTTAGACTTTGATCTTAATAATAATACTTGTCTCTAGACATTGTATATTTCATTATTAAGCTTCTTCGCGTAAATTGAAGTAGTCTACCTCTGTGCTATGTATTAAGATACGTCATTGGATTATTTGCATTAATCCTTGTAGTGTGTTATATGGATTGCTAATTGGATAGGTAGGGATTAAAATAACTTGGAAACCTGAACTTCGCAGCTTTCCATGGGAGATAGTTTTTTCTTCTGAGGTATAAAATCTATTACTAGGAGAATCCTCCTCGTTAAATATGACTAGATTCAGCGGTATGTCGAGTAGGTCGTGTAAGTGTATACAATCCTTTCTATATGCTATTTATAAAAAGACGATGTAATGACGAAGACGAAATTACCCTGTAATTGTATCCAGGATTTTACAGAGTGCACTCAGGTGCAGAGGTGTATCGCTCTACAGTCCTCTGGAAACTCGGTGCTTGAATTTTAAGAATGAATTTTACGATTGCGGTTTTCTATTTAGTTAGAAAGGTGGACTTTTGGAGGATGAAATCGATTATGTGCAAGATACCGGAAATGATATAGCGAAATGGCTTTCTTATCTGGTCAGTTTCGATACGAAGACTTCTTGAGTATTAATACTGTTTAAGGCTTTTAATATTGTGTTTGGAGAAAACGTGCGCAAAGCGAAATACTTTTTTATCAAACGTTATTTGGCCCAACATAGATACGTTACAAGATTTTTTATCATTAGAGATTCTTAAGATGATGTTTGGCAAATGTACTATACTGATATCAAAGAATCAGTATCTCTTTCAGTATCAATAACTAGAATCAGTATCAATACCCTTGTGTTCTTTTCCAATTTTTGAATATACACTTCTGGCCGTTCGCTTTATATTTAGGAGAGCTGCTCCGTGACCGACAGTGAACTACGCATACTCTGATATAATTTTCCAAAAGTCTTCAAAATGATCGTTTGAGATTTGTTTTCATAATATGGTTGAAAAGGAGCAAGAATAAATGGCAAAAGAGGAAAGACAAAGAGGCCGGAAGATTATTACTTAAGCATAGCTAAAAAGGTTCAGAAATTATAGAAGGGTTTTTAAGACAAACATACTTGGAACACTTCTAATAGAAACTTATAAGCTGTTTCAGGACTGAAATAACAGAGAAAGAGGAAGTGTACCGTCAGAATTGGTATGGATGTAGTTGAGCTTGCGAACAAATTGCCGGTCGCTCAAAGTAAATGACGGTTCCGGCCAAATACTGGCCTCGAACCTGACAAGTCCAGATTGATCGTAGGTACTTTTTCGGGTATCTCTTCATCGACCCGCCGACCCCTCGACCCCAGCAATCTCCTCGTTGCTTCATCCAACCTCAAACTGTTTCTCAGTAGCGTTTACACATCTACTATGTAGAATCCGTTTTAACCTCAAATCCGCTAGACGCCTTCGTATAAGCGCAGAATGGGTTGCTAGACTTTTGTCACTTATTCTGATAAACTATTTATCATTTAAATATTAGGAAAATTGTAAAAACTCAAAAAAAGTACAACGGTCTAGAGTTTAAGGCAGTAAGCAGTGTTACTTTACTTTACTTACTAAAAAATCCATATAGGCTTTACCACTGATTTAATTGACTTTTTCTTACAATAAACGCATGAGCATGAAGGAATATAAAGAAAAATTAGTACCAAAATGAAAGAAATGAATTGCGTAAAATGCTGTATCTTTTCCATGGTGAAATGAATGAGAAAGATATGTGCTCTGATTAAAATCCAATCCATTGTCATAGTTTAAGTACCTGGAAATCAGATCGTTTGGCAGCAGCTCACAGATGCCAATGGTACTAAACAGCAGGCAGGGATGGGAAACAGGAAGGGAAAACGAAGAATGAAGGAAAAAAAGAAAGTTCTGGGGTTTCTGCTTCTTGGGAGTAACACGCCCTCGTAACGTCACAAACAAAAATCCTATTTCCTCGGAGATAAGATTTAGGATCCTACTTGGAAGCTCGTGGTCGCCCTTGGCCGATGCTGGGGTGCGAAACTTTAATCAAACTTAATGTTTGGATATCGCTTCCATCCTGGAACCAGTCCCACTCTACCTTGGCCTTCTACATTTCTGAGACCCCTTCTATGATCTGCCTCGCATCCTCCGAGTCAGAGTCATCCACCTCCCACTTAGACTTCCACCCAGATTTATCGCTCAATATTTCCACGCAGTCAGCAGTTTCGCAAGATATCAAATATTACAGGGAAACTTCGGCTCTCAACACCGGGGGTCCTCTCTACGTCCCCGAATGCTCCAGTGCAAAACCGGAATCTTGTATTTGTGTTTGCTCGCGCCAATATTTGAGGTTAGGGACCAAAGTGGAGCGGTTGGTTTTCCAGAGACATTTAGATGGGAGGGTGATGTTGAGAGAAGTCTCTTGGGAGATCAGCTTGCGGTCGATTACTAGAATTGCTTTAATAATTAATTTCATCTACCGTTCGAGTTATTCTAATTCAACTTGTTACCTTTGCAACCCACCGGTATTTACTTATTGACTTAGAAATAAGTTGCCAATGATCTACGAACTGCGAATCACTGCTTGTTACTAATTGACAATCTTAATTGGAATAGGCTCTTTAATAAACTTTGAGAAGAAATATTGGATGTAAATAAAATGAGTGACTTTTAATTAAATAACGATTTGATATACATATACTTTCTTATATCTAATTCGTAATAGTCGATAGTTAGTCTTCTTTACTATTGCCGTCTTCGGGGCTGTCACGGTAGTAGTTTGACCATCTTGAAGGATATGGTGCCCAAAGGGTGTCGTCGATATCTTCAACATCAGCGCCATTGTTCTCCAAATTTCCACTGGCGGAATGATATCCCGTATCCAATCCAGTAGGTAGATCCTCATCGCTGATAGATCTCTTGAGTAGCTTCTTTCCGATGAAAGCAGTCACAAGACCATCTTCGAGCGCCTTCTTTCCAACTTTCTCGCTAGCTTTTCCCACACGGCGGAAGAGTCTGGACAGTTTCGATCCCTCGGTTGAAACTGCCAGGCAAGCCAACCCAACCACAACAAGAGCCAACAAAGTACTGTTCTTCATGATGAATTTCAGAATTATTACTGTCTGGAGATTAGTAACTTGTAGAAGGTGCGAACTGCTTCTGATACCACTGCTTGAATATTACTAGCTTATATAGCGGCAAAGAATGATCGGGGAATCACCGCTACAGATACCGGCAACCACAGTCGACGCTCCATGATAGAAAACTCGGGGAATGTCAGATCAGGAGAATAGTAGATATGATAGGAAAAAGTGAAGTCCTGGTAGAAAAGGCAAAAGTACAGTTCAAAATGCAGGGATAAACCGGTTTTCCCTGAAACGTCACCGCATGAACCACGCAGTCGCACCTTACATGTTTCTCATTAAAAAAAAATTAATACCGCATATGCGCTGTAACCGAAAATGAAAATAGGATTCGCTGTGAAACCGGAAGTGCTCCATATTTGTAAATGTCATTGTTCCTTCATCGTCCTGCGTTTGATTTTTTATTTTGAAATTAGAACCCGAACGTTTTAATAGTTTATATGCAACTTTACCCACATAAATTTCCGTACTTACAAGTGTATCCGTGCAAACATGTTTTTATTATACAAATGCACATACACAAGACACATTTTGCATGAATTTATATCTTAAAAATATATTGTTACGAAAGATTAAGCATGGTTCGGATAGCCTTTAGTCCCCTAAAAGACGCATTTTATTGGTTAAAAGGCAACAGTTGACATCAATCGTACTCATACCTCTCTTTTAAGACACTTTTATACAAAATTTCTTAAGAGACGCTATAAAAGACGTGTTTTAGTGGAATACCTACTCGTACCTGCTTTTAAGCCTCTTTTAGGCCACTTTTCAGCTAGCAGAGAGCGCTAGTTTCTTAAAAGTTATTACATCATCTGTTAAAATGGCGTCATCAATGACCTTGTTTACGTACGCAAAGTAAATGCAATGTACTAGGCTAATCCGAGAGTTTTTAACAATCAAATTACTCAATTTGAAGTGCATAATGATCGTGAAATTAGTAACAGGTGGTCGAGGCGGAGGAATTGCATGTCTTTTAACTGTTGAATTGGTGCAAGGGATCAGTACCTTCAACACGTGAATGATAGCTCGTCTTGATGCTCTGCCCATTCGAGTGAAATTCAGTACGCTTTTTATTGCTGAACAATTTGTAACGCCTGGATGACTAGTTAAATGCTACAATAATAAATTTAGAAAAATTTGTATGAATATCGATTATCTATCGAGATATAATTGTCACATTAATGTACAGCTGAGCAAAGAACATCACAGCTGGCATTAAAGCTGGCAAATAATAGACTTTGCTATAGTCAACACCTATCCAAAATGTGAAAACAATATGTTATCAGTTACTAGTCAGACTTATAATGGCATATTGGTGGAACATGTTGGTGGACAATTGGAGCAACAGCAATGGAAAAAAATTGCTATTTGAACACAGATGGCTACTGCCTATAACTAGAAAGCAAAAATTATAATATAAAATCTCCAATGCAAATAGATAATCAAAGTATAGAAGGGACGAAAATAGACGGTTAGTTACCTCCGCAAGCATTCACCATACTAGATTACCAAGGGTTAATTCAAGATGAATTTATTATATCAATCATTTACCAATCGAGTAGAAATAAAGCAAATAAAAGGATACTACTGGTACATGAGTATAAAAATGTGTTATAAAATTTATTTATTCTAGAGCGGGACCTGAGAGAGATATAGATTGGATTTCAACAGTATAAATTTAAAAAAATATTCGTGGCTAACTAATAATGACAAACGTATAGATGAAAACAGAAAAAGAAAAAAACTCAAATACAAACTGTGATGTAGCAAATTAATACGATATAGATTTTTAAAGACTAACTAACATTTCCATAATACGGTATTATTATTTAACAAGCCAGCCTAAATTAAAAACATAAGTAAAGCTAACATATTAGAGAAAAGCATACAAAAATAGACTATAGATACTCTAATTTTGAGCAAGATAATTTAATTTGTATTGTGACGTTATTTATTACGTCACGAAATTACAGAATTTAGAACTTGCGTGTTTCGATCATGGGACGCAGTATCGTCCCTCGGGAAATTGTCATGAAAATCACCAGCCAAGAACTTCAGGCTCCGCCTTAGAATTTTTACGAGAAATAGGCTGACTTTTATATTTATTTCATGCGTATTGTATCCGGCATCTATACGTTGAGGAAAAACTGAGTATTGGCCACCAGACACCAACATTGACTTCAGCATCGTTGGAAGAAAAGCCGCTGTCAGTTAGTGTAGGGCAGTCAGAGATACCCGATACCTGAAATTATATTATAAAACATATTGAGTCTTACAGCATGCTTCGAAAATTAACGCGTAACAATACTATTGGCGAATATCTTCGCGTCGACGATTGGCTAGGGAAAATATCGCTTTGGCGACTAACAAGGAAACCGTTTTCGGTGTACCCATCCGATTTTGTTTGTTTTTGGATATGTTATTCTTCATCGAAATCTAAGTGGTACGTATTTCTTTTATTTGGCGGAAAAATAATTGCAAGGGGTGAAATCAACCCCCAAAGTTGGGCACCTCCAGCGGTAGTTTCGCAGTTTCGCATATTTCTAGTAGAGATATCTAAATAAAATTAATTGAAGACTAATGCTCATGGCGAACAATGAAAAATGCATTTTCTTCTATTCTGATGGGGTGAAATTATACAAATGTATAGGGGTTGAAAGTTGCAACATTTTTATAAGAAAGAAACTATCCATCGTACTTTAATGAAACTGATTGCATTTGAAAGAGCTAACAAAAGTAGAAAATACGCGTCTTTGCATTTTTCGAAAAAACCTCGTTTAAGGGATGAACTACCCCTATACATGTGCAACCACATTTCCGTTTAAAGCACACTATCTTGCTTAAATTTGCCTTTCTAATTATTACAAAATTCTTTTTATGCATTAATTAAAGAGCTTGCTCGGTTCAATAATGGGATAAACTTCCGAAAAGCGCATACCGCCGATCGATCTGAAATTTGGTATAATAACGTATTTCGACCTCCTAATCGCGAATATCGTAACGAAAATTGGCGCAAACGCCATTTTGAATATGAATAACGAAGGAGAACCTCGTTTCGTTCGGTGTGCATAATCGCGCATTCCTAACCGATTTAGACTATTTTAGCTTTCCCCAGAAAGGGTGTGTGTGTGTGTGTGTGTACAGCGGAGATTAGGAATTCATAAATAGCGTCACCGGAGCGAACACGCAAAATATCGAATCCTCCTGGTGGTGGATGGGACAATCGTTATCTCGTGGTGGAGTTACGAAACATACGATCGCAGATCATCTTTGCGAATTTTTGTGGCGGCGAAGCATAAAAAAACTCAATGTGAATCACTTCACCCAACTGATCGCGGATATTAAAAGCTGCTATCCTGGGAAAGGTACATAAAACACACACTTAGCGGAGAGGGTTTTGAGTTGTTAAAAATGTGGGAGTGACGCCCCCCTACACACACACACACACCCCCTTTCTGCGGAAAGCTAAAATAGTCTAAATCGGTTAGGAATGCGCGATTATGCACACCGAACGAAACGAGGTTCTCCTTCGTTTTTCATATTCAAAATGGCGTTTGCGCCAATTTTCGTTATGATATTCGTGATTAGGGGGTCAAAATAGGTTATTATACCAAATTTCAGATCGAACGACGGTATGCACTTTTCGGAAGTTTATCCCAATAATGTTCAGTTGCATTTTTTTACAAAAACCATTCCTTTGTATTCTGACCTCCGTCTGGCGGCATTTCTTGTACACTCACTACGTCTTGTATTCCAAGGATTTTGAAGGTCGCTGAAATCGATTCTGAACTTTAAATTTCGAAATTCAAAAGCACAGATACTGTAAAAATGAAGTTTTCCAATTCTTGTTATTTCGCGAAAATTACAGGAAATGAGAATTATAAGTAGCTACGATTAACATACAACAGCTCTTATGCCATTTGAGAATTAAAAGATTTCTTAATGCGAAGAAGCAAGCAAAATGTAAATACCTTATCTCTCCAAAGATTGAATCTTGTTTGTCTCCTACATATATCCATGAACTTGCACAACGTGTGTCAAAAATAAATTCTGCTCTCCACAAGATTATCAATTTCTATTCGCACTCGAAATTCTTGCGGTCAATCTAATTGTTATAGTCATCGTGTGCAGCCAACCTTCAATCGATTTTCGTAAGTCTTAAGTGCAGTATTTATATAAATTTTACATCGATTTCAAATAATCAAACATTTAAAAGTGAAGTACATTAAATGCTCTTTTGTAGCAAAGATGAAGATTAATCCGATGAATGTTATACAGTTACTATTGACAACATTTCAAGCAATGAATATTCCTGAACCGCCTATACATGATGGAAAATACAATTAAAAATAGTCTTAAAAGTATATTATTAAATGCAATGGAAGAATACACTGGTATAGAAACAGTGGAAGAAATTTCTCTAGATTTTGAAGAACCGTAAAAGGTATAGCAATGCAAATCACAGAAGATGGGCACATGCAATTCATGAACCGGAACTGCCTCTAGACGCATGCACTACTGACGAAGAATACAAATCAAGAGCAACTGATTACTGAAGATCTGGAAAAAAAAATTTGAACATAAAAACTATTAGAATGAAATTTAAGAAGATGAAATCTGTTCGATAGTTAAGACGGTTGGGCTCATTATTTAAGTAAAGGTACAAGGAAAAATTAACTAGAATTTGTAATTTTATATTTCAGAACTTTAAATCTGCTGTTGATGCTGGTTTAACCCTTTGGATACGGCTATGTCGTTCGCGAGTATGCTTGAGCAGTACGTATACTTGTATCGCGAATAAGGTTCTATTGTTCTATTACTATATAATATATTTTTAAATATTCGAATTTTAAAAAATTTTTAATAATTTAATGAAAATAAAATTTGAAAACAAAGATATACACATACAATGAGTGAGGACATAGTGAACGTACGATGATGGGTGATTATACACAGTCACCGGTAATATTAAAAGGTTACCTTACAAACACAAAAGGAAATAGGTAAAGAAGACTTTCGATTCAAAGCATCTGAGTTTTGGGTGAGATCCTTTAAACATATCCATTATATTGAATTAAGGAAAGCTAATAAATTCATTACCAGGAAGACGACTGGAGATGCAGTAAGTTTAAATGAACAAGCCGAAAAATGTATGCATGATATAAAACAATATATAAATATACGCTGTATGGAATGTATATAATTCAGAACAAAGTGATTTCAAATTGGAGATGCATTCAATTTCACTATTATTTGCGTGCACGTGTCGAAAAATACTATGCAAAGAATGTATTGTATTTCATACGTTTAGAACAGTTCAAAACTTGGCTGCTACACGTTTTCTTCACAAACGTTGGTTCAAAAAGTTTACTATTGATTGATTTACGAAGTAGCCATTGTCCTGCAGCTGTAATGCAACATTTCCGAATAAAAACGTTACATTAAAGATTATACCTGAGAGTACAATCGGAAAGATTCAACGTCTTGACGTTTATGGCTTTTGAGTATGGAACAATTTCGTGAAACATTTCTCTGATAGTGTTCAATTAATGAATTATGATATTGTGAGCAATACAGCAGGTACAGTAAATTACCAAATGAATTTATTAACTAATTGTAAGTGTTGCATACATAGAGTTCGAATCTTCCACCCTCGACATGTCTGTCTCCTTCGTTGTTCAATCGGGAACTGTTCTTATACTCCTCATCGAGGAGGACCATGCTTATCTCTAAACTATAAACTTCAAACAAGGCACAAGAAGGACTGTCTGGATATTGACTTCCTTTGGCTGCCTTTAAATCTATCTTTAACCTTTAATGAAACCTGCGTTACATTAAATACGGTGAGTAAATGAAAGCAAGTAACAAGTCGTTGTTATTCTACATGTCATCATATCTCTGTAACTTTGTAGGTGACAATCTATGTAACGGTTGATATTATAAGTAATTCAAATAAAAAATAAAGCAATTCTATACGGATACCCTCTATGTGTTCGAGTAAAATCGGCTATATTATGCTTGCTATTTTTAATTTTGAAACTGAAAGTCCAGAGTCGATTTCAGCGATCTTCAAAACATTAGGAAAATAGGACTTCGCGAGCGCACGAGAAATGCTGCCACACGGAGGTCAGAATACCAAGGGGTGGTTTTTTATAAAGAATGCAACTGAACGTTACTGAAACGAGTAAGTTCCTTAATTAATGCACAACAAGAATTTTGCCATAATTGAAAAGGTAAATTTAAGCAGGATAATGCAATTTTAATGGATATTTGATTGCACATGTATAGAGTTAGGTCATCCCTTGAACAAGACTTTTTAGAAAACTGCAAAGACGCGTAATTCCAACTTTTTAAATCTCTTCTAAATGCAATTAGTTTCATTATGTAGTTTTTTTATCATTTTTATAATTTTACCCCATCAGAATCGAACAAAATGAATTTTTCATTATTCGTCATGAGCACTGATCTCCAATTGGTTTCTTTTAGATATCTCAACAAAAAATATGCAAAACTGCAAAACTACAGCTAGATGTGCCCAACTTTGGGCGTTGAATTCAAGCCTTACAACTGTTTTTCCGCCAATTAAGAAAAATACATGCCACTTAGATTTCAATGAAGAATAACATATCCAAAAACAAACAAAATCGCATGGGTACACGGGAAACAGTTTCCTTGTTAGTCACCAAAGCGATATTTTCCCTTGCCAATCATCGACGCCAAGATATTCACCAATAGTATTGTTACGCGTTAATTTCCGAAGCATGCCTAATGGGTGATGGTGCCTAATTTTGGGGGTTGATTTCACCTCTTAAAATCGTTTTTTCACTGATAAAGAAATACATATCACTTAGATTTCGATGAAAAATAACATACCCAAAAACGAACAAACTCGGAGGGGCACACAGGAAACGGTTTCTTTCTAAGAGAGCGTTAGCCCAGCACCTAGAGGACATCCCTCGCGTTAGAGCTCATTCGTTGATTTTTCATCATCTTGGCTGGTTGCCCGAAACTTCACTTGTCGCATCTATCGTAACGGTAAGTCTTTGTTTCTCGAAAGGACGAAATCCTTTCCGCCTTCCTGGCCAAGTACTGTAACACTCTGAACTTTCATTCCTGTTTCCTGCCTCCTAGATTCGGCCCAGAAGAAAACCACGTTTGGTCAGAAGGAAAAGATTCTGTGCTTTATTAATTTAAATACTGTATTTTCTATTGTATCTTAGACTGCAGCCAATTTCTCGGTGTCCGTGAAGACTATCAACGAATTTGTGTTCCGTGCTTCCCGTAGGTTCACGTATTGTTGCTTATCGTCAATTTTGTTGTATGTTTTATGCTTATCTGTTTCCTACGTACTTTAAGTGATTCTGTAATTTCAACTCGCGAGAAGTGCTACATATATTATCCGCGGCTCATTTTCGTTTAGACCGCTAACTAATGCCGACACGTTTCCTACGAGTCTTTCCGCGTGTTAAATCTATCTCGTATACTCTGGTACGAATTTCGATAAATTATATAAACCTGAGCTAATAATTGTTGCGAAACTACACTTTTCTTAATTTCCGTCGAAAAATTACTTTGTCTTGTTTCACATACATTGTTCCACGTGTCTCGATTGAGGACCTTGTATAGCGTGTTATTTATTTGTTCGTTGATTCCGCTGCGTGTCCCGTAGAAGACTCTGTCTTGCACGAAATAACGAATTTCAGTTTCGCCCTAAATTGTTTTCTCACGTTTGTTATTATTTTAAAAGTACTGAAAAAAAGGGCCATTTGTTACTTTTATTCTATCCCTTATTTACTATCTAGGCGTTCCTTGCCTCCCTACCGTAAGTTCCAGCAGCTAGTCGGACCTCTTTTCCTATCTTCCTAGTATCTTTTCCCGTATCGCGAACACAACGGTGCGTCTGGCGCCCAATTGGCAATTCCAAATTCTGTTCTTCCAGTCCGGAAAGACTAGAAAGAGTATCGCGTCATTTGTGACTAAAAAATTAGCTGTTTTGCTACGTACAGCTAGAGTATCGTATACTGCCTTCCTACTGTCTTTACTCGTTGATCTCTCATTAATTATAGATATTTTATTATTATTGTTCGTCACAGTATTATATATCGTAAAACAATACAAGTGGCAATGATTTTTAGTTGTTAAATTTCATTTTTTTTCATAGCTACGTTCAAAATTGTTTACCTTCCTTACATTACGCCATAAAATAGCTGAATTTGCTATACGATACATATATTAATATCTGAGTTTCTGCAAATTGAAAAGATGGGACAAAATCGAACGACTTAGAGTAAATACGAATTGCATGATTTGAGGCCTACAAACTTTGGCATATGTCACAAATAAATCCTTTGTTTGTATTTTCTGCACTCGTGTTCAATTTTCGCGAGCCCACTTTTCACATTCTATACGCATAATCCAGTCTTCCGATGAGGAACCCTCGAAACGTTCACAACAAAATATACAAAAATAGTCAGTGTCTTTTTCATTTTCATCTGTTTCGAAAGACCTTAAGTTCTTGACACTCTTCGTACCTTTTGATGTTCCTTTATTGCACTTTTCTTGTAATTTTTGTTTTCTTCTTTTTCTCTAATTATCTTTGTTGTTTCTGTTCTAACTTGGCCTTCGCAGGGGTGCTAGTGAATATTTCTCTTTTTTTTTTACTACGCTATCTCATTGTAAACAAGTTATTCGTTAAATAACTTGTCGTTACTATTTGTGGTAAGATTTCACTTAACCCTTTGAAGCATACATTTTTCGTTACATACGATTTACTTGAATTTTGGTACTCAGAGGTTTCCGGGGTAGCTAATTACGAATTTGAACTTAATATTAAAAAATTCAATATGGCGGACTGAAATGATAAAAATTAAGCTGATGTGCATGAAAATTCGTATTCAGGGGTTTTTGAGGTCACTGATTATGAATGAACTCAACTCACTTAGATTTGCCATTTTAGTACCGTCATTTTGAATTTCAAAATTAAGGGTTTAGTTTCCCAATCAGCGACCCCAAAAACTCTCGAGTACCGAGATTCATCGAAATCAAGTAACTTTTTGCATTTTTATCTGCCATATTAGATCCGACATTTTGAATATCTGAATCTTAAGCTTAGATTCGTAATGAGCCACCCAAAAAATCTTACAGCACTGAAATTCATCTCCATCAAGCTACTTTTTGCATTTTGTTCCGCAATATTGTATCTGCCATTTGAATTTCTGAATTTCGATTCCAGATTCGTAATGAACGGCCCCAAGAATGTCAAAGTACCAAGCCTTGAGTAAATATTGATAACAGGTTTGCGAAAAACACATTTTTTGTGAAAAAAACATGGATTTTGACAGAATGTTTATTTATAACTCTTCGTTAATAAACAATAAATGCTCTTGGAATCTTTTCTAGACTCATTCATACCTTGAGGACCTAATGAGATCAAAAAGTAAAACTATTGTGCTCAAACAATAATTTTGAAAATTTAAAAACGACGGAAAATAAGGTAGGTCGGAAAACGACCCATCATGCTTCAAAAGATTAAAACAATGGTATTATTTTGCTTTACGAAAGGAGGTGTTATTTGTTTCGACTCTTCACGAACTTCAATTAATATCCGTATGGAAGACACGTTTGCAGATAAAATTGAATGAGTTGATGGTGAATCCATGGTTAGTCACTCACTAGAATCATTCCCATCTTGAAGAACATGTTGTCGATTAACGAACAGGTCACTCAATTTTTCAGGACCCATAGAGAAAATCCCAGCAGCGTTAAATACGTTTGCAGCTTTATCAATATTTGCCGTTCGATTGAAAGCGTTAGTAAAAAGTTTCCCTACTTCAAATAGAGATATCGGTTCCCCGGGAAAATTAATCATATAAAGCTCACATTCTTTATTATATGGACCAAAGGAAGTCAGATGCGGCTGCATCCTTTGCGATGCGTAAGATGGCAACGATAAGGCATGAATCCCGTTATTACAATAAAGACTGTACGATGGGAAACTAATATGGCATTCGTGATTATCAGAAATCAGCAAGACGGGTTTTTGTTTAAATGAATTAGCATGTTTGATAAAATTGTGCATCCAGTCTATAAACAGTGACTCGTTTATCCAACCAGACTCTGGCACCATCGCTATCATATTGCTGTTACAGCCTTTCATTAAGTGTCCTGCCATTCTCTTCCTTTTGAAGATAAACATTGGTGGAATGTACATTCCGCCAGCACTAAATGCACAAACTACTGTAGTTATAGTACCTCGTTCACCGCTGATCACCTTCCCTACTTGTGTTAGGCTTTTAGGACCCAATACTTTTGAATTATTATGAACGTTTGTAATGCCAATTTGATCAACATTGTATATACGGTCAGCTTCGAAATGATATTTCTTTTGAAGTAGTTTGAAGTTTAAAAAAAATGTTGGTTTCACATTTATTAAATGGCTTAATTCTGATCAGGGATATTGATTCAGGTGTTATTAGGGAAATGTTGGAATGTCTGGTTATAAATGAATAATACCAGTCCATACCTGCCATGCGGGTGTCATGATTAAAGTTATGTGTCAGTTTATTTGCTTCGGTGCTATATAATTTGCTATATTCCACTAATTCCTCTTCTTGCTTAGAGTTAAAAAAGGAAGATCGACCTTTTTTCTCCTCTTTTTATTTGATCAAATATGGTGGTTTTCGATATTAAATATTTTATGGAAGCTTGTCCTAGTGTAAGTTGTTTAGTGATCACATCTTCTATTGCTAATTTGAGGTCATGATTATTATATTTAGTTACTGTTTTTTCGAATATGTTTACGGGGTATCTGAAACAATAAAAATGGTCAACAAATTTGAGCTAATTCTGAACGGTCGCAATTGCCCCAGGAGAACTGTTCGCCAATACCCAAAGCGACAAAATGAAAATACAAAGTAAGTAAAAAAAAAAAGGTTATGATCCATCCGAGTTTGAACTTAACTAATGAAATCTTCATTAAACTCACATTTGTCTACGCCAGCAAACGAACGAACTGGTAAAACAGACGCCGATATTAAGTGAGTCTTGGATAGTTTGTTGCTAATAATTTTCTTCATTTTACGTATTACCAATAACATATCTTGTCTTGTTGGCTTTTAAAAAAATGCCGAAATAGGGCCAGTTCTGTTCTTCATTTATATATTTTATTTATATTTTATTTTGTGTTGCCATCGAGCTCGATAACGTGAGCGCTGCGTGTACGCGATATACGAAACGAGGTATAGGTGGCGCGTGCGATTTACCGTTAGACCAGTTGGCTTCAGTGCGTCGATCAGTGTAGTAGAGAACTAAGTTTTTCTCCTCAGTTTACTTGTAATTTTTGTAGTCAATAAAGATTCTTTCAATCCAAAACAGGGCGTTACGAGTCAAAAAATAAGTCCTGTTTCGATTCTTTTTCGTTCTTTTCGGCAGTACGAGAACAGGACTTTCAGTTTTGTTTCCGCGGAGAATACTGAAGACATAGGCCAAAAGAACAAGATCAGACTCATCAGGAATTATTCATCGAACGATCAGACCTCGATCAGCTTAAGGAGAACGAAAAGGATCGAAGAAGTACTTACTTTTTTGACTCAGAAGTACTGCCAATAACAACGAAAAGGATTGGAAACAGAAGTTATTCTTTGACCCTGATAATCTGATTTACCGTCCGAGTTATTTTAATTCCATTCATTACCTTTGCACCTCACCGATATTTACTTATTGACTTAGAAATTAGTTACCAGTGATCCACATACTATGTATCACTGCTTGTTACTAATTGACAATCTTAATTGGAATAGGCTCTTAAATAAATGTTGAGACAAAATATTGGATATAAATAAAATGAGTGACTTTTAATTAAATAACGATTTGATATACATATACTTTCTTATATCTAATTCGTAATAGTCGATAGTTAGTCTTCTTTACTATTGCCGTCTTCGGGGCTGTCACGGTAGTAGTTTGACCATCTTGAAGGATATGGTGCCCAAAGGGTGTCGTCGATATCTTCAACATCAGCGCCATTGTTCTCCAAATTTCCACTGGCGGAATGATATCCCGTATCCAATCCAGTAGGTAGATCCTCATCGCTGATAGATCTCTTGAGTAGCTTCTTTCCGATGAAAGCAGTCACAAGACCATCTTCGAGCGCCTTCTTTCCAACTTTCTCGCTAGCTTTTCCCACACGGCGGAAGAGTCTGGACAGTTTCGATCCCTCGGTTGAAACTGCCAGGCAAGCCAACCCAACCACAACAAGAGCCAACAAAGTACTGTTCTTCATGATGAATTTCAGAATTATTACTGTCTGGAGATTAGTAACTTGTAGAAGGTGCGAACTGCTTCTGATACCACTGCTTGAATATTACTAGCTTATATAGCGGCAAAGAATTCTAGGGGAATCACCGGTACAGAAACCGGCAACCGCAGTCGACGCTCCACGTTAGAAAACTCGGGGAATGTTAGATTATCAGAATAGTAGAAAAGATATCAAAAAGAAAGTCCTAATAGAAAATGGGGTAAACCACATTTCCCTAAAACATGATCACATGAACCATCCTATGTGAAAACATTATATTGCTGCGAGAAACTAACCATCGTTCGATTAGTCTTTCGTATTGCAGAAGAGACGTCACCGTCTTAGTTGACTTATTTAAAGTCAGCTGAGTCTACAATGGAAGAGTCAGAGGAACTGTCAGTTATAATAAAACATTATAGCTATTTTGCTAAATTAAATTTTATCATTCCAACTATGTCTAACAGTCGACGAGCATTTTTGCTTGGACCTAACAATATATAGATAATATATAGCATGTCCCAATCCAAGTAAAAGAAGTGTTTTTTTTTTCATTTCCCTCATTCCCCCTTCGTCGAAGAGAGGAATGAATATCTTGGCATGCTTTTTCGAGAGAAAGAGTTTTGGAGATGTTCATATCACGCCGTAGATTAATATACAATTTGAACCTGCAAAAATTAAAACAGAAATATAAGTTAGTGAAGTCCTACTATACACTTCGAAAAATTCAGAAATCAACGCTTTTCGTAATTTTTATAATTAGACGGTGTCTATGGTATCTATACCAGCTCGTTGTATATGCGTTGGTGGTGATTGGCGATGTTGCTACATAATATCCATACTCTAGAACTGAGATACTAGTATAATTTTTCTGGCATGCTCGATATCTCTATATATTTTATCGTCCTATAAGAATTGATATGACAGCACCCAGTATGGCTGCTAGCAAAAGAAAGTATTTCTGGTCTCTCGTTATGATTCGGGGAAGCTCATACTATCTGGCCGAATTCTCCAGGGTTAAATTCTATAAAAAGTTAAATGAGAAAACTAGTTTGCGGATTCTGACACGACGTCTAATTCATAAAAAATTTACTCTCTGGGACAGTTTTAGTATTGGAGAAAATCGTTGGTGTTTCTGCGTTACAATGATAGAGGAAGTCGTATTATCTTGTGTACATGATTACTTGAATTTTCTAAAAAATAAGAAGGCAAAATGGGTACAATTATACGTATCTCCAGAACGAATAACAGACGCATTTCGATGAGTTTTCAAGTGGGACAGTACGTTTTATTTTACTTGGTGAGTTTGGGATGGCTCTAGTACCTTAAGATACCTAATGTTTAAGAATTTGGGGATGAATAGTAAGCCCTACTCTCCATCTTGCCAATTTTGTTTTTGAATATTTCTCCATTTTACAATATGCACATCCTGCGAATCTTGATTTGCCAAAATTCTTTGACTTATCAGTTAACAACGTCTCATTTCATTTGGAATTAGAAGAACTTTATTCAATATGTTGAAATATCTTTTGTGAATATTTTTTCCAACAAAATCTGCGTCCAAGCTATTTTCTAATGACTTTTTGCCGACCTTTCCCATAGCTTTTGCGGTACGTGTGAGCTCCTCCTCAACTTGTCTCCATCCGCAGTTATTGTTAAGCAGACAATAGCGACTGCCAAGGTCTCAAAGATAATTATGTCTTTCATTCTGCTAGTTAATACTTGTCACTTGTAAACTCCTTAGTGTAAGGCGACGTTTACGTATTATGTCTGGCATAGATGAATCCGTTTTGTTGCTCTATACTCCTTTGCGTTTTCATGCGGGAATGTACATGACGATACATACACTGTATATGCATTCATATGGTTACAGATGATGCGTGTAGCGGATGCTGGGTATTCCCCTGATGTAGCATGGACTTCTTGACTTTGACATCTGTTAATATGTTCATAACGTACGATAAAGAAGAGAAAAAAATACTTTAATAATCGCACTAGATGACGCACTGCTATTTGTACATAGAGATAACGTTATCAGAAAATTATAAAATATCTATTTACTTCAAAGTTCTAAGCAAAGTCTTCAGTAATTGAATGGATTTGCCTAACAAGTAATCGTATCAAGTATTTGTATTTGAAATAAGTTTTTAAAATGCAGATATACACAGCTCTTAAAGTTACATAATATATTATGGAGACACGTGTTCTTTAAATAACTCAATACAACCGTAAGTCAATTACATAAAAGTTATGGAAATCGACCTAGGCATTAATTTGTCGATAAATGTAAATAGCTTGAATATGAAGTTTCTACTTGTATTACTAGTTAACCATGTAATACCTGCGAGTCCTCGACTCGTGCCTTTGTATTACTGATCGACGTAGTAATCAGACGTGTGTGAAATGAATCCAGCGGCAGCTACAATAGGATTCATAAACACGAGTAAATAAACTAGATGAACCGATCTATTCTGGATTGCATATACCTAGATAATTAAAGGATATTTCTGCTGTTGAGAGACACGTACTCACCGAAGTGTATGGGCAATTTACCTTTATTTAGGTTTTGTGCAATTCTTTTATAATGTATCAAAGAAAAGATGGATATTGACTATGAAATATTCCAATTTGCTTTGGACGTACGTACATATGTGTATGAGTAAGGAAGAATGTTTGTGGTAACTAAATTTGCGGCTTACCATAATTCTTTATGTCGTGTTGATATTACAATACAATTGGGAAGTACGTAGTTATTTTACTGCGTTAAGAACGTTATTAGTACATCTTGAAATGTTGAGCTCTTGACGAATTTTCGTGATCTATAAGTAACATAAAGGAATAGGTAAGACATTAGAAACCAAATGTAAGTACATAAAAATTTATTAAGGATTCGAGAAAAGATTATGCGAATATCCCATAGACTGTAAAGTGGCCTTAATTATTAATGAAATCGAAGACTGCTGATAAACTCCTAGTTTGAACGTCACTAACAATCTGCGCAGTTTCTATTTTTGTTTCTAACGTTATGAGTGTTTCTCCTGTCGAGGAAGCATGTAAGAATTAACTTACATATAAGTAACATTAAATATGAAAGCAGTAGGATCAAAATTTGAATATTTTTGTCAATTGAAAATGACTTCATTTAAAATCAACTAGCAACTCGTATCATCTTTTAGACACATTTCTCAAGAATTATACATTCTTTAGCCATGCGCAATTTTTTACGAATGACGGAAGAAATCCCTAATTACTTACGCACTAACGCAATTAAACTGTTCACCAACATATTTCAATCACTTCTATTCCAACATTTTTCAAACAGCTTAAAAAAAAAACAAAGAAACAATCTCAATGCACACTGTGATACAGTGTATATGCGGTACACTTGGCGTCATTGATGCCTGAACTTACTAATTGAGTTTGCCTATTTAAATTACACGAGTGTAATAGAGAGAAACATAGGTTTACAGATCCAGGCATTAATAACGCTGAGTATACACATTCCTCATTATTTCACTGACTCCAAAGTATTCGACATGGCTTGATTCCGCTTCTAATCTAAATATTTGTAATGCAATTCTAAATACAAAACTAGACATATGTAATTTGCTTATAACCTATATATAAGATGAATATAATTATAGTACCATTTTAGCTGAGCAATTTATATGTATAGAATATATATGTAAATTGTATACAATTTCTACATAAAATATCTCGGTATTATATAAAATTCACTAATTTATGTATTTATTAACCGCAATCAAAATTGTAATTTCGAGATTGCATATTATATTTATTTATGTTGGTTTTATTAGTTAAATCGTTGCACATAAACTTCATTATACAAACATTACGTTACACTATTAAATATATATAAATAGTACATTAATACTTATATTAAAATAAAATAAAATATTTATATTACATAAAATAACAAAATCATGTGCACGTTGAATGATGTTAATCAACCTAATATCGTTTGATAATTTCCTCATTTCTAATAAGTCTAATGAACAATAGAAATTAAAAGAGCAACGCGTCATAGATTAACGTTATTTTGATTAATAGTTACGACAATGACTGTACTACAGGTAATAGGCAAAGTTAAACAATATCGAATTGGAAATTCTTGAACCGTTACAGATTGTAAATCGCTCTTCCTAAGTGTACGTATCTCGCGATATTAATTACCAGATTAACCCAATAGAGCGATTAATGGTAATCGCTGACCGATTAGCAACAATCGATCCTATTATTAACACTTGGATTAATCGAGTTCAATGGGAAATAATGTAACGAGTAATTTCTTCATAAAAAGAAGATGATTCACTCATAAAAAGAAATAATATTAATCCCAAGAGCGTTAATCTGCCAATGTCACAAAAACCAAACATATTATTTGCATTAAAATCCCCTTTTATCAAATTCGTAAATAATATTGAACGTCATATCATACTGATTCACAGAAATCGCGTGACATATCACATGGTGGAAGTGGTCGCGGTCATTATTTCGACGAAACGCTAATTACTCGTGGAAGCCCCGAGCTATCTGGTAGTAATGACCGCGATCAATGAAAAAATATAGTAATAGTAATTGTAAATTCCAGGGAACTAGCGGATCTATTTAATCATTTACATTTAATTTAACAGACAGTTATAGCTGGGCATGACTAAGAGAGTGGGTTTGTCACACTGTCCTTGTAAAGTCACTATTGACGCAGATGATTTATACTGTTTCACATTACGCTTAATAGTACGAACATTATACACGATCAAGATTCCTTCTTCAAGATTATTGAACTCGTTAGTCGTATGCTAATATGTTTTTTAAAGTGTGAGCTAATAAGATTATCAAGAACGTTTCCGTTTCACGTTTCCAAACACTATAAATGTTTTACAAACACAGAATTTAATAATTTTTGAAATATTTTATTAACAAATGGCAGATTATAAAATCGACGGAAAACGTTTTACAATTTCGAATAGCACGAACAAGCCTTTATTAGGAATATAGTCGTACAGTATTCGCTCTATATATACAACTCTAGCTATACTTTTGCGAGCACGTGTGGAAATGTACGTGCGTTCTATCTTGTACATCTGTATTACTCGTCATAAGTTCTCGTTATGCATTTCTTCTATACGTGCACTGCTACACATATGCTCACTGAAATATAATTATATTTCATACGCGCATAGCAAATACTTATGTTAATAATTGTACTAATTTTTTATTCTTTTCGGTACGATCTTTTGGAATTGCGAATTATTATTATTATAAAAGATGATGACGATAGTCGATACTCTCGTTATAATAATTATACGAATAACCGGTTACGTTCCAGTCCATTCACTTCCCATTAAGAATTTTCACGGTACCTCGCTTGGAACTTTACCGTTTGTTATGGAGCAGTAACACATTGTTTTCAGAACAAAAAAGCCTCCAGGTAAATAACACGTGTGTATGATCACAGTAGCTAATATCATATCGACCGTGTTAAACAGTATGGTAAATTGTGGCAATAGATATTAACATGCTAATTAACAGTATAAAATGTGGTTATATGGCGTAATATGAAATAGTAATATCTTAATGTGTTATAATGGATTATTAAAAATTTTACAATTAAAAATTCCTATTATTCATATACATTTAATAAAGCTGCACGTTTTATTCTTCACACTAGAATTCACTGGATTCATGAAAATCCATGTTGATGGAACGAACTAATTACTAATAATTATTTCTATATAAAACTCAACACTTTTTCTTTGTTATCATAATTATGTATTGTCACAATTACTTTATCAGGAATTTGACCTGTATAGTGATAGAGTTACTGCAACCAAACTTCGAATTTCATGTTGGAATATTTTTTATCGAAAGATCGAGTCTCAAAATAATATCTGAATTTATAAGAAAGTTAATGGTATAATAAAAGCTCTGACGTCCCAAATGGCTTATGCATCAATTGCCACGAATGATGCTACCTTGAGGCTATAGTGCAGTGACTCAGATGCACCGGACGTATTGCAATACCTACTGAGATAGTACAATACATGACACGGTGGCAGTCTGAGTTTATATAAAACTCCAGGGTTATTCAATACATGTCAATTAACTCTGTATCGTCCAGAAGAACGGTTCTTGTGTTTTTAGTAAGAATTTGTTAATAATATTTGTGAGCCGTGCTGGAGAGGAATACTTACACTGTTCAAAATGAAAATTGCCATTGCTCTAGTCCTGCTGAGTGGGAGTTGCATCTACGTAACGTTTTCGAAATCGATTAAGCAGCCCGGGAAGTGGAACGTCGAGAGAAAATTAGAGAAAGATTTCGATTATCCAGAAATTGTTCGATTCGACAAAGAGGAAGAAAATGAAGAACTGAAGAACAGGAATGAATTGGATTCGATAACCCAAGAAATTAGTCGACAGAAGAGATTGGTTATGTTTGAATCGCTTCCAGCGATAAGCTCACCAGCCCTCAAGACAGTCGAGTATAAGATATATCGAACTTCAAATGAGAAGTCAATGGAGAGTGGCGACGAAAATGACGATTTCCCTATTAACTTTGCAATTTTAGATCCGAATCATTATCGACAATTTTACGTGAAAAATATTCGTCGGAGATAAGTTCGGTACTCGCCATATAAAAATATCTGTATTTATCACCTGATTGTAACAATGACACATTTCCTGCTGGAAACATTTTCCAACTAATAAAGAAAGTATTTACTGTATTGTGGATTCATTGTGTACTTCGTTTAACAGTTTCTATG
This sequence comes from Syrista parreyssii, assembly GCA_030142615.1. Classification (NCBI taxonomy): domain Eukaryota; kingdom Metazoa; phylum Arthropoda; class Insecta; order Hymenoptera; family Cephidae; genus Syrista; species Syrista parreyssii. Next base: position 86,807 of record JARQTG010000224.1, read on the forward strand.
CCCTTCGGTAAAGAAGTCATGTTGCTAAGCTGCATGTGTGCACACATACGCAGAATGATGACGTCGGAAGCGAGGAAGCTTTTACTACCGGTTTTTTCTTTGTTTTCAACTTATTTGATACGTTATCGGTTTAGACACCTTCCTTGTACGACAAAGAAGCCGGATCTTATGCCTGCTTAATTTTTGTACATTTTTCTTTTAATAGAATATTTGATACACTTAAACACAGATAACTCTTCTTTTGTGTTAAATAAGAAAGGTAGCTTGATCAATAATTGGATGAAATAATAGATAACGTAGAAGAAAAATGGTTCTAAAAATTTCCTCGTTTCTAATGTCACTGCTGAATAATAGCAGCTTTAACGCGTCGTATACTAAAAATATCTTGAAATTCGGTCACCGGTTTTTCAGAATGCCGATTGGTTGCCGCTATTGTCGTTCAATGCGTGTAAATTTGCCGCTTGGCGTGCGCGCTCACGTCATGCAGTCAATTTCACAGATTGCGGTTACTTAAGAAATTTAAAGATATGAAATAATTATTTAATCTTTTATGAGTTTCTTGTTCAGCGCAATGGGTCTTTACTAATATATATATATATATATATATATATATATATATATATATGTATGTATGTATGTATGTATGTATGTATATTAAAACCGCCGTTTCGGACTAAATTTGGGATACCCCAAACAGAATATTCTATTTCCTCAAAGTTTACAAAGTAAAAGTGATCTGTAAATGTGGATCATATGTTACAACTCAACTGCAAATATGTACTTAAAATAGTGAAGATTGTGAAATAATTACACGTCCAGCAACAGGAATTTTGATACTTTTTTCTTTATTGAAAATACGATTTGTATGCCATTAAAAATCTGTATGTAATATTCTTGTATAATGATTAATATAATAGTTGAGATGTTAATTACTGAGGACCATCTTCGACAATAGGTTCATATTCATATGTTTCAATGTCTCTGCGTTTCCTTTTCAAATCTAACTGTTTGCGAATCCAATCAGTGAGAATACCCTTTTCATTTGCCTGTTGTCCAACCTTTTCGACAGCCTTTCCAATTCTCTTTAGGGCTCTTGTGAATTCGTTTCCATCATCGTCATCGTCAGCTCTAACGAATGTGGCACCAAGAAAGGCGACAGAGAAGAGAAGGGCGATGTATTTATGATTCATATCTGAAATTTATACATATAATTGAATTGGCACCCGAGAGCAAGTCATATTTATTTGGCTAGTCAAAATCAATAATATATCAATTATTTCACCGATCAACTAATCAAATAAAAGAATTAATCCTTATTTCGCACTCTTTTTAGGCACCCTTAACTTGACCCTTAAGTCAATTATGTCCAGCGCTTTTTAAATGGGTAAAAGTATTTTTTTCTGAAAAAATCTCATATATCTTCTTTGATCCCTCTAAATATAGACTAGATTTGGAATTTTTTTTTATCCACGGAAGCCTCGATCCCACGACCGTCAGGTTTTGATAAATCGATACTGTTAGAAATTGTAAAGACATAAATAACCCATCAGTACGGAGTAAGGATTAAGAAGTACTCTGGAAAGCTTTAATCAACTCTCATTAGGTTAGATTATCCTCACTAGAATTATGAATCCATTGTACTTTTAATGACAATACACGTATAACGACATAAGGAACATGTTAAAGATTGAAATTGATTCGAACAAATTGGGAAATTAATTAACATTGAAACCTATGGGTAAATAATAACATTTTATACACGTGCATTAATTACAACTTTGTAAGAAGCTAAGCGAAGACTTCTTGAACATCATTCATCGTCAAATTTCGTAAAAGCATCAAGAAAATTATTCACAAGGGGCAATGAAAGTGATAAAAGAAGCATTAAGCAATAATGACGAGAGTCACGGCACATGATGAGAATAATAAGTTATCTGTTATCAATCAAAATAAAAAATTCTAATAAGCATCATCCAACGAGTCTATAACGTTATAAATTTAATGCCAGTTTTGGAGAATTTCATTATGTAACTATTCTTTACAATATTTTAATCCACCTTTTTTTGAATTGAGAAAATGATTAACAGTACTATAGCGCGTGTTTATTTTAAGTATCCATGATGACTATCTTCAACATTTTCTCCTGACTTTTCTTCTTTTGTATCAGTTTGATTATCCCATATGGAGCTTTGTTTATATTTTAAATAAATTTAATAATCATGGTGTCCAATTAGTTTTAATTTATTTACATAAAGCTAGCTAGCGCGAAAGTACCATCACGTGTAATAGCACATTGTTTTTCTCATAGACATCAAATGACCGGAATGACTTCAGTTGCGTCGTTTGATTTCAGTAGCCTCCTACTGCTTTTCACACATCAATTCTTGGAGCCCATAATAAATAGATTCTACCTTATGTGAGTTTATGATTTCTAAAATAAAGCAGTGTCTAGTATAAAATAATATCTATCGTCCTCGCTCGTATCAGAAGGTTAATTATTTAACAGTATATAATATTCGCCATCAGTTATTAATTCATCATAATACTATACAGATTTACAAATTTTGTTTCTATTATCTATTTATCCTAGCTTTAATCTTTGCATAATCTCATTTTTCCAATTATAATGGATCGCCAGATCATTCTGACAAATATTGAACATTCAAATTTTGATATAAATATTGCAGAGCCCCAAGTGCCCCAAGAAGCTTATATCTCTGCCACAGACGTCCTATATTGAGCATAGTTATCTCTATTTGTACCGATTTATAATCTCACACTTTCTATCCCATCTTTCTATTTTTTCAGTTTCATTAGTACCTCAAGTTCCTGCGAATTTCACTTAAACTAAGAAATTATAGCAAACTAACAATTTCAAACGATATTATACTTCCTTAAAAATGATAATTATTCCCAAGTATAAATTGTAAGCCTACATTGAACATCAAAGTTTCAAACGAAGCCTCTTTTGCTTCTCTTCGACTTTAATAACCTATTTTAAACCTATACGTCAAACCTTTTTTTATTTCTACCTATATTAGACTCCTATGTCCTACAACTATTACGTTTCAACGTAGCTCACGCTTTAGTATATGAGACCAGTAACTTAAAATATCAATTTAAATATATAAAAGTATAAACAAAAAATATTTAAATAATTTCCTCCCACACGCCTCAAGCAGGTATTTAACATTACAACATATTTTAATGTTCCATTCCCTGGCGAAACGTTGAAAATCGATGAAAAACTCGTTCATGAAATACATTTTAATTCTACTTACATCTGCTAAGTCTCGTATGCACTAACACATACTACTCAATTCTTTTATTTTTTCCTTTCATCAAAATCCATAGATAACACCTATATCAGGGCTATTTCCCGAACTGAGTTTCATATCGATGAACATTCAAGCGAGTCTGGGTTGTTCCCTTGATAAGCTTCAGTATCTATTATTCCGGTATCCTATATTTCATTCACTAATACGGATCACGATCACGTTTCGTGACTTAGGTTATGGTGGTTAATCAACCTAATTCTACCTCTGTGGTATTACCATTTGCACTCAGCATTAGTCGACCAAGTTACAGAATAATTGTGTAAATGATACTGAGTGCTCAACAAATGACAAATACTATCACTATATACAAGGTTTATATATTATCTATAATAATCCAAGCAACGTAGTTTAATATAATTAATCACAAATAATATATCTGTATAAGTTATTTCTCGTCTGATTATAATCAACTATCGCGGATTGACATAAAGATCACAATAATCTAGTATATTGACAGGAAATAAAATCACTAAACTTACCGTTCATACAAAAAAGGACAATTGGTCTTTAACTGTAGACCGGTTAGCCACTCGAACTGATGCAAAAGGATGGATCGTTTTCTTTATATATGAATGGTGAGCGAGCAGAGGTTAGGTTCGCCTGAGTGGGGATTTCCTTACTTACAATTAGTCAAAGAGAGTGACGTACACTTTTTATTATAAAGATTCGAAGAGACAGGGAATAATGTAATATGCAAGATAAAGGAACAGCTATATCTGCAGGAAGAATATTCATATGATTCATAGAAAATAAATTGTGAGAAAGCAGCATAAAGATTGTAGATATTGCGAAAAACAAGTACCTGGAAATGTCAAATACTTACCTATATACTATTTATATTCTATTCTGTTTAGATGAAAATCATTCAGAACGACACCCAATATATCGACCTGTCGATAACGAATAAACGATTATTGACGCATTTTGGGGTGCGATGGGGACTGCCAAAGATATCTTGACACTCTAGATTAGAATTGATATCCTTAAAAGAAATCTAGCTTCCACTCCGTTCTCATTCACTTTGTATCCATCCACTTTGAACGGAAATAGCACGGAAAGGATAACTCTCGTGCACTGATGGAACAAAGAAACTAGAGAGGGAACTTTCCTAAACAAAAGAATGCAATGTCACTCTTGAATTTTTAACCAGTCTTTATATCGAAGTACATTCTTCCGGAATAGAAGATGGAGTGAAGAATTAAAATAAATTTTATTTTTTGTAATGTTTTAGTCTATCATAAGGTATCTTGGGGAAATAGAAAATAGTTTATGTGGAGAAATTGTATATGGATTATATACAAACTATATATAATATTGTGTATATAAAAATTGATATAATCGTTTTTCGCGACAAACGCATTACTCGAAGGTGGTTCTACTATAGAAATCAAACAGATAGGCTAACAGGTGGTGCGATCCTTTATAACCTATAATCATGTATAACTTATGTATAATTTTTTTCACATGGCAGCATGGGATAGATAATCAGAAATTACAAAGTATGCAGGTGAAGAAGTTGGCCTCGATGTACGTCGGAATGAACCATGTGAAATTTACGAGTAACAATGTACGCGTTCCAAACAAAGTATAGAATATTTTAGAATTTTCCTATGCACTGGACAAAACGCTGATCATCTGCAAATATCGTTGCCCCGTCTACGTCCGAAAATGAATTTTCCCTGTGAAATTGAATCGATCGGTTTCGTACTTTGTACTGAATTTTATACACAAAAATGTAGATACAATATACATTCATAACATACCTTCTTTTTTCTCAATCTGGCATATATAATACACCTCCGTATGCTCTATATCATTAGGCCTAAAACTTCCTTTGAATTTAACCCAAATGGAATATCAACATACTATTTGTTGCCTATCATCCCTTCTGACGTGATTATCTATTAGAAAACGAAGGTACCAAGGACTATACCGTAATTGGAAGGCGTATAATTAATCGTTTGAGCAAGTCTTGGGGATTAGTAGTGGCGCCACGAGGAAATGAAACCCTTTCCGGAAAGGGATGGGCGATGCTTCCGCCAAATTATTTGGCTTTGACGCTATAGAACCCTTTATCTATAGTAATACCAAGTCTAATCCTCGCTTCCGTTATTTCTCAAACATTCATGAAAAAGCATGACACAGATCAATCTATCCCAAAGAAACAAGTATTTGTCTTTTTTCAAACGCTTAAATTTTTTTAATTATCATCCTCGATGCAATATAGTTTCCTATAATTTATCACACGGAATACGGTTAGGTAAAAGGTGTCAAGTCAATTTCGGTTAATAATAGCATTCCGCTTGCTATGCATAACGGCACTCTAATTAATTTACCTCGAATTTCCACTAACCATATAATGGTGTCGGCTGGTGCACTTAGCCAAGCAAAGTTTCACTGAGAAGTTGGACGGTCTAGTACAGACAGGGATTATGGCAACGATAGGAAGGATCTTAACAATCCAGGACGTTGGATCAACCCGTCAGGATACTTACACCCTCCATCCCGTGATCTTCCTCTTCTCCGCGCACTACTCCTCGCACTCTTCAAATCAATATCAGACGTAATGAGACATTCTGGAATTATAGTCTAACAAGACAGATACTGATATTAGGAAATGAACGTAGTCCATCTGATCAATTAAAATAGCGACAGAATGAAAATCACATTAGTATAGATAATTCAATGATTCATACTACAAACTGTCAAATACAAATACATGTCTGGAAATCCGCTAAAAATTCACTAGACCATTTCATTATTTGATAACGCGTAATAATCACTCTTCATGGCAGTAAAAAAATCTCACAATGCCCTATTCAACAACAAAATAGACCTATGGGAAATGCAAACATCCTCTATATTGGTTATGAGAACAGTAGAGGTAATACGACGTCTGACTCGTGTATTCTGTATATGGGATCCTAAATGCCTACCCGTATTTGTTACCGTACGCATTGTTCGCATAGCCATTGTTTTCGGTGAGTAAAACGAGTATGGCGTGTGTTGTAACGTGTCAATGAAAAGTGTACTTCATTATGACTAGCTCGGTTTAATGGACTGGAGGCAGTCGGTATTGATAATTATATCATGTGGGGGCGGTAACGATTATCATCTATACCAATAACGCTTAATTACCCCCATAGACGATATATCCAATTAATACCTTGTTACGGTAACATCATCTGCATTGGACTGTGAACTCGCATTAATACACCTTAATGTACCTGTCTAACGAATACAACCGCGCTTAAGTACTATTTAGATATTTATACATATAGATTCATGTGTTACAACGTTACTCGAGTAAAATAATATTTAATAGATCTTTTATCATAGATAAGTCAATAATCTTTTACATGCACGAGTAATACCTCAGATTTTTAATTTACTTCTAATCGATTATTCATAATCATATGTGAAACTTGAATATAATTATATATAGCCATACGTTGCAAGAGTCTCTCGGCTGACTTACCAAAATTCAAGTGAAGCTGATCTGCCTGTCTGGCATAACGAATAATCATATCTCTAAATAAATTCTAGCTTAGCGAAATTCGTTTATTATTAAACCCATAAATAAGAGATAAGCTGTTCGTAGAGATAAGGTATTACTTTAGATTCTACAGATCCTTAATTCGTATTTCTAGTAACGTAGACGTGTACGTTCAATTCTCATTTCCTTCGATGCAATTAATTACACAAACTATCCAATGCTGGAACAGAATACAGATCCAGGAATGGCAGCAGACAAAAGTACGAAGTATTAAAGAAGATCCTGGCGGCATTCTCATTCACTTGTACTGAAGTTCCCCAGCGATAAAGACACGAAAGAGCCGATTCTCTTGGCTAGCAAAAACGAAATTCCCGTGCGAAAGGAATAACGTCGGGAAGCCCCGAGTAGACTGAATTACCGGAATATTAAGTGAAGGAATTCCTAGTCTAGTCTACTGCTAAGAACTATAAAAGAAAAAAAAAATTGAGCTACCGAAGTAAAGGAGTGGGAGATCGGAGAGAATTCAGGAGGTGGAATAAGAAAGTCTCAGGTGGTAGGAGGAATGGCAAGAGATGGAAGAGAATCCAAAGCGAATCCTTGGGATCGCTCGAGCGACTAATTCGCCCAACTAATCGTCCGTTCGACGTAGCCTTCATCTAATTGGCTAATCGTTCGATCTACGAAGTCGGATAGAAGTCCGCGAAGACCGATTATCCTCGGCAGTTGAGCAGGCAGACAAGCAAGCAAGTAAGCAACCAAGCAAGTAGTAGGGAAGTCTGTGATGAGTGCGGGGCTAGGGGGAAGAGCATCGAAAAGGACGGAAAAGAAGATGAGTTGATCAAGTGGGGAGAGTGAGAGAGCAAAGGAGATCGGCTTGATTGATGACTTAAGCAAATTTATCGACTAGAGAGTAGAACGGAATTAGCCAAGCCAAGATCCCATCCCTGGCGCCGACGGATAATTAGTGCCAACCGATCAACATGAACGATTGAAATTGATCTTCTGGATAACCTTGAATCAAAACATAGCTTTTCCTAAAGCTAGTGCAATAATACATTTTGGTAATGTGCGTGGAGAAATCTGTGGATGATTTTTCACGAAACCATGTGACGCTACTGCATCCTTTATCTTGGCATTCGCACAAAATATTGTATGAATACGTCACAGGCCGAAGGGCGACAATATGATTTACTTTTATGTGATCCCAATTTTATTGATTAAATTTATACATTACATTCTTCTACAATTTCCTTGTAGTTTTATTAAACTTATTTAAGCTTTTGTAGCATTTTATAAACTGATAGAAGTATGTTGTTCCATAAAGGAATTTCTATGAAAATTCACATTCACATGTAGAAACATCAATATCGTATTATTGAATATCGAAGAAGATTTAACATCTTTAACCATTTATCTGTTAATGGGGCATATATGCGTCATGTAAAAAAAATTATTATACCTTGAGAAATTCAAACGAGAATTTATACGCCTACGTTTTGTAGGTTGCTTAATCCAAATCTGAGGTACTAAATATTGAATTGAAATTAGCGGATCAAGTATGGCGCCGAAAATAATGCAAAATCCATTAAAGTATAAGTTCATTTTTAAAAGTTCTTGAAATTCTTGAACGTTCACATAAGTCGAACGACTTTTTCTAGATTTTGTAGTTAGACGTTTGAATTCGAAATTCAATTTCACTGAGTCCAATGTGGTATATTGGATCCGCCATTTTGAATTATTTAAATTTCGAATTCAAATTTAAATTCAGCAGTCCAAAACACCTTTAAGAGCGTATGTTTCCATAAGGTCAATAACTTGCTCTTTGAGATCACTGAAGGTCCAAGACCATTTATTTCGCCTGACAGTTAAGGGGTTAAGGAATTTAGAAAAGGGCTTTGTATGGCTTTTAGAACGATTTCTGAAACTTGCTTTTATCCCTTCAATCTCGCGATCGCAAAGTTGCTTTAAAAAAATGGTGACTCCTCGAAAGTTTTCTTGTCGGTTGAAACTTCTTTATTTGCCATTAAAAAAAGTTTTCATAATGACAGATCGATTAGCTATACAGCAGTGTGTGCAGTTGGCGAGAAGACCCGTTTGAAGGGCGAACAAATCAGAAGCATAGAACAGGGTGGTAAAAAGGGACGATAGGGATAAGGGGAAAAAATGTCTACACTTCTTCAAAGCCAAATTGATCGAGCAATCTGCACTGGACGCCCTGATTGATGAACGATAAGCCACTTGCCTTGTAATAACTTATCGTCGGCAAATAGCAAAAGCAAATAGAAAAAAAGCTTCACCGTACAAATTGAATATGTTAATGAGAGCCGTCGTCCCTGCACCGCACAAAGTACGGAACATGCCGCGGTACGTCGACCCCGATATTGTTTCTCGATTAAGGTCAATTGAAGCGGGAATAATGGTGTACGGCCTCTTTCTCGCTGGCTGATAACTTATTAAATTTATCTACTGGCAATGGTTTAGACATTAAAAAATTATAGGTAAAAATAATCAGAGCAATCTAACTTATTTAAACCTTAATAATAATTAAGTAGTACTACAAGTTTATCATGACGAAAGATATACAGGCACTGCATACTGCCGTAAAGTACAGTTGTACAAATCTTATTTGCTTAAATATATGATAAGGCTCTGAATTTTTTAAAAGCGCGATATTTTGCACTTGAAAATGTCGCAATCCGTATTCAGCGAATGAACGTTTAATGTACTCTAAATATATTGACGTACCATTACTTAAGGCAACCCGTCGAGCGTAGCTGTTGAAAGGTTTCAGCGTCCCTTTTAGTTAGCTTTACCTTGAATATCGTTCTTGCTTGTGGCATCTGTCATAAAGTGTATACACTTGAAAAAATCTGAAATATAGCAAAAAAAATACGAAAAGTGATTATAAAGATGTTGAAGTATTTTTACAAGAAAAAGGTTTTGATAAGGTGCACGAAAGGAATAAACTTTATTTAAAAAATGTTCTCTATATAGAAATAAAAAGAATACTTTATAATTATGAGTGTCTATGCGCCTAGTTAATATTTTGCGTAAGTATGATATTTAACGTGGAATAATTAACTAATTGGTTACGAGATTTATAATGAAAATGATTCGTGTGATTTATTAAAATTGATTCCTAAATTAAACATTGTGTGTGCACGAAGCATATTATTGGGGCTAAGGTGGAAGAGAATCGGTGGCGCCATCCCGGTAGACTTTCTCACACTGACGACGAATATTTAAGCGTCGGTAAAGTTAACGACTTGAGAAAGTCAAATACATAGCATCAAAGGTGGAGATGTCAGAGACTTTAATCCCTTTTTATATTCGAAGAAAGGCTCTATAATTCGTATTAACGTTCTGCTTTAAGATATTGATGTAGAATAATTTGAAATCTTATTAGAAAGGGCGGCAAATATGAATCATTTTCGTGGAACTACTTCGTTCTTTTAGTGGCGCGGTTCCTATATTCTTTAAAAGCTGGAACACGCAGTAAATAAAAAAAGAGCAGATACTCGAAGTTAAAAAAAAAGCAGGAAGAATCCATAAAATTAACGAGAGCTCTCGCTGCTCTCGGATATCGTTGACTTTACGACGAACTATAAATATTAATGGGTATTAACGCATTTTTATAGGAATCCTTCAAAGTTCCACAGTGAAAACCATTGGCCGACGGTCCTTCTGGAGAATCAACAATAAAGCCGAAATTCTTAAGCGTACGGAGGACACAAAAATATAATTTCAGAAAATGTATAAACCGTTACACCACATTTTAATGTAACTCCAAAACGGCGAACCGCACAATTAGAACCTGAAACGTTTAAAACCTTGTCAGAGGAATTATCCCTACTGAAATAATAAACCGTTTCAATTATCTTATCAGCTCCATTACACGTGGCGCAAGCATCCCGTAAACCTTGCGTTGGCCATAATTAATGCAGTCACGTGTAACGCACATAAATCGAAATTAATTCGTGGTTTGGCCAAATGTCATTGCGCTAATCGTAGAAGCCATGCAAGACCCAAATTTAATGACCGATCCCTAGGGCTGGCCAATATACAAAACTCAGGGTCTTTATTGTTCCAAGCAGAATTAGTATTCAGAATGGTATCCCAGAATAAATTTCGTAAAATGGGCAATGGAAGTTATACCTTGAATTTATTTGGAGACTGAACATGGGTATATGGTCGAAGAGTGAGAATAGGAAGACAGTATCTTGAAAATATAAGGGGAAAAAGCTGAAGGATGAACGAGCAATAATCGTAAAATATAAAACGGGTATAAAGTTGAATCTGGTGCAATAGAATCTATGTAAGGATAAGACTAAAGAGGAAGGAGAGGGTTAGGAGCTATGGGGTTAGCGATGATTTTATGGTGGACTGATGACAAGCAACCGGTCGAAAGGAATTAAACGGGGCTTGTTTTATCACTGGCCCTGCAGCTTGCTCACACGTTGGATTCTATGTTTTCCTCCCCCATCGTAGTCTGGCTAGCATTATCAGATTTCAGAACCCCATTAATTTCGAGGACGTTTATGGACCAGTTTGGGCCCGTTAACGTCTCATATCGTTCTGAAGCAGAGCCGTCGAATGCTGTGGAGAATGTGAACTTTACTCTTACTGTATATTTATTTTTCTACTATTTGCCACTAGCCGCTATTTCAATTGCTGCGTATATTTCTTCGTGGTTAGTAAGTAGACAGTAAGCACCTACTGTGATTTGCAATATAAATAACCACCGTGAAATAAGAATAAGATGTGAAACGATCCAAATCAAGCAGGCAGTGACAATACGGGATGGTTAGGCAAACATGTACGGAATTCTTTCGAACGATTTTATATCTCATGCTGATTAATGGTTACGAGACATACTGGAGCCGAGGAAGATCATTTAATTTATTTTATGTTCTACGCTCGCGTCTTTTCGTTCTTTTACTTGCTATCTGCTGTGTGGCTGGATACACGCGTAATGTTTCAGTATTCAGTATTTCATACGATCATCAGGCAATTAGCTAAGGTTTCCAAATCTTACTAAAATTGCACTTCCAGGACTTTTACGAGAAAATGAAAAAATTCAATTTATTGAATATAGTATTTATTAAAGACAACTATTATATATTAACTTTATTATAGGAAGGTAGACATTGAGATCTTAATAAGCACAGGAATTATTTGATGCTTATACATAAATGCAAGTCAATTAATTTCATTATATAAAGTGCCGGTACTTTATAAAAAAAGTGGAAATAAGTCACTTCTCTCAAGTTTAGAAGTTTCAATAATAAAAACATGTAGAGATTTTCTATGTAGAATAGTTCGAGAAAGAAAAAAAATATATTTCAGTTTAGTAGCCATTCTAACAAATGACTATTAGCCTCTGGGGAGACATGTTCTCCAGGATGTAGATGGAGGATGTAGGGTGGTCGTGGAGAAGGTAGGATACTGTGAAGAAGATGAAAAGAAGTACAACTTCCTGTTCAAGAAAAAGCGATGAAGTCGACATTTTGATGAACTGCGTCTACGGTTTCTAGTAACCAAGATCAAGTGTACCTTAATTTGTACTATAGTGAACAATATAGATATAAGTTGACTGTTAGATCTAAATAGTAAAAGTACTCAAACACCTTAATTTCTTTGTGATACGTAATACACGTGTTTATGTGATATAGTGTTTAATACTACTTACCCATTCAGGGTAGAATTCGTCCACATAACGTACGCAATTGACAACTCGAAGTTCGGATCACGGTTGGTTGTGAGATTTCATAAAATCAAATACGAATATTTATTTGAAGTGATATTTAATTAATCATACACAGCTGGCAAGTTTAAACTAATAATAACAGTTTATGAAAAAATTAAACATAAAATGAAATATTTTATAATAAATTCTACGTTAAGGTATTATTTCTAATAATAGTGTTATTCAATATTTTTAAGCGTATACTAAACTACGATACTTTTCTAATCGTAAATGAAAAATGGGCGAATATTTGAAACTTAACTTCATGATCTTGGATAATTCAAAATCAGATAGTATGTCTGAAGAAGCACATTTCCTGAATTTTATAGAATCTCTTCTATATACTGTAAGTTCACTTTTCAGTAAGCAAAACAAATCATTAGTAATGACTAAGTTTGTTTTTATAATTGTTGAAAAAATAAAGGATTACATAATTTATTATCCAAGCATAACGTATTACCGCTACATGTTATAAGTAAGCAAAATTAAAAGTGGTGCTATTCTCAATATAGATACCGAAAATATTTGCAGACAACGAGCAAAATAACACAATGTAGTAACTAATTCTAACAGAAATCTCAAAACAGTTAAATCTCGAAAAACTATATTATGTCCTACATCAATTAGTCTAAGGTTTCTGAAATTCGTGTAAATCTCAATCGGGTCAATATAAACGTAAAAATTTTAAATTTTTTATCGGCTAAAAATTGAAAAGCCAATAAAAATTGACGATCGGCCATTAGAACGATTTCTGTTCAAAGAATAGAACCTTTGATCACATATCATAAAAAGGACAAAGTAAGTAAGGATAATAAGTATCAGAGCACTACGTGCAAATAGAGGAATGATCATGAGAACGCGGTCGTTAATTAGTTGAGCCAGAAGTTGCAGTTGTGGTGGGAATACCAGTGGGCGGCAGAACGGGAGTTGGATTATTTGCGGGGGCATATGGACTTCCGCAAAGCTGGTCCGCAATTCGGCCCCCTTCCCGTAGACCACTGAGAAAAGCTCCATGAACCGTAGCAGGATAATTTCGTATAGTATGCTCTCCTGTAACATAGAACAGAGAAACATGTTTATGCTAATCGAGCATAAATACATAAAACGTACAGTACACGGCGTTCATAAAAAAATTAAAAACTTTCTTTTCTACTATAAATACAATTTCCGGACTACGGTTTCATCGTATATATAATTATCATGGAATCAGCTTTGCCCCTACAACTAAATTATAAGAAGAAAGTGAAGAACGCAGTAGTAACATCGAAAATTCGCATCCGGCTATGTTATTTTATGAGAACTAGTCATCTCGCTTTTACTAGCAGCAAATTTAACTTTACGTGTCCAACTGATCCCGAGTTCAAAAATAAGTTCTGTTTCAGCCCGGAATAAGCAACAAATAGGTCTAGATTCGTACCAAGAGTACGAGATCAGACTCATCAAAACTTATTTTTCGGACCAGTTTGAGGAGAACAAAATTACAAACATAAGAACCGAGGCAGTACTTATTTTTGGACTCGGAATGCGAATATAATAGTATCATGCTCGTGAATAATCACTCATGAATGCTTGCTTACATGTGAAATATTCAAATGTACATATCAAACAGAACTTGTCAGATATCCCAGAAGGAGAGACAGGCCAAACAAAAGGTAGCTAAAACTTTTGCATGAGGCAGAGTATTTTCCTGAAAGATAGGTTGAAATTCCTCAACCCCCCATGACTATCAACTATCAGAGCAGTTAGACCAGTCAAAGCATTACTGCTACCCTTGCATCACCGATCCCACTGTACCTACCGACCTCACCCATTCAGACAGTAGTCTTTCTCCTAGAGACTTAGATACAAGACTTTCAAACTGCAAAAGAGAAAGCAAAACGAGATTGGTCGCTGGCTGTCCAGCAGACGGAAATAATGTGACAAGAATCAAGACGATTCTTTGAACTTCTCAATCTTCCCTTTTCTCCACGTGCAATTCTATTTTACCGTTCTTTTCATTTTTTTTCTGATCACTGGGCAATATCTCATACACATCCAGTATCTTTAAAGAGCGAAAGAGAGAAAAAGAGGAATATTTACTCAATTCAGGATATTCAGATAGAAATCACTTTTGAAAAAGGAGAGGCGTAAAGACAAGAATCCGCAAAAGGTATATTTTATGACTGCAAAAGAGGAAGACCTGTGACGTTTAAGATAACTATGAATTTATGTTGGAATTAAATCCTAGTTGGTTTCTGTAGCCGTAATTGAGATGTTCTATAGTAACAACATCTTAGCATGAGGATGCAGGAAACCGCAAAACCCTACATTGGTGTAGCCAGTCTAAACCCTAAGGCAAACTCGAAGCAATGTCTCCGCAGATAACATGGTCCACCTTATTAAAACTGAAAGTTACTGCACATTGGTGCCCAGAGAAACAATCGGTGCGCAACAGATATGAACCTGAGAGCTCCGACTCATTATTACATTGCTAAACTCGAAGGTAGTTTATGCATTTGGAAGAGAAATATGAAGATAAATAGACAGAATCATTTATTTGTATACTCGATGATCTTTATCATCTGAGGCCAATTAATAAGGTATAAAACTTTATTAATTGACCTCAGGTAATAAATACGTTTAAGGTATTCCTTTCATGAGAATGGGTATTAGATGGGTTTCTTAATTAGATATATGTTGAATCTACAGTAATAAGATATATACTAAAAAACAGATGAGTTTACTGGCTACTTTACCAGAAATATCTGATAATTAAAGTCAAGAGTTTTAACGTAGTCTCTTATGGTAAAATCACCACGGCCGCGCTACCATCAAATAATATATATACTTAGAGATTAGATGTATACATATCCAATATCCTAAAATATTCCCTGAAGTTTCCAGATCTCGCAGATACCTCGAAAAGAACCACTTGCCAAATAATTTGCTCTAATATCTGAAGTTAAATAAGTAATGTATCCAATCGCAAATGGATTTTGTCGTATGCATGTCGTTAAAGTGATGACTTGGATGAAAAAAATCAAACCCAACTACACTACTATCGTAATATTTTTCAACTTAGTAAACAATTGAATATGATTAATTCATGCATGGCATATTTCATATCAAAATCGTATTTTATATTGTAAAATTATTAGGATCTTGCAATATCTTTATTTTTAATGATTTCATGACGGACTTTTAGTTAACTAGGTGCTGCAAAAGGACTACATTAAGAAATACATTAATTAAAATAAATGGTAGGATTTTTAATTATTACTATTTGTAGTCTAGTTGTAATTAGATCTTAATTTTAGTATAAGTACTTAATATAGCTTCTCCTGTAGAAAAAAGTTTCGCATGCAAATTTTGAAGACAAGAGCCTCGGCTAAGCAAATGCAGTCGGGAAGATGATGCCACGGAGTTGAGGCCACACATGTGAATGAATTAATATACGTTTCTGTTACACTTGCTGTATGCAGTAAACATCTAGTTTAATAAACATGTAAATGGTGTAGTTATAATGAAAATAGATACTACACATTGATGGTTAAAGTATTCGAGCATATATCGTACTTGCAAATTGCCAACATCTACATAGTTTAATTGTTTGAAATGTTTCCTTTTCAAATTTAAATTTGAGTCGTTATATCGTGGTGTTATATACTTGTACGTTTTATACTTCAGAGAATATGTGCGGTTATTATCTTAGTCCGATATGAAATTGAAAATTACCGAAATAACAGTTCCTGAATTGTATTATGCACACCGTACGAGAAACCATACTATTTAAGAAGTCGACTTAATGCTTAACGCGCGCTAAGTGGAGGAACGTCTCTAAATGAAATAATGCCGTGAGAGAAATTTAAAAAATTTGGATTGATTGATGACAGAGAACGGCGAATCTCACCCTATTAGACCAGTCTTGTCCCACTTTCCACTACAAGTACAGAAATAAAATTTTAAAAATTATGAATATTTATATCCGAATAAATCAACAAATATGACTGTGCTGTTTAGCTTTAGTTAACCTATGAAAATTATCGAGTTATGTATGTTTAGCATGTTCCACCAGAAGATTCATCTATGTTTATGACGTAGTTCGTGATTTTAACTGGTGCATTCTTTATCTATTCAAACTCTTATTTCCATATCAGTTGAAGTATTTGAATGCAGATAGTTTCAAGCTATTTTTGAAAGCTCAAAGAATTTAAAAATATCGAAAGTTTAAAATCGCAAATGCACAGCTTTTAAACTGCTGTGCCTCTAGCAATGTTCAGAATGCACTATTGATAATACTGGTTCATTGGCATGATCGAGACGATAAAGCACGTGGCTGATGTGGCAAATTCAGATATCAATTATTTAATCAATAAGGTAAATAAAAAGATTTGCACGATCCAGAAAGAGAGAGCATCTGACATTAACAAAAGCACGTGTCTATAAAGAATGTAATAAATTATATTATTATACTAACCTGCAAAGAATAGTCGGGGTTGCGGCGGTGATGCACCTGGGGGTTGATTTGGTGGAGGTGGAGGTGTTACCGGAGCCGCTAAAAGATCGTAATCACTCCCGGAACTGCCAACCGCTACGAAACTGTAAGAGCCTCGGGCCCAGGGATCAGCTCGCCATCTTGTTACAACACTCTCCCGTGGTTGTGGTACTACTTGATTTCCGAAAATTCCCTAAAAACATTATGATCATTAGATGAGTTTTTTTTCATTATATTCATTCTTTTGTTTTATAAGATGATACATTCAATAATTTGTTATAAATAAAATATAGGGGAAAATAATAATAAAAATAATTCCTACATTGAACAAATAGTAACTATACCGAACGCTTCTACGCTCTTCTACGCTTAATTTATATGCACAGAAAATAGCTTTCCTGTTACATAGTGACGAACACACATGGACATCTTACGTATGCCTACCTTCAAAACTGCAATGCATCTTCCTACTATGACGTCATCGCTGACATTTTCCATAACACAGGCAGCTTCTCCTGCTACTAGAGCCAGAAGTACCGGTGCTTTATATAAATTCCAAAATAAGAAAAGCTCTCCGCGGGAAGCAGTGGTACTGCCAACATGACCGAACAAATTCGCAGTTGGATCCCAAAATATACGTTCGAAGCAAAGCACGACCTGAAAATATAATTGAGCTAAAATAGAAGTATTCTTTCTATTTCAAATAGATTTTTATAGGATTCCATTAAAAAAAACTGACCTTGTTCAAATTTCCAAAACCTAGTCTCTGGATAGCCTGGGACTTCCAATCAGGAAGTGGCGGATTGAATGCAACCGCCGACGGTGGTGCGGATGCTTTTAACACTCCCAGAGGAAGTGTTACAAGTACAGCATCTGCTTTGTAGACAGTATGAGTTGTATGTGGACTTCTCGACGGCGCTGCCCAGACTTCAACACCATTAGCACCATATCTTACCGCCCTGGCAGCCGTATTCAAACGAATATCAAGGCCTTCGGATAGAGCTACGGGAACACATGAGTATCCATTGCGTACTGTAAGAAAAAAGACAGAAAACAATTGTTAAAAATAATTTTACCACGAGAAGGAATAATTTTCAAAATAGGATGATTTCAAGTTGATTCTAAGAATACTGTTAAAAATTTTACGATACGAGGTCAAAGTTCACATTCACTCGTGAATTCTCAGTGTACGCAGGCATAATTTTTAACTTGGACACAACCACGTCAGAAAAATGTTTTCACGAGAAGATGGCGAGAGCTTACCATAGCGTATGGTGATATTGATGAGAGATGGTTATGGGACGATGGTATAGAGTACTTAAAGCATAGTCAGTGGTAAGGTACGAGTTTGAGGGTTGAGGTTTAAGGTTTGAGGTTCGAGTCCCAAAGAGTCATAGCTGCCACGGGGCAAACGCCCACGAGGACTTCCACGGCCAAAAGGGGATGATTTACGGCTAGCGTACATTTCGAATATTTGAATTACAATCGCCCTATGCATCATTATATATTCCCATGCGAGGAATATTCCTCAATGTGAAATACTGGAGCCTTTTATGGTCGGTGAGCATAAAACAATTTTTATGCGTTCAAATACCTAGCTACATAAATTTCTGGAGTGCGTACTGCTACTGCTACTCTTACTGAAGATGGGGGAACATTGTCGATAAATATTGCGAAAGAACAAAAAAATATTATCATATCACAAAAGTATTGAAAGGAAAATTATTAAAGAACTCCCATAACCCATGGTGCTCATTTCTTGTGTTAGAAATGTTTTCTCTTTAGCTGTTTTAATTATTTAAATAAATATAATCATGTAAATTCAATACTCTTATACTTGCACATAAATTCAATATATTTCTCAAACTTGATGGAATTAGAACATTTGTATCTGTTAGTTAAGACTAAATCACCATCTAAAGTCAGCACATTTCATTCCTATACTAAGAACCACCTTCAAATAGTATGTTTGCTCTGTATAATCCAGCACCTGTATTTTGGTATGTATGTGGTGTGCATCGGTTTCATCCCTAAATTCCTGAACTAGCGCTTCAGCCCATTCATCCATATTGTCGAACAATCCGGACATTTTCTAGTTTTCCTATCAGTCTTACAAACGTTTTATGAGTATACTTTAAGGAAATTCGGACTTTATGGCAAACAAATTAAAGTATTCCTGAGAGGAAAAAGGTTTTCTTTTATACTTTTTCGAGGAATTCGCGCTACTATTATCCCCTTACCCTTCAGTATTGTTTGAATCTGTTTTAATCAAACTCTCAATGTTAGATTTTATACTATCTCATTTTCGTCCAAGTACGGATCAGAAATGAAAGGTCAGGGAGACAGAATACCAGAAATAGGAACTGACTACAATACAAGGGTCGCTGCAATAAAAATTTAATATGCCTGTATATAAAATAACGGATACTGTAGGTTGCTTTAGGTGTGGCCCATGATAAAATTAAAATATCAGGGCAAACAGGTTTCCCTTGAGGCACGACTGCTTGAATCATGCGGTCATATCTTACACATTCGCGGTTGCAAAAAAATATTAATTCGCTAATGCGGAACTGGAAGCGTTCGACATTTGTAAATATTTGGTCCACCTATGTACTAAGATTTTTCTTATTTTCGACCAAATTGATCAAGACCAATTGATCAATTTACCCAGACATTTGGATGCATACATACGACATTAAATTTTTGCATATTATGCGTAGATCGTTTTGAAATCGAAAGTTTCTTAATATCTACCAATGTCCCTGTGGCATCTACATTCAGAACCTAATTACTCATAAATAATAAATCGATCGTTTCAGTGTTTCGTCAAGAATTTTAGAAACAGCCTTCTGTTATTAATTTGTAGGTTATTTGCAGCATGCCGCGTTTTCAAACCGGAAGTGCTGGACATTTGCAAATGTTGTTATTCAATGTACATCCGGAACGTGATATCCCCCATAAATTTTAGCCCAATCGGTTGAATCGTTTGTTTAAAATTTGCCTCACCAACTTTGTCGTGCACACGCGTCCCTTTTCCTGGATGGCGAAAGCATAAAATTCTCTCTCACGTGGTCCATGCGTTCGTGCCTACAACAATATCTTTTTGTCTTCCTTTTAAATATTTCTTTCATCTAGTCGTCCGATAAATAGTACTACTTGTCCTAATAAGTCTGATCCTTTTTCCCCGAATCTAGGCCCATTTGTTCCGCAATCTGGACTAAAATGAAATTTATAAAAAAATATAATTATGCCAGATCCAAAACGAATCGAATCAGGACTTATGATTTGACTCGGGATGTATTTGTCCACATTTATTATTTGATTTTAGTCTCACTTTTAGCATGCATGTTCAGAACCAAGTTGAAATTACTTATAAATTCTCAGCGAACGTACGCACCATTTTTAGACCCCTAAAGTATTATTCACTGCGCACGATTTGACGGTTATGGGCTCATCAATTGAATACGGTTCAATTACTTGGTAAATGATCTTATATCAAAGATACGTCTGACATCACTCCAATTACAAGTACCCCCAAGTATAGGGTTTCAAATTTCCTCGATATCTATCATCCATTCAGAGTGCTCCATTTCTTAATCCATTCTATCAGTACGAGGTGACGAGTTCCAAGAATCTGGTTACAATTTAAAAACGTCCAGTCGAATAACGTTTAAAGAGTGATCATTGATCATAGGACGACGTAACGTG
The DNA here is from genome assembly GCA_030142615.1 of Syrista parreyssii. Classification (NCBI taxonomy): domain Eukaryota; kingdom Metazoa; phylum Arthropoda; class Insecta; order Hymenoptera; family Cephidae; genus Syrista; species Syrista parreyssii. The sequence goes on from JARQTG010000224.1 coordinate 107,569, forward strand.
ACTTAAAAAATTACTAGAGAGTTAGAAAGTGAAAGAGTCCAAAACATCATGGTGTATAGATCTTCTTGTTGGCGAAGCTCGTGAGATTTTCTATACCCTCACACTTGCCACGTACCTGACGCCACCAGTTAGGTATATCTATGTAGTGAGCCCGCTCGAGGTTCCTTTACGTGATTTTGATAAAAATCTAAAGTGTCCGCATCGAGCATGGTGTCTCTGACTCACAGCTGCGCGGTCTCTTCTGATATAAAGCGCTCTAATGGCTTCGTATTCCGGCCTAATAATCATTTATTATTTAAATGGAATGGACATACAGTGTGTGAACAGTGCATCAATCACGTCACGTCCATCAAGCTTTCATCTGATATGGTCCAGCCAGTATCTAGTACCTTGGCACTCGTGTACGTCTAGTCCTCATATGCTTTGCCATGGTCTTTCCCTCTATTCCAATAGAAGGGAGCAGTGAAAGATGAGTGTGACAGTAACAGACTTTAAACTTCGTAGAAGGAAATAAAAAATGACTACGCATCTAGATTAACGTAAGTTAACCCCCTCTATATAAAACTAATTGGAAGTACAAATTGGTGTTAACGTAGTTCTGGAATTACTCAAATTGGTAAAATACACTATATAGAGAATTATAACAATTATTTGCCGGAAGCCTGAACAAACGGCGTGATATCATGTCGGGATGAGGATACTATCAAATCCCATAACATCGGGCATCCTCTAATCACGATACACAACGCTCAAGGGTTAATTATGTTGATAGCTATTGCCGGCTACCGAGCAAGGCCCCATGGCTGTATCCCATTTCGTTAATTTAAATTTATGCGTACAATCTGTTAGCGGTGGTGGTACCAAAGGGCGACGATATAGTATTGGTAAATGGTGAGGAGTTGTAAGGATGGTTAGGAGTTTGTTTTGTAAAAGAGAGAGGGAGCGAAAGGTCGTAATTTAAATTAGTACTGTACCAGCTGCTTTTGTATTAGAATCGTCAGAATTCACAGTCGGTAATGAAGGTTTGACGGTTTTGAATTCTCTTGGGATCCTTTTATGAGGAGGAAGACAAAAAGAGATTCAGAAAGAGAGAGGGGGAGGTAGGGGAGGACGGGAAGGGGCGAAAGATACCGGAAAGTTGTGAAAAAGTGAGAGGGTCGATGGGGGAGATAGAAAAATGGAGATAGCAAGGACGATGAGATAGGACAGGCCACGTCCTCTGGATTCCTTTTTCGTGCATTCCTCCGTCCATCGTGCAACATCCCTTGTGCACGGGGTCCTCTTTCAAGACGACCCACCAACGCCCTCGTCTTCTGTTTGATCTTTGCTGGCAGTATATTTTGATGCTGAGTCGAACAATTTGTATGCCGCGGTGGTTTTCAATTTACATTTAAATTGGTTGCTTATGGCGCTCTGTCGCTCGGCGGGAGTCGAACTCCGGGCCTTTGCGTTAGGGAACAGTCAAATACTGAAACGGCCAAGTGGCAGAACTCTTACGTGTGGCTCAACGTAGTTCAATGAACTTTACGTTTTTGTCAACTGTTCATGTTCGCTGAGCACGGCTTTTCTCTCCCGTGAATGCACAAGTCTCTAAGTTTCATCGGTGCTACATTGTCCACATGGCCATCGGACTATCAGACTACCTGGTTAACTGGCCATGTTGATACGTCACTAGTCAAATAATTGAATGGGTTAGCTACCTGTTTACTGTTATAAAGAAAAAGAGACTTTAGAGAGATCGAGAGACACGACCACAGAAGGGTAAGCGTGCCAGGCGGGTAGTCATGTGACAGAATTAATGCTGATGGTAACACAGCGACTTCACAACGAGTCGTGACCTTTTGGGTTGACACGTACTAGGAAAACATGATAGTGGTACAGTTGAGCCATCTTCGATACGCCCATTCCATGATTTTATGGTTATTACATTTTAAAGCTATCGCAAGGGCAAACATCATTAAATCGGAATTAAAATACAGGATCGACGTCGGTCCAGTGCAGACTAAGGAATTCTGTTTAGGTAGCTGCCCCTTAATGTTCCACCATTCAACGCTGTTATTATTTTAATAAAGCGAAAATTACCCAGCTCCTCCCGTTTCGTTTCTTCGGAAGCTCTCTGTCGTCTCCTTCCCTTCCATTTGTTCCAGGTTCTCTCTTTTATTCTTTTCCTCATCTCGTATCTCATCCACGTCGCGCTTCGTGAGAATGCTTTTCATTAGGACGACACAGCGCACCGGACCGTACGAAACTATTTTCGCGACGTTTAAGTACGGCGTAATCGTATGGTTACGTTGCGTTATGGTGTATAATGAACGCTGGGACTTTATGCTGCGGTAATGTAACGCTACCGTAAATACCTATCTGCAACTTTGCGTGGTAGACTAGTACAATGTAATAGCCGTTTAATTTAATCTACAGTCATTTACCATAATAACAATTATTACCGTGCCGTCGAGTAGCTGCGATACGTGGGTGGCGCAGAAAATATGCAAGGTTTTCCTTAGAACAATTCACGACCTTGTAAATTGTCTAAGATCACCAGAAAACCAAAGACTTTACTTTTACGGTACGAACAAAATTCACTAGAGTTTCCACATGACGGATCGCACAGATCACATAGCAGGCCTCTCCCGTTTGCAATACCAGCGCATTTGTTTTTACATTCTCATTACGGTCGACAAAGTGACTCGATTTTATACTGTTTCTCAGACTGTGTGCTAACAATCGGATAGATTTATAGAATGCCAGAGCGAGGTTAAAGCCACGATATCCGTCGTAGGTGCCATCGTAAAGTTATATGGGGTGTTGTACCGTTTCGTGAATAATAACAATAACAGTTACCGACCGACATGCCGAAGTGTAAAACATTAGACTCTTCGTCTCTATATTATGTGGCTATTTACAACGGCCTATAAATAATCAAAGTACCAAAAACAACCCCTAACCACACGAAAGTGCCTTTGGCAACTGGTGGTTAACTGAACGCACGATAAGTGCCTTGCGAGTGTCATATCAATCTTCCCTTTTCAAATATGTCAAAGCCAGATGGGCTTAACTCTTAACTTTATAAATATGTATGATTATTTACTGAATGCCATCTCTAGGAATTTCTTTTCGCTTTAGTAGATAAGGTTCAGTATCCCTCTCATACCGACCGTGGCAATAAGTACTGCTTCGGTCTTGATGGGTTTGATTTCGTCCTTTTCGCCCGGAACCTGCCCTTTGGTACAAATAGACGAGGAATAGCCACTAGCGGTTCTGCGTAATTTGAACATTGACGTCACTGGACCATCTTTACTCTAATTGGCTGACTTTTCATATGTTGTGTAGTCACGCCGCGACATCAGTTCCAGTTTGAAGGGCCATCTCCTTACGAACCGAAACACAAATAAGTCCCATCAAAGTGAAACTGATGTCGCTTTGATCGTGACCTCATCGGACCCTGTGCGATCTGGACCAAAATACGATCGTTAGTGATTATACCTCGTCTATTTGTATCAAGACTAGACCTATTTCTTGTCTATTCCGGACTGGAACAGAACTTATAAATCCTGTTCTCGTACGCAAGAAGAATGAAATCACGACTTATTGTTTTACTTGATAATATGCAATCTATTAATATCATTGCAGGAACGAAATCACTCTGATGATTGCTTCATGATTTCTAAGACCATGGATAACCTTGATCTTTTTATGGCAAAAAGAACATTCTCTGTACCGTTACAGAGGTGATAAGTGCATTTATCGAAGAATTCACCATGCAACCGAGTATTTCTTGGGAAGTAGCAGTCATATCGACGAGTCAAGATAGTTAGAGGCTACGAAGTATTCGAGCACGAGAGACCGGTAGGCGAGCAGCAATTACAATAATTGAGAAGGACGAAGAAAAAAGGAAGAAAGAGGTAGGCGAAAAGAGTGGATAAGATGGAACCGGTAGAAAGATGGAAGGAAGAAAAGTAAGAAGGGCGAAGTACGCAAGGCGACGAAGAGGATGGCGAAAGGCCAGAAAGATATTTGAATACGAGTTGGCAAGTAAATCGTAGCCTGCAAACGAGCAGCGGCCAGCAACACAAGAAACGCATTTGCAGTGGCGAAGAAGAACGGCTGAGTGAATGAGTAAGCAAGCAAACGAGCGAATCAGTGAGCGAGAGGAAGATAGGACACTAGGGAATACGATAAGCTAAAAAAAGATAGGGATACTTGCATGGACCCAAAGTAAAAGGAGGACGAGGGGATTTCTCGTAAGGTGCGTGCTATAAAGGATACAGTGCTATAAGAGCCACGTTTGAGGGCCTCAACTGGCCCACGATGGTAGACTCTCGCTATGGCAAAAGGGGCCCTCCCTATCAACCGAGCTATCTCGCACCGCTGTTCTCATAATATATAGGCCGTATCTCAGGCCCGCAAATTGCCTTTTTAAACACAACAAGACAGCCATGCCCCTCTTTCAATTTACGCCAGGCCCTCTTTCGTGTATGTTCGTTCCGTTTCCATCCTCTAACTTCTTTTTCTCTTTCGCCAAATCCCTCTCTTGACTTTATCCTCGTACTTGTTTGTTTTTTACATGCAGCTTCTAAGTGTCCATAAAAATAGAGCATCTCATTTTCTATTTTTAATATACACTATTGTAATGAATCTGTACCGTACATAGAATGCCACGTGTCTTGCAAAATGTACAATATTTTGTAAATCTATTTGCTTTGGTGACGTTGACACTTCTGTGTATTATTTGCGCCGCAGAAAAACGTATTCTGTATTAATGATTTATTTTCTGTTATTTGTTCTAAAATCGTTATTTATAATCAACATCCTTTATTAATTCATTAAGAAGAGTCCTTTCGTTATCGACTACATTGCAATGCGCACAAGTCCCTTGAATCGTCAATTCATTCAGTGAACAATGACATCAAACATACATACATATATATATATCATGTTACTATACGCACAGCAGCTCCTCAACTAGCATTAAGAAAATCGATATGCGCGCAGTAGGTAGATTTGTGACATCGGAAGCTTTCATTTTATTCTCTCACTTATTGCGAAAGTTTCAGCAATATTTAGTTGGCCAATGGGAGTTGTTTAAAAGTAATCTAAACTGCTTACCCGGCACATTGAGACAATATGTCGCCCTAGCGTCAAGGACCCGAAACTTGCTGCCGGGTGATCTTGTCTTTACGAAAGGTTCAGAATGTCGACGCTTCTGGAAATGGAGTATAAAGGTACGAATCTGAAAATACCGGGGGAGAATAGAGATACGCTCATTACGTGTAATATTTCGGAGAAACGACCAGACGTTTCCATTTGTTTCACGTCTCCATGCTGCGAAGACGTCTTTATAATGAAGTGGCACGAGCAGCTGTAAACTTTTTCTTTTCCCTATCGTTCCGTATTAATTACGCGACTTGTACAACTCCTTTACCCCAATTGAACCTACACGAAAAGACTAAAGTTTTTAATACGGATAATACAGAAACTTTGCATTTTTAAGGTTTTTATAAAAATTCTTCTTTATCCAAATTTAAACCGTTTGTTATGATTTTTTTATGTTTCTTTATTATTGTGCGTGTGCATTCTTTTAACACGCCTGACCTATAGTCAGATGTAATTCATGCGATAATCGTTTAGAAGTTAAACGTGATAAAATTCAGTAATGTGCAAAATAGCTTCAAGTATCAGATTCCTTTACTATAACGAAAAAATGATATTTTTATCGTAATTTTTCAATTTTGCTATAATTTTTCTGTTAAAATCATTCACTTAGTCTTCATCCTTCTTTCTTCTTTCCTTTCCTGCCGACGAACCAACATCACGACTTGGCAGTTTAGACGATCACCGTACTGGTGATCGTCGCGCACTACGATTTACGTATTATCTTCGAAGGAATAATTTTCCTCATAATTTGTACTTCCTTTGCGCAATTTTTCATTCCATCTCCTCGTCCTTATTTTATCCCAGCCCCTATCTACCAATCTACCTACCTACTTATCGCTTGTTTTATACACTCGATAAAACTTATTATTCATGTAATTCGTACAAACCGATCATTGAATAGATACAAATAGGAGATAGCGCAATGCCTGTTATCGCTTTGTGGGACACGCCTTGCTGGGAGTCATCTCTTCTTCTATACTGGGTGACTCTAGATCACACTTATAGTCTATGTTCAAACTCAGTTTAAATACTGACTCCACTATTAACAGAGAATATAACTATTTTCCTATTTCATCATTTCTAATGCATTTTCATATATATGTATATCATTTGATTGTGTGTTACAGAGGTAAAACAAAGGTGCGATTATTAGAAATTGTTACGACTGTACCAGCATTTACTTTGTTCAAAATATTAGACGTGATTTATACTGTGTTAAATGCATGCTTATGCTATGCATCTTTCAATTACTTATACATATAGATGAATAAATGTCACTTCGATCTGCTTCTGTGCCTCGGTAGCATTTCGTTTATTGCCGTTAACTCGGTCCAGGATAATTTCTGGAACAACAAATGGTACTTGCCACCCGGTATATTATTCGTATATAAGAAGATTCTAGAAGAGGCGCAACTAAATGAGCCTCGTTAACAGAGATGGTATTTCTCCATAGGTGATCATAACTAGTCGATGACTGATTTAGCTCTGGGTGAATCGGCCTTATCCGGAGGATACTGTCACGTCTTCCGTATCGGAAAGAAAAAAATTAAATATACTTGTTTCTAATTGTTTAAGTGCAGAACAAAGATATTAATTTTTAATTATACTTGATACGTATATATATTTTTAAGATATACTGAAAAAGTTATTTAAACGTGTATTACCAAATTGTGAAGTAAATTCAACATGGCGAACGTGGATTAACTAACCTAACCTAACTTTTCCTTATTTCAGTAAATCTTACTCAACTTTCTTTAAGACCAGTGACTGTCACAATTTCAAGAAAAAAACAAGAAAATGTCGAAAATTGACGATCAATTTTCATTTCACGATTTTGAAGATTAGTCGACTGAGCAATAAAAACTTTGTAACTATCAAGGATCTTCGGTTTATTCAGATACTCTATTGGCTATAGGCTGCTTTAATTCTATTACCTACACGATTATTCGTTTGTACAATCTTGTCTCATTTACATGCTTTTAATTCTTTGCCCGTATGAAAAAACTGCTATCCTGAGACAGCTAATACATTTATTCTTCTGAACTGTCCTGATAGGTGTGACATTATTTTATTAAGGGAAGAAGTATAACATACGGTCCGTGGTGGCAATTCTTATTCTAAAAGTATAATTGCCTGACATATTCAGTGCATACAATTCGTATGACAAACAGTCCCTAATATAGGATAATTTGTGAACTCATAATATTTCGGGATGATTTCATGAAACTGAAAATATATGTACGAGGTCAATTTTCTTAATGGTTTACATAGTTGTTTTCGCCAGCATATCTATTATATTGCCTCATTTATTTTGACGATGCTAGCGCTCCAGCAGCCAATCGGTGATAATTTTTTCTCCAATAGAATAAATATCAGCCGGTTAAACAGACTGATGTATGAGCTTTATCGACTCGCTTTATACGGACGAACGCCAGTAGTGCCATCTGTCGAGTACTTGGGGAAAAGGAACATGAGAAGATAACTACGACGATGAAAACGGTGACAATGGAGAAACAGTTCGTTAATATAAAATTGAAAGTCATTTAGCTTGTCGCTCCACAAAGCCCTTTTGTTCCTTTAGGTCATTAATTGAAAATGGTCGAAATATGGCGTGTTTATAGTTACAAAGTTTTCCTGAATCGTGTTGTTTACGAGATATATGATTATCTTTTTCTTAAACGTGACAATGCAGTAAACTTAAAGTAACAGTTACATATCGACAATGCTACAATTTCCTATTCATGGAATATAATAGCTGTGTACACACTAGGGTGAGTTTTACTCTCTACCTACATAGTATAGTTTGTTCACGAGTTGAATGTGATTTTTTGACAGTTGGCAAACAGTACAATGCTTAATAAATGGCATGCAGATTTCTATAAAATCACGGCGCATATATCCATGCGCATGCGTACATTGTAATGAAAATGCTATGCAGAGCCACGTGTGGCGTATTAGAGACTTGACTGTTTTCGATCTGTCTAAATTTCATATTGAATTGGTGTACTGATTATATCTACTTAGCAAGAAATTCGAACGAGTCTAAAACATCCTAAGGCGCTAACAAATAATACACCGGAAATTTGCACAGGATGAGAATCTCTATAGGTTCCATCAGCTTGCATGAGATAGGCGGTAACTTCCGTTTCATTGGACATCTAACTTATATCGCCATCTGGAATTCAATTTTATGCTCAATTACGCCAATGTCGCGCGCCATTCCTATATTCTTCTTATTAGTATTCATTCGTCGGTCGACGTCCAATTGGAGATACCATTATTTGCCCCACCGGGACACTGAACGACGAATCGAATTTACCCCACATTGCAAATCAGCGATTACTTTTATCCTGCTTTCGGTGTTTCACGATTGACATCGGGACTTTTTAAAATGCAAATTTAGTTCGTACTTTCAGTCTATCCTCTAATTAATGGAATTACAGATAATTTTCGGTCAGCTTATTTTCCATCTTTAGAAGAAATTATATAAAACACGTGAAAAAAATGTGCGCCTATATGTTACTTTTGTGCCTTCTTCTATGTAAACATTGCATAGACTCATTTTGCAGGATAATTTTCAATTGCTAATAGTTTTGTGCCAAAGGTAATGAATGGGTTTTCATCAATTTCCATTGACATACTACACATTTTCGATTATTGGAACAAATTGATTACACGCCCCGTGAAAAAAAAAAGTATACCAGTATATAAAAGTCCACCAGTTCGGTGTGTTTTTTTGGCAGTTTGTAAACAGTGCAATGCTTAGAAAATGACATGCGACTTTCCACAAAATTACAGAAATCTATGCTAAAATAAAAAATAAAATATATTTCAGTACAAAACCATGCGCGAGCACACTTTGTAACAACAATTTTATGCAGCCATATGTGGCTTGCTGGAGTCTTCATTGTTTTCGGACTGTCGAAACAACACATTGAATTATATATCTGTATATACCTTAGATATATGTGCATTATATCTCAAAGACATTGATATTTTTTAAATACTTCTGGGACATTGAATTTTTTGTCGTAAAATATATCTGAAAAATGTATCTTAGATATAACAGATCGAGTCGAAATATTTATCCTATTGATAAAGCCTCGTGAATCAGATCCTAAATCAGAAAAAAAGAAAAATGGCATTTCTCGTAATTCGCCATTAATTCTCTCATGGTAACTCAAAGTGGTCACCACCCATCCAAATACTGTACTCCGTTTCTATTACTTAACTTTGATGATCGTCCAGCATCCTCAGTCTATTTTTGTCGCGTCTCCTTATTTTATACATAATATTCATTTTGTCCACACACGAAGAAGTTAGGTATAATTAATTGATAAATGATTATGTGTAAATTAAATCAGCTTATATATATTTTTTTTGGGATTCACTGCTACAAATTATCAAAGATTTTTAAAATATCGATCTTGAAGATCGATTGAAATACGCGATGAGTACAAATAAGCATTGAGACCCCGATAATTAACTAATACATAACATTCAATAATTAAAAGCTCGTGTACATTACATTTTAATTCTACAAGTCAAAAATAAAAAGTCATGACGTTTAATTTGGATTGACCGCGGTTTCAATTGTCCATGGATTCTTCGCTCCCGAGTATTCCGATTAATAAATCATGTCACATATGCATGCAGATATATGTTTATGTATACCTCTATGTATTGTGTATGAAAATATACGAACGACTAAATTTCAGAAATATAATGGCAGATATACTAGAATTTATATCCAACATGTACTATTTTTTAGCGAGCATACGTTCAATATAGAAATAATATATTTTCCAATATACTTTTGAATATAGTTTATTTCCATGGGGGCGAATACCCATATCCCCCAATTTGTTCGAATAATCGAAGTTCTACTATATCCTTTTATAAACGAAATACTCCGGGAATCGCTGAGCTGCTCGACGTGAAATTTGCAGGTTTAATGAAATTATGGATGTAGATCAATCAGTAACATTCGCAAATATCCTACCCTTTCAGTTTTAAAAGAGAGAAGGTATGTGTGAAGAGTTCATTGGTCTGTGATAATGATTAGATACGGCATGGTAACACAAGTCACGCGGTCATGGCTTAATGAAAATTGTATGCCTCAATAATTAAAATAATTTTCGTTTTTCTAATATTCATAAATTAAAACATTTTTCAAAATTATTTTTTACTTTCCCAATTACCTAAAAATTTTGTGTATTATCATACGCAATTCGATATATTTTCATAAGGCAACTCTTTACAACTGTCGAACAGTATAATAATAATAGCGCACACTGCAACGCGATTCAACACAGATTACACACTGAACAAATTATTTATTCAAAGAAAAGTTAATCAATTAATGGACTATGCAACGCATATAAATGTTATAACATGTAATGTATGTTATATAAAAATAAGGATTTCTAAATAATAAATAAATTATCAGCATATGGAAACTATACGGAAAAACGGGAACAGTAGTTGTTACTAGTCTGCATTAGCAGCAAGTCCCAAGTGGCATAAGAAATGAGCGACGAATAACGTGGAATAGTATTGATTATTTAGAAGACATTAACCGTGAATATACCGCAGGAAATTCGTACTGGGTTGGTTAGGGACGAAAATTCTGCTGCAAATGAGATTCACTACTAGGACTCACTGCCAGCCAGACTAGCAGTCATTACTTTTCTCTTTTCGCTGTGTATAAACAAAAAGTAGAGAATTTAATAAGAACTGGTAACAGCTGCCCCGATAAACGTTTTTACATTACTTATCACACAAGCAATAGTATCACCTTCACTACAATTTTGCAGTTCCATTCAATACAAAAAATATATTACATAACTTTTCTTTTGTTCCTTCTATCTGACAGGCGGATAGTCAAAAGAAAGTTAATAAAGTAGAAAACCCCCCTGATGATAGGATAGGAGGATAATATGAACGTCGCTTTGTTATATCTGCTTTAACATAATTTCCATTACAAAAAACTTACCACACGTAATAAAGCAAAGTATTCGCGAAAGAGAATCTGATGTAACAGGTAAAGATAATCACCTACTTTTCCTTGACAAATAGTTATAAAAATTCGTGTACATAAATTGGAGTGAGATATTTCAGCAACTCCTTGCACCGGGAATATATCGGTGAGATTACACGACGCTGATTCCCTGATGTCTCCAGGATCAACAATAATTTCCTTGTACGAATTTTCCCAAGAAGACCTTGGAAAGGGTCCCGAAGAGAAGGCCGATATTGAGAAATGGAAAAAGTCGTAACGACCCTAGACAAAAACGTTCTTGCCGTAGGGGATGAAAGAGACTCTAAGAAGAGATGTGAAGCCAGAGTAGGGTGTCTGCCTGTAGTCTGCCATCCAATATCGAACCTTATGTAAATGTGTAGGGAGAAGGGAGAAAGAGGGTTCTGGTCAATATTGAAACCGCTTAGGTGGTTGTTCATGGGTGCACGGAGGCCAATGCTAGAGGTTGCGTAGGTTCAACTCGAGGATAAGGGCAAATGTCGAAGATAGAGAAGAAGGGGGAAGAAGAAGGAAGAAGGAAGAAGAAGGTTGAAAAGCGCGTCGCTTGATTTCGTCAGATCACATTCACGATTTGCCGAGGTCAAAGGTCTTGCCTTTCTTCGTCTCCAGAAGGATCTCCCGAATTCCGATCGTCCCGAACTATCCTATGCTACAGAGCAGACCTTTATCGACACTCTGACGTGTGGCGGGTATTGAGGTCTGTAGGTGATTCCTTATCGTCGTTAGGTTTGTATTCCAGTAGTTTTTTTCTTCCTTAGAAACCCTACCTATGTGATGTAGATGTATGTGTGTGTATGTGTATATATAGACTATGTGTGATCGAAGGGAAAATTACCATTGACAATAGAATTTAATCAAAGATAAAATGACAGCCAGTAATAAATGAGTGGAAATCTTTTGGTTATCGTGTATCTATCTTTGGAAAAAGAATTTAGTGCTTGTGACAATTCCTCTTATGGGATGTACCGCTGTATACATATACGTAGTTAATATCGATACCGATAACAACACCATCGATGGGATACGGCGGAAACTTCGGTTTAATTACAAAGTTCAGAATTTGGATGAAAATTTAATTAAATTCGGACACCATTCGGATTTTACTAACTATTGCGGAAAGCAAGTGCTAATCCTGTCAGTGAGCTTAGTACTTACGCGGAGAGAATTTTTTATTACAAATTACCATAGAAATGACGCTAATCATAGAACATCATAGTATTTCATGACACGTTACCTATATATTTTAGAGCAATTCAGGAAAATATACTAAAAGGTAAACACGGCACATCAGCTTTTGCTGAAGTGTACAGTACAAATTCGGAAGCTTGAAAATATATTGAGGAAAACTATAAGCTTTTACTTTGTTAAATTTAAAAATCATCTAAAACAGTCGAATTATCTTATGAGCTATATTGAATTTTCTCGTAAAGTGCATTACTTTTCATACCTGCGAAGTCAACCACAAAAAACGTGAATTTTGATATATTTTTTTGAAGATTTCTAAGATTATTACCGTAAAATCTTGTAATAAATCATTTTTGTATGTCTGTTTTGTTTTGAACTTGTTTTAAATATGCGCAGCAACACATGGCTAACTGATATTCGATCGTTTTAGAATTGTTTAAAACAAAATCAACTCGAATTCAACTTTTTCGTTGTATAGTTCTTATTTATTCTCATAAGAAATAAATAGTGTGCAATTTTGGGATTTTCTATCTTGTTAATTTGTCAGAGTTCGATTATATTAACCAGTTTCTTTTTTTGTAAAAACAACAGAAATTTTTACATTGAGTTAGGTAAATTTTATCGTGAAACACAGTAAAAATGGTATTTAACAATATTTACCGTGTGGACTGTAAAATTTATTTGTAGCCGCTAAAAATATCGTATGTTATAAGCCATAAATAATAAAATGTGACGATATCCCACGATTCCTGATTTCTACGGTAAATTTTATCGTGAATTTCACATGAAAAATTAACGAAAATTCTATCCGTGTAGGAGATTCACTAGATTTGTTACTAATAAATGCATCTAGGTCAGAGTCTTTTCTATCAAATATTTAGTTTAAGGCTGTATAAAACTCGAAAATTTTATGTCAATGATCTTTAATAAATTTTCCTATTATGATTAGATTAAATAGAACAATAGCATTATGCTGGATGTTAAAACTAATACAACGATATAGGCTACTCTCATGCTATGCTACGCGCACACTTCTTTACTATTTACTACTCTTATCAATTGGTAACGGAGCGCAGCTGCTGAGCCGCTCGGTGACCTGACAAAAATATTCTTTCTGTAAAAGATAAAAATTGCAAAAAAGCGATTGCATTTTTACTAATCTCCCTGATCTCATTAAATTATAAGTGAACTGAACAATAGGCTGTCTTTTGACAGTATAATTTCACTCTTGCGGAGCAACAATTCTATCAGGCACGTTAGATGGAACAACATGTATGTATATAGTGACTATGAAAAAAAAAAGTTAAACCGGTCTGATGGGAAATGACAGGCGCAGAGCGCACGATTCAATTTCCTCTTTACTGAACTAGAAGAACCCAGAGACTACGGGGTGCTTACAAAGGGCAGACCTATAAAGGGTGGTAAAAGTAGGTGCGCCAAGAGAACAAGACGGCTATAGAAGATGCTCGGGTAGCAGCCAATTTTTGCCAGGGACAGGACAATTTCCAAGTTGCCAGGACAGAACCCCACGGCGTCGTATTATCTCCACGATAAGATGGAAGATGCTTCACGTCGTGTTGCGTTACGTCTACAATTTTTCTGGATAGCAACGCGCTAGATTCGATTTTGACTATAAGGTTTCAAAATGATAGATTTATCTAGTCAGTAACAATTCCAAGGTAAATTGTGGAACGACCATTCGGAACAGAAAGCATTTTTCTTTAAAAAGATACTCAGTGTGAATAGTGCATTTTATAAAAATCAGCAAATACGAGGTTTCAAAATTACGTATAAATATTTAAACAAAACTCTAGTAGAAATTATATATGGGCTCTAACCGGGTACACGTTGGTATTCTACTTCTATCTTATTTACCTATTCACGTAACACTACTTCTATCTAGACGCTAACTAAGAAAACTACATAGGGCGGATAGAAACGTAACGAATACGACGCGTAGCCACTAGTTATGTCAAACTGTCTCAGGCATAGACAGTTTTCCAGGTCAGTTACTTACTAGCCACGTGGACTTGTACGATTGACACAGAAAATTGTTTAAACTGTTTTGATATTCATTATATAAAAACATGAAATATGTAATTGAAATAATAGCACAATTATATAATTAAAATAACATTTAAAAAACAGGCATGACAATTTACTATTTGTGCTGCCGTGAGTGGGATTTGAACCCCCGTTGTCGGAATGCTCTGAATGATGAATGTGACACTCTACCCACTCAGCCACCGTGCAATTTGTAGTTGTTGCTTTAGTTACAAGTGATAATTAGCACTCTTTGTATATATGAGTATGCTGATATCTTCTGAAAATATAATTCTTTTATTGTTTATAAGCCTTAATCAATGCGTGGCAGACTAAACGTTACAAAAATGTTATGGAATACTTGCAAAAGTATTTGTTAAAATTTAGAAAAAGATCTTGATTTTTCAATAATTATACCAAAGCACAAAAGCGTGTATACCTGATTGTTGACTTCTACCATTAGACCGTGCATTTTACAAGCACGAGCTCAATCGCTGTACTTGAGCATTGCCAGAACATTTACCAATTTGGCACACACGTAGGACGGGTTAGAATTCTTTTACAACCCATTATATTCACAGCAAATAAGTACATAAAATCTGTTTCAGATATTGATGAGGCTCAATTAATAAACTGTCATTGTAACCGAGAGCTGTCTGATCTGAACTTAGCTTATTAAATCTCGAGGTAGGGGAGACTGGTGTCAGTTAAAACATGGTAGTGAATAAATTATAATTATCCGACCAGCTCTAATGTTGTGTTAAGAAAAAGTAATTAAAATTTCACAAAAATATTCTGCAAGGATCACAGGTAATATTAATTAATATATACTTCGTTTGCGTTTCAACCGACACCAGCCTCCCCTACTGGCGAACACCTATTTCGAGCCAGATAACCTTCCGTAGTTACATAGTTTAGCAATTCGGTCTATTGTAGCGCGCCACGCCGGGCACTAGCTAGGTCTCCATTATTAGGGATGACTAGTCCTAGCTCAGCCGGCGCCTTTTCGCTATTGGCAAAACGACTAGGAAATTTCTACTAGGGAAAAAATATATAGTTAAATATAGTTTTAAGTAAATGATACCGACATGAGTTTATGAAGATCATTTCAATTTTCAATGAAAGAAAATTTATATTAGAGCATCCCGGTAGGTTTCAATATCGTCTCATTAATTTTATCCATGTTGGATTTTAATTGCACTTGATGCACAGAACGATTTAACGATGATGGAAACGATCCATGATAAATATTGTGATCGGCTTTACCCCTATGCTTACAGTATTCTTCTCTCGCTCTTGTTTCCGTTCCCTTCCTTTGTTTCTTTTACATTTTCTCCCTGTGCCACTCTGTCCTAATTACAAGCGAGCGACTGTATCCTCCATTAACATTATATACGAGCCATTCACGGACGTTTAAGTATTTTCACTCGCGCTCGATTCCCGCGATAGTTTTCTACGGCTCTCGATAACGACGAGGGAGAAATAGTTACGGCTACGAAAGAATTTCCGGGAGTTAGCTTCCACCTTTTAAGATGGAGCTTTCTGATGCTGATCTTAATGTTCGGCTGTACTATAATTCTTCTTAACGTAAGCCGATCGACGATGCCAGAGATCGTTACTCCACCCTGTTATATATACTCGTGACTTTGTGGATTGATTAAATGGCTAAGGATCACAAGTATTTCTACAAAAAAAATCGACATAAGCGTAGATCTTAATACGTGATCAGGTTACAATAATGTTCTAGTAGGATTTTCAGTGATCTTCGTAATTAAAATCCCAATAGCCAAGCACTGGCGACAGAGTGCATTTGCATAACTTTCGTTTTAGAAATTTCAATATTTCGTGTATAACTTATTCTGTATTTCTCTAATTACATACTTGCATGAAACTAACGGTTTAAATCTAACGCCTAGTGCTGCAAAAGTACTATTGTAATATATGAAGTATGCAATGTAGGATTTCTAAGACTGTGCATTCACAATAATAATAAATCCAAAGGATATTCAAGACGTAAGAATTCAATGACGGCAATTACCGTCCCGGTTTTACGCTATGCTGATTACCATCTTAACGAGATAAAACAAGCCCAACACAGACACACACAAACACACACACATCCGGCAGCTGTCAACCACTACTAGCTAGTATCTTGAACGGGAGTGTATTATAAGGATGGTAAAAAAAATATTACGGTAATTTCGCAGTTTGCACCCCCGTAGTCACGTCACCGTGTAATTTATAACCACGTTCTATCTGCCCTGATAATGAAGATATTTAAAAGGTCCGAATATTTTTATCGCTCAAACGTACCGACTCGAGTACGGCCTTTTTATCGTAGGAAGTGCAGACCACTCGTGGAGCTTCGATGAAATACTTAGAAGACCGTGTCTAGCACTGGACGTGATACTAAGGGTAAGTATACCCTTTTCGGTCGTTGGCTTACATTTATCGATCACGTTGAGCTGTGCAGAGGCGTGTCGCAATAAAATGGGCAATTAAATAAACACACGTACGATCTTGGTCAAAAGGTTCTTAGGTATACGAAAGGTTCGACCGGAGGAGTGAAAAGGAAAGACTTGGTTGGTGGCCGCGACTGGTTATACGGTCAAGCGAGCCGATAAAATAAAACCAAAGAACAAAACACAATAGAACTAGCGGGCCATAAAATCAAGAATGTTAGTTGCCTCCCGACTGGCCATGCACGCCTTCGGCCTCTGAGGCCTCAAGTAGAGGCCGTATATTATTGGTTTGGTCCCAGTTATTACTGATTTAGAGCCCTTTTTAAACAAATACCCCCCCGTTCCATCGGAAGGCTTTAGCTTTTTTCGGAGTGTACTGCATGCCAAAATCATAGAACCTTCGTCACAGGCTCGATTATCGAGTATTTATGGTCCTGGCAGTCATCAAGATGAGAGTTCAGTTACAAATAATCTTTTTACTTTGTACGCTATTAACTTCCAACTTGTTTCTTGTGGCTGTGTAAATTTCAGAAAAATGTCCCGCCGAAGCTCGTGAAATTGTTCGTTTATTATTTTTCAAAACGTATTTTCAACAATACCCATTTGGTATATCGAGCCTTGATAATATCCGGAACCTATATCTCAATGATACCCTTACCACGATAAATTATCTTCCAAGGGTAAATTAGCAGACCTGCACAGCAGTTCGCGCTTTGTGTTGGAAAATGTAGCGTCGGTTAGTCAAATGCGCATAAACAGCGGGGCACCGACGGTTTCACTCCCCAAGCCTCTACACGCCCTGCTGGACCATAAGTATCCGAGACGAATGTGCTAAATATTTAAAAATGCGAATGGAGGCCCATCCAGCATATCTTGCTGACTTATGGCGCTTTGTCCAGCTGGACCAGTCGCGAGGATCTTGCTCATCCAAGCCTCCCCCCAAAAGACATCGAATCAGTAGGTACCATATGCTGTATCTCATGCCGACACAGACTCCTGGGATAGCATTTGCAAAATCCACTCACGTTGAAGATATAGAGATGTGTAGAAAATAACTACACGATCTTCTTACAAGATTTCCGTACACGCAAGCGGGTAGCACGGGTTGCCATTTGCAGGCTATCAGTAAATCTTGTATTACAATTTAATCAATATTTTACGGGGTTACAAAATGAGATGTTTCTCGCGATTTCGAAAAGATCTTTACGGTACTAGGAGGATTATGATTAATGTACAGTGAGGGCGGTTTAATTAGAATATCTAAATATGAAGGTTTTTTAAATTTCTTAATGTATTCTTTAGGATGAAACAGATTTCGTCAAATCACTTAATGTTTTATCGGTTGCATATTATGTTTATGTAAACATGTATACACGCTTACACGTACGGGCAATTTAAATTGTTACTCATGATAAATACAATCCAAAAAAGCATTAAGATTATAAATACCTACTTTCCATATGCCTATATGTCATTTAAAGATGTCGTAAGAATTGACCAGAATGTGTGAAGAGAGTTATGGTGACCTAACTTTATATGAGATGACTAAGTTGATATGAATTAAAGCTAAGGTGGCGCGCACGTCCTGATCACTTTCCTTGTCGGTATGAAAGGACTCTGTAATCCTGAGACAGCAGCAGGATCGTAATAGAATCACCATTGGTAGATAAGGTAGATTTTTAGATTGATGTGATCTCAGAACTGTTAAGAAATTGCAATAGTCCCTGGTACCAAATTGATTTTTTATTCTTTACAGATATATCAGAGCGTTTAGTATATAGAGTATATAGAGTATATATAGTATATATAGTATACAGGGCGTTTAGTGAATAATTATGAAGTGGGATGAAGAAATAATAAATCTCTTAATTTCTATTTCTCAAAAAATTACTACGAAAGTTTTAGTAAATGTTCAGATGGATAAGGTTTGCTTTTTCTTTTTTGTAAATCGCGCTACGAGAGATTTAAAGGATATTAAGAAGAATAAGAAATTAAGTTTCTTACTTTTCTTATGCCTTACGAACGTTGCTATGAGAAATTTACTAAAATCTTTAATGCATTAAGATTTTGATGCGTTATTTCAGACATTTTAACCCACATCCATCAAACTTGCAACCTACATATCATACATAGAGAAATAAACGAGGGTGGAGAAAGATAGGACCTAGTCGGTTAAATCTTCATAATAATTTATTACTGCTATATTTATGAAATTTCTATCACTTTACCACGTATCAGATAAAATCAAATGAAATAAAGATTCAAGCATCGCAAACTTCTAAGTATAATTCGTACAGAGAACTTAAAATTGTAAATAAAATACAAATTATATTCAAAACATCGACAAATCAGAAACACTGCATCCAAACCTCACACTATACCCAATTTCAAATTAAATTCAAATTTGAGTATTAGCAAGAATTTAGTGCTAGTAATGCAATAAGACAATAGGATAATTGTAGTTTTACGAATGACAAGTATCAATCACACATACACGAATTGATAAAACAAAACCAATTGAAAAGTATCTTCAAAGGAGCGAAAATTAATCGAAGCATGAGAGTAACTATCATTACAGTCAATGTCGACGTAGAAGAGACGCGAAGAGAAGCTGTCGACTTCCCTGGTGGCAACTTTTTCTACCCTCAAGACGATCACTGCTCCAGGGAGCAAAGGGCCATTCTCAGCTTGGTGCTCTCACCTCTCGCGTCGCTCCATCAATCTCTCGTAAGTCAGACAACGAGAGAGAGAGAGAGAGAGAAAAAGAGTTTGTGCGCGCGCGCGCACACACACACGTTTTTACTCTACGAAATTTATTACCAACACTGGTCACATGTGCACAATTGCATCAGGCAGTCCGTCGTCAATGCGTCCTGGCTCCGCAGGACACGTCTTGATATGAACCCTTCCACAAGGCGAGACTTCCTCTCTGACATGGAAGAGGACAATCTAACTGTCAACCTGGACTTCAAAGATTTTTTGTTCCTTCCTTTTACTTTAACTCTTATGTTTATATAGCCACTGCATTCGACTCATTGTCGGATAACATTTCTTGATGTTGCTATTAGGACCCCCCAGTACTTCAAGGCTTCAAGGTTCTCCATGAGTTATGAACTTAATGACCAATCTGTACTTATGTAAATGTCTGTAAAAGACATTTAAATATATTTATAATTCTAGTTAGTTTATAGGCACGTTGTTTACTCGAATTTATATGTATTTTTGTTAGTAAGACAGTTAAGTTTTTGTAAAATTTCAGTAAACAAGTATTTAGCCGATTAAGGTTTTTCTTGTAAAAATCAGAAAATTTATTTTCCTTATTTGAGTACAGTCAACGCGAAAAGTATAAATAACTCCTTTGTACAATTTCATTACTCGGTGCAACAAATATGGTCGTAAAGGATCCCATATGTAAAATCAATTATTTGTGTGACACGTAACGATAAGGTACAACGGCTACAGGATTTAAAGGTGAGTGTCTTAACCACTGCGGGATACATGTTTGTCACTCCTTGCCAGAAATCGTATATGCAAGTATTAGCATTTCTTGTACCGAAGCTCATTTCTCTTCCGCGGAAATCGTACACGATGGCGTCAGCCATTCTTATTAACGCTCGCGATAAACGGCCAGGATTTCGTGGGTTTGGCAAGGGGCATTAACAAACTTAATTGCAGGACGATGCGTCGAGCCACTCCCTCTTTCTCAGCGAGGAGAAGCGTAACCGAAATATGGACCCCAAGGCACTGGGTATTCGCATGTGCAAATAAAACTCGACATGTCTCAACGCTCGATATGACTCGTCCGCGTGCGCAGAGTCGATCAAGTTTGTAAGGCTTGATCTAGCAATTTTGATACTTTATCGAGGTTTGTGACTTTCCGATCGATGTTTTAGGCTTAACCGGGATATTCAATCAAGTTAGAAGTAACAAGAGAAATTTATTTTAAATTAACAAAAGAAAACTTGTTGATTTTACACTTGTGATTGGACAGATGTATTTTACAGGAATGAGTTTGATTGTCAATCGGAGCAAAGGCGTTGTAGTTTATCGCGACGACTTGTGCCGACCAATGTGCTCGGTTGAAGAGTGATGTGGAGACTGACTTTTTCTTTGTGGAAAAATTAGAAAGAAGCTAAAATCGGAGGAAGGGATGCCCCTAACAGTTGTGGGATGGGCAAAAAGAAAGACCTGAGTGGGATTGGAATCTGTGATTGGTTGATTGCTTTGGAAAAACCAAAAAGGTGTATTGAGTACGCCGACTCAGGGATGACGCATAGTCCCGGAGTGGCAATGTCGGTGGGTACGCAGATAATGTTTTATTGCGGTTCCAGTAGACGTACTGGGTATATGGCTTAGATTTAATTGTTCGAATTAAATGGTACAAACCAAGTTTTCGGTTTTTTCTGACTGTAATAAAAAATGTGTGCTGCAGATGTTTTAAAATGATGCGAACAGGGAGCGCTGGAAATTTTTAAGTTGATTAGGCAAAACTATACAAATTGTTTCCTTTATACAAATTATTTCCCGTGACGGTACGGAATACGACACTTTCGACCTTTTGTTGGAGTTACGATTTAAAAAAGTGTAATCATATTATGGACTACGTGAAATGGTATATCTGTCTATTTTTTATGGTGATACTTGCAAATATTCAAATGAGTTAATACTCATACGTAATATTTATTTTCAATAACTAAAAAGTCACGGAACGATTAAGAACGGATAATTCTACGTATATGATAGCAGAGTACGTTTTGTCAATACTCATACGTAATACGGAACACTACGAATTGCATAAAATTTTTCTCCGTTCTACACGGAGGAAAGTTTGAGGTTCAAGAAAATTTGGGTTATTTTAATGGCCACAACGCTTCGAGGTATCAGTGTTTGCAAATACTATATTTGAAATTGAAAAATGATAAGATTTCCGAACTATTCGTAAAATTTTTTCTTCTTCATAATATTTTTGTCCGTGTAATTTTTAACTAGAGCAACTGCTTCGAGAAAGATCGATATGCAACAGTAGCACTAGAGTTGGAAGTCGCATGAAATATAGGGAAAGGAACAGTGCTAAAGTTAATCGATGAATAAGTTTGTGAAAACACGATGTATCATAGATATTTTTAAGTTTTTATGATGTTCAAGCTAAAAATCATTCTAAGATAATACTTGGACGATTACGTATAATTTTTCAAGTTTATGTTAATTGATTTTTAAAGTTTGCATAATTCTTGATATATTGATACAACAAAAGCCAATTACCATTAAAATATTTGTAGTATTAAAAGCACGCATCTCGTTGCTAAGAGATCGAAAATCGACCAATGCTTCTTGATTAAAATAATCCATAATTTGCTTTTCGAATATGTATCTATTTAAATTTTGTCTGCATTTTCAAAAATAAAAAGGTTCAAATACATTCTATGTAATGTACCCAAAATTTGTTTTTAAAGACATTTTGACAAAACGCCAAGCAATCTTATGGTGAAAAAATGTAATCCATAAATACATCTACTAACACTTACAGTCTAAAATGTGTACTCGACATGTTACGCATTTTAAGGGATCCTCATAGCAGAAAATTTCTGTATTGAAAATACACAGAGCCTGGATAACTTTGAGGTAAAGTGGAGACTGCAAAAGAAGATGGTGTGTAAGCACAGCCACCGGGGCGGACTGGCGTCAATAACTCGCACATGTAATGAGGCGGGCCGTTGTTCGCGGGCGGACAATAACGCCCATAATTCACTGTCCACGTCCGCCAGCAACCCATCCCCTTTCGCGCCGAAAAGAACCCGAGGGTCTTACGACAGTACCGAAACGCCAAAACACTGAAACATCGTGACACACCCTAATCTTAACAGAGGATTGGGTCACTCTAGGAGATGAAATGTGAAGGACGTCCTGTGATTGGAGAGGATGGAAAGAGGCTGTCAACTGTCACGAAGGCGCGACTTTTTTAGGAAAAAAATTGACGACTCAGAATCCCGCGAATCATCAAGTACTTTCTGTAGTGTGCTTTTGTGAAGAAAAAAAAAATTAATCTAACCCCTATAATCAGAAAGCTTGCATCTCCCCTTAGCAATTGGATCTTGACATATATCGTTCGCGTCAATCCAGCACGTGAGACGAGCAAAAAGTGAGGGTAAAAATTCGTTTGGAGATAAAAAGTGTCGTGGGCAATTTCTTTTTCATGTGATCTAGGAGGGTTGAGCAAGGTAAGGGTAGATCATTACAAGCGAATAGGGTGGATTTAATTGAATCGATGAAACGACCCAAAAAACGTGATGAAAATACGTGAACTAGTGTCTCTCTCGTTCTTCCATTTATTCTCTTGTTTCATTGGATTTCTGTCTTTTGTTCTTGAAAAATTTATTCATCCGTATTGCTATGGAAGATATATTTTTGATGTGGATATTACTTGTAGTTGCCTGTGACTACTGAAAGTGCGGCTTGATGCACGCAGATTCAATTCTCGACTGGACACAGGAAATCTCATAAAATTGAAATGAGGCGAAAGTGTTGGATATGTCGGAAAATGTTCGACACGACAGCAAGAGAATGTCCCACGAGGAAAATTTGTAAGATTTTTTTATCAGCGATACATTTCTTTTGTCAGCAATATCATAATAACTATAGCTTTCAAGATATTCAATAGATATATGTATAGAATGTCAATAATAATCAATAGTAAGAGATATTGTTTTGTCTTCTATTATATGTTAAAAAAAATTTGAAATACAGGATTCGAAATACCTGATTCGAATTAACTATAATCTTGAAAATTTAATTTACTTCATGCAGCACTTTTTCGTATGTCATTTTTAAAAATTTATGTGAAGAATCCGTAAACGTTTTGAATTATTTAATTACGGCATAAATAACATTATAAATCTTTAACCCCGTAGGAAATTTTCCTACTGCCAATGGTTTCTTGTTAAAGGTAACAAATGGTAATCCATTGATTTACCACATATTAACCTCGGAAAAAAAAACTATTGGCGATGGGAAATTTTTCTACGGAAATTTAAATTATTAAGATTCTGATTTCCAGTTTTTTATAGTTAAACAAATATTTCAGTTTGGTTCGTTAGAAAATACTTTGTCAGATATGTTTGTGCTATAAATACCGATTAACGTGTAACATTTCACAGATAGTAAGATACGTAATGAAAGGACTTCGCCTGAAACACACTCAAAATTGTTCATTAGTTAATCATTTATGTATAGTATTCATTGGATACTAAATGAATTCCATCGAGCAAATGGAGGGATTCAGCGATTGGCTTAATAGTTAAAATTAAATTTACAGGAAATGTTACTGCGAAGTCCGTGAAATTATACCGGATGCTTTCCATCGAACAGAGTATTCGAGACACGCGGCTTTCCGCGATTATCCGTCGCCTTTACACTGTGCGACGGTGACGCGAAATGATATTTCTCCTACCGTTGATTCCTACGGAGAGATGCTGGACTAATTTTTTATTTAATTCATTCACACATAACAGCTCGAGGTAAATCTAATTGAAATTAACGTATCGAAAAGTTCTCCAAAATTTTCTCAGAGTCTATTTTTGTAATAAATGGAATTGACATTGATTGAAAAAAAGACGTCTTTCCATATTCAATATTTTTCACATCAATTCCACTAAAAGGTTGTTTCATCGTGTGAAACGGAAGGGCAATACCCATTTTATTGATACTTTTACAGAATGAAATAACATAAATAGCCAATATGCTATAGCACAAAGAGAAACATTCATTTTGAAAGAATATCAAATATATTTTGTTAAGAAATATTCAGCAATATTCTTGGACTATGCTCACTGTGAGAATTATAGCAAAATAGAAACATAGTGTTACATTATAAGGAAAATAATAATCCATTTAATTACATATCGATATATTCAAGCACGAAATGTTTCAAATGAAATAATGAACGTATTGACTATGAAATGAGAATAGAATGTTTATGTCTATTTTATCCTTTACATTTAATCTCCTCCTGAAGCTCGAGCAACTCTACTTTGCGAATTATATGTGGAGCCGAAGAGATGAAAAATGTAATATTTATTAAATTTTCGTAATTTACGAAAACAGTATTGACTAAGGCACCGAGATTTGTTAAATAAAAATGATTACAAATTTACTTTACCTTAGCTACTCTTCATCGATACCATGATATACCTTCAGCACGGAAATGTAAGAAATTACTTTTAGTAACACCCAGTATACGCATATGCTGGTTTTCAATAAGACACCCCTAATTCGAACGGTAAAATTAATAAAAATGATAATTTAATTTTCCTGATTTCCTATTTATATATTTTTCCTTCCTTAATTTTCTACCAAAGACTTAAACAAATTTCGATAATATACTTGCATTGTTTAGTACAAATTTGCAGAATACAAATTATCCAGAAATCTGCTGTGCGTTGGAGAGCAAAAAGGAGCAGAAGGGATAAGGTAGTCGCTATGCGTGACACTATGTTGCACTATGTTGCACTATATTGCGCTATGTTGCACTGGCTCGCGCACAACACGTTGCGTTGCATTAGCCAAGAGCCGAAGGACATGGGCTCGTGCGTACGTCGTGGTGTTTCTCTGCGACAGCGAGTAGTAATGAACCACATTCGTCTTGCTGTGGCGACATATTAGCACACGTTAGGTGTGACACTAATGTTTCCTTGTGCCCTGAT
Organism: Syrista parreyssii; assembly: GCA_030142615.1. Lineage (NCBI taxonomy): Eukaryota > Metazoa > Arthropoda > Insecta > Hymenoptera > Cephidae > Syrista > Syrista parreyssii. The sequence goes on from JARQTG010000224.1 coordinate 133,152, forward strand.
ATATTATAAGTGCGTGGTGTCATTGACTAGTGCTCAATTCCGGTAACATTGTAATTCTGACGCTTTCTGAGTGTTATACGAGTCACATTCCTTCGCTGATAGTAATCATATCATTGTACGTAATAAATACTACTGGACATTTATTCGGATACAGCGAAGTGCCAACAGTATTCACGCATTTGTATGCGTCGTATTCACATTTTGCAGGAACTGAAAATAAGATACAGGATTTCCTTGCAATTTCTAAGCATGAACGGATGGAATATTGTTATTGCGGAAACTGTGTGTACGAGTGCGCGCGCACAGCAAAATTTTCTTTATCAAAAAGATCAGACAAACCGTTAAATCGATTTGACTGAAATTTACATAAAAAATTGTATCCTGGACGTAGGTACGGTAATATTTGCAGATATCGAGCAACTCTGCTTTCAAAGTGACGTATGTGCAAAAATTCGAAATTTAATGTCAATTGTCTGGAACTGAAAATCTAGGGGTACGACTGAACGGATCAAGTAAAAACTTAGATAAGAAATTAAATTCCGGATGTAGAAAAATCTTGACATTTGCAGATGCTTAGCACTACTGTTTTAAAAATGGTGCATGCGCAAATATACGAAACGGTTATACCGAACGTCTATATCTGAAATGTTAAGAAGAACCGTTATAATAAGTCGGGTTGAAATTTGCAAGAAAAATCATTTTCCGGATTTATATGAAAGAGTTAAATTTGCAAATGGCCACTTCCGGTTTGAGAATTTTGCGTTTGTAAAATTAATTTTTGTTTGTATCAGCAAATGCATAAGTGCAACCACACAGCTGAACCGTTCGTTTCAAGATAATCTTGTTTGCCCTGACATTCCGATATCAGAAGACTAAGTGCTATCGTACTTGCGAGACTGTTATATACATATTCCTTCAAAAATTCCCGCTGGATTTGTAGTTCCTGAGGAGAAATGGTGATAGAGCCAATAGTCATTCGTTGTAGCGAACTCTTGAAGAAACGAGATCGTGATATGGAATAGTATCTATGTAAGTAGTGTCAAGCAGCCTGTAGCTATCGGCAATAGAAAACACTCTGTGTCTCAAAATTGTGTTTGTCATCGTGGACCACACGACGCTCTTACAGTGATGTGCTGAACTCGACGTTATCGTCACTAAAAAATACAACGTGCGCAACGAATGTGATCTGGAAGAAGCGTAACTTGTGATCGATCCTCTTTTCCTACTGTAACGGTTGTCTTAGACGATAACATGTAATTCAGTAAATTACTAGTGACGTTGTCCAAAATTTGCTACTTTTAAATTCTCTTAGAGTCATTCTAATTAATCGTTTTTGTTAGAAACTGAAAAGCTTCCCACGCAGCTTGTATGATATGCAGAATTATTCAGGAATATTGCATCGCATGAAGCTATTTCTACTATAGAAGTCAAATGGACGAGCAAAGCAGTTGGTGCAATACTCCTTCTTAACAACCTTATATACACGTGAGTGCACCAGATGGCGAAAATTCGCTTACTAAAGGGTGTTGAATATTGGGTAAATTTTGCAGGATAAGAGTCGTGTCATCAAAATATTAACTATATTGAAAATGTCAATGCCATACTGATACAAGATGAGCTTTAGGACAAGATTATGCTTAAATTTAATAGATTTTGTTGTCGATGCAGCCGCAGTATAAAATTTAACGAATCACTACTATAATACAAATAATACATAATGTTAATTCACGGAAAAGTAACAGATTACAGATTATGGGTGAAGATGTTATATCATTTTTCCTCGAGCCTATGAAAACTTAAAAAAGAAAGAAATAAACTCATGCAAAACCATCGTGGGCGTAAGGTTTTCGAAGGCGTCGAATAACGAAGAGAAACCACTCTCGAGCAGTCGGTTTAAAGATTTACGGCGTTGCAACGAAGTGCCGCATTGGCGTAGGAGCGAGCGGCATAAATCACGGAAAACTTATGAGAGGCTATTCATTAATATTAATAAGCCGTATGTATCTGTCGGACGTAACGATTGCGATCGATTGGTAAAATTTTTTCGCTCGTTTGATGAGCAAATGACATTGGACGTAGAATAACCTGTGGATTCCTCGGAGATAAGATTCTATTCCAGCAGATATACCGCTCGTATAACGACTAGCATAAGCAGGAGATCGTAAAAAAAAGCTCAACGCGTAATCATAATAAAAACGAACATTGGCGGAAAGCATTCGCATGTAACAGTACCGAACAATAAATCTTGTTTTCAGCGAAAGCATAATAAAAATTAGAGAAATTTCCAGTAGCAAAAACAAATGATATCCAGCAGTAAGGCGGATTGTATGACAGACCTGAAAGCAGGGATGGTAGTAGCACAGGTAGAAGGGCGAAATCGGTGTGTAGTTTGATGCCTATCACTCAGCCGTTTAATTAATAACAACACCCAGCGCGGCTGACATCTGCTGGCGATGTGAGTAATGGTCTCCGCCCATCTGATCGCCGGCCATTCTTGTACTACATACCACCGCATACCGCGTTCAATGCTGATTCATTTCACATTATCACAAATGTTTCCATGCGAGGTGAAAATGTGTACGTAGCGCCACCTGGTCTGATTGACCGATGCTGATTGGACACTTAGAATTAATTAATGCTGGCCTTTCAAAGCCTTGTGGATTCAGAAAAGTTATCGTTATTACATTTACATGTTAGGTCAGTCTCTATATTTTTTAATTTTTATCATCAGTACACCCAGAAAAATCGTTACCGGAGCAATGACTAGTGTTTAGACAACTACAAATTCTAGTAGCCATGACAGTAATTCCGTTCAAATTTACCATTGTGATCGTAAATCTCAATAGTTGACTTCGTCAATTTTACTAGTATTGTTGTCATTGTCACTAGAAATTTATTGATGTCCAGATACGAATCATTGCTCTAGTAATCGTAACTATACATTTGTCTCTGTATAATTATGCAGCTTTTGTTTATTAATTCTTAAACACTTAAAAAATCAGATTGTTTGTTAATTTACACATTTTTCATTGTTCACGGCCAATCTTTTCGCATCGCATTTCAAATATTTTCTCAACTCTGATGCTCCGTCACTTTTAAAGAGAAAAGTAGCTGACCGATTGCCAGCCAGTGGCACTTGGTGTAAATGCGCTCATATAACCTAGGCCTTGTGGCGCAGCACTCGTCGCCGGTCATGATTAATCATTCGCCCGTAGGATTACGCAATAAACGGCTATACGAAAGGAGAGAAACGCAATGCGGCGCAGCGCAACTCGGTGCAGTGAACTTGCTAAACCCTGCTCCTCGTTTTCATTTGCCAACTTCTTTACTCGAATACAGTTGTAAATAAAGCCGACATACATTTTCTCCTCTTCACTTATTACATTTCTGTCTTTATTTTCCTTCCTCACTGTTTACATTCTGTGACTCATCATTCTGTTCACTGTCGAGAATTATCTCTCACTTTCTTCTTTCATTCGCTCTATACACACAATACATACTACCTTTTGTGCACTGTACTTAACCCTTTAACTATGGTATTGCGTCTTGATTCATTATTACTGATTTCAATATGAACGAATTCGCTGAATATGATTACACCATATGATTAGAAATGAGAATCCCAAAGATGCTACGCAAATCGGAAACTCATGCGATATAAGCGTTTTTACAGAACCAACCCTTAATGACGATTATAGTACTTAGTATCAAAGAATCGATAATTATCATTTTGCTGAAATTTTAAGGGAGTATATTAAATTACGAATGACAATTGTTTAGGATATTGATGGGATTACAGACCAAAACTGATTTGTCAAGTGATTGGAGAATTTCGGTCAAGCGAATTTTTACGGTAAAGCGCGATCTATCGATCGTTCTTCGAATTGAAGACGTTGCAAAAGTATTGGAAGGTATACTTCGCGTGCCGCGGAGCGAGCTAATGATTAAATGGTTAATTAATTCCTGATTAGCGGTTTGCAACGGTGAAGAGCAAATAAGCATAATGAAGTGTCTTGCCCGATTACAACTCGCTCTATTACGTTGATTAATCAGTTACAACGGATATACATATGTATGACATACTGCGTGATTCTGTCCAGGAACCCCCCAATACTTTTGTGTGATATAAGGTTTTGGAAAATTGACAAAGTTCCGGTTGAACCTGTTAAACAGGTCAATGTTAGTTTCCGTGCACAAATGCGCGGAACGTGTGGGGAAGCATTAGATAATCATCGTTTCGAAAAAAGAGTCTTTTACTTTCTCGATTAGTGAGAGTGTGCATATGCTGATTTTTGTAGACGCGATCCTGGATGATCTAATAGTCTTGTTGGGTTGAAATTTATTTTCAGAAATCAAGTTTTAGGTGTAGCAGATGTAATAACATTAATTTTCGTGGAGGCGAACCTGTTTATCTGGTTATAATTTTTGAAAAACTATAGCCTATTACAAATATTACGTGCGTATAATGAATAAACATTTTTGTTCGACGTTGATGGTCGCCAATTAATGGAGCAATAAAAATATAATAGTAGAGAAATAGTAATAAATAGGAATTAATAAGTAACATTTTGATAGTTTCAGTTTTACGTGTCATTCCACTTTTCGTAGTGCGAATTGAAAAACATTTTTTTTAAAGATGTCTATGTTTAAAATAACCATTGTACGATAATTTATTTTCTGCCAGTTATGAGGACGGGTACATTAAAACTTTAGCTACTTGCATTAATAACATATCGATACGAAAATTTATGACATGGAAATTGCTGTAATTAATTTTAGAGTGCTAAACTTATTATTAAATTAAAATTTTTAATTGACTAATATTTAATTCCATAACTAGACAAACTTGATAGAATAAAAAAAAACCGATCATGTTCCATAAATTAAAATCTAACGTCTAACTAACCTCTGATCTGTCTCATAGGCATACTTTTTATTTTACAAGTAATACGTGCAACCTAGCTAATAATGGTGATTATCATGCGCTGACATGAATATTGTTCCATTGCCGATACATAAGGGATATAATATGCGATGCGCATACGATAATAATACATTATCAATATTGGAATTGACTTATTTTTCTTATTCGCATATAGATGCATACCCATAGCAAACCACATTGAAAGTCTAGAATTCTATGGCAAGGAAAAATTCAGCCAACTAAAAGAAATTTCCCGTCTATATATCTTATGTGCGTGGCATAAACTCACGTTTCGAACGAATGTGGGAATATGACTGAGCGATTACTGCTCGATGGCTGCGAAAAAATTCACGGATTCTATTACCGACCGAGGTCGGATCTAACTATCGACTCGGATAGATCAGAGGGGAATCTTCGATTGCCGTAGTTTCCGGAAGAAACAGAAAGGGAAAGGCTAGAATAACGGCATGAGATACGCGTACAGAGAATAATCGCTTTGAATGTGTATAAGCCAATGATTACAAGTTAAATGGTATATACCTATATTAACAGATAATGGGACGTAGCTAATGTAAGAGAAAAAGGGAACAGTCGTTTAACGTCAGCAAAATTATACAATTAGTTGCGTATTACGAGAATTTGCCACGGATGTCAATCGAGTCTTCATAGAAATGGTAGAATCTCTTATTTATCATTATTGCATCACTAACGTAATCTCTCTGACAATGAGAAGGAATGATGAAAGTTGCAGGAGAAACTACTTGTGCTTGAAAACTTGAATCAGACAATCAGGTAGACTGATAAAGAAAACGTGTAGAAGGTATAGAGGTTGCAGACATAAAGAATACTTGGATGGAGTTCAAATTCCCGGTTATCCAGAAGAAGGGATCAAGTAATGCAGACTCGCGCCATATTAGGTCTCCGACACACCGAGCGAATGGGATTTCTCCGTTGTGCACACCCATCCGTAAATGTGTACACAGGATATGCACCGGCACTATTGAAATAAAATAAATTCACGATAGCGCAGCCTTCCTGCACATTCCTTCCTTTTCCGTAGGATGTAAAGTTCGTGCGCGTTGGAGAGCCATGCAAAAGCGTTAACGGCCGCGTCAGGCGAGCATTGCGTAAGAATGCGTAATCCATTCCGGATATTCGATCTGGAGAAGTCCGTATTCCTTAACGTTCCCGAAGCTACTCCTAGACCGTCGCGATGCTTTTAACATAGCACTTCGGAAGGATCTATGGCGCGTCTGAAGCAAAGGCGCAGGAACATTTCTCAAGAGAGCGTTCTCGCTCGAGAGAGAAAAGGATAGGAATTTACAGAAGAAACGGCAGCAAGGAGAATTACGGTATCAATGAATTCTAGACTTACCAGACTGCTATGATTCTCATTGTTATTATTAGGTATCCACGATATCCCTCTACGTTTCCCATTTTACACCCTTTGCTTCGCTTGCTGGTGAACTAAACCGATTTGCATTCGGGCTTTTATGGCCTCTGAGTTTCTCTACAAAACCTCGACGACAAGCGCGCACTTCACCGATTAACGGTCGAAGTACATTATGGTGCGTCCACAGCGGGTGATGTTTAACGGGGTTGTTAAGCATTCGCGAGTCAATACGAAATCTCGTATGCAAATGGCAGGGCCGTAGGGCCCCCAGTTCCACTCTGACGTGCCACCCGGTTTAAGCTGTTCTACCATAAGCAATGAAGCCGGGATTGTATATGCGCCGATACTTTTGCACAACGGTTAATTTAACCAAACGTCGACTACACTTTATAACATTGTATCCAATAGCTTGGATGAAATATGATCAGGACTTAATGCGCGTTTGTGCCGCTAGATGCCCTGACGGTTTCGGCATTTTGTACGGCCATTGATCGATACATTTTTGAACGTTGAATTTTCGTCTTACTCGTGAACATTAAAGTGGAAACGTTCTGATTTTGCACAACGCGTACATTTTACTAGAAAATAAAATGTCCACTGATTCTCTCCTACCGTGACACGCGAAACTTTTAATATAACGAAAGCTCGATAATGAAATCGTGTTTTACGATGCCTCGTTACCGGGGCAAAGAGTTACGGGCTTGGGCATGAGTCGGGGCCGATGCTGGTGTAGCTTTATGGTGTGGCTCCTCGCTACGGGAGAATGGTACGGCTTTTATGGGTAGGGATAGACTGCCCACGGAAGTACAAGTGCAAGAGAGTACACCTTGGGATTGAATGCAGCCACCGCCAGGCTTTGTTCGAGCCAACAATGCACGGCTATGCCCACGTCTTCTTATATGAAACCATATACATATATTATCCACTTGCGATATAGCTGTAATATCTTCTTTTTTTCTCCATACCTATTTCCAATCCCTATCTCTGTAAATTTCTAGGTGGAGAATCTCTTAAGAGTAGAGAACGTGTGAGCATTGATTTCATGAATTTCAGATTTTACGATTACATAATAAGGGGTGCGAACTCTAGGATTAGCAATTTTCAGTTTCAGTATTCATATGCTGGATTATTTGTAGTTGTAATTTAGCTAGTTCTTTTTTCATCTAGGGACAATATCAGTTGATCCGGTACGGTGTGTTGTGTACTGCTAGAAACTGGTTATTTCTGAGAAGGTTAACTTTTTTTCAAATGACTTTATTTTCAGCAAAATTTCAACGATATCTTCCCTGCCAGTCGACTGTCCTGATTGGATTGATAAATGAAAAAAACCATTTGCCGTGTAAGAGTTTGTGATTTTCAAATTCTAATAAATCAAAATTCTCCCCGTCGTCTTAATAAACATTGTCGATTATTAACTACTTATTGAATAATTGCTGTTCAAAGTAGAATATAAAAATATAAAGATTTAACAGCAGGAAAAGTGAAGTTGACTAATTGTAAATACAGAATACCATTGGACCAAATATTTCATCAAAGCCCATGAATCTGATTTTAAAGAAATATTATAAATTTAGTATAATTATTTATTGCAAGTTTCCGAGAAAAATCCTTACACCTTTGAATAATCATACAGATAGAAAAAAATGATTGAAAACAGACTATGGCAAATCCCGAGCAGAAATTTAATCGGGCGTTTCCGGTGCAGTATAGGGCCCGGTTAGATTTTGGCAGGAGTTCCATATGTAGGAACACCAGATAAGGACCATGGTACAATCCACAAAGACTTCCCTAATAACTTTCTAGGCTCAATCGCGCCATCTATAGTAACGATTCCTCACTGGGGACCTATTTAGGTTTTGTCGGGGATTCTGCATTAGAGATTCCAGACTAGGGCCTTATGACACCCACAAGGGCTTCCCTAAAAAATCGTAGACTTAAATATTAAAAATTAACCCTATTTTATTCAGGAGGTCACTGATGCGTTTTGGGAGGAGCACATGCGCTGACCCCGGTAACTTATTATTTATTAACAATTGTAAATTCATTATTAATATGCAACTGGCAAAAATTAATAACTGTTTGTTTGTTTAACAATTATCCAATTGTTAACTAAAATGTTAAAATTTATGTTTTTTTTTTTGTTTGGACGTTGCGATATTATAAAATTGTTAATTGAGAAATCAAGAAGTGAATAATTGTCGATACTTGCCTTCTTCTTCTTCACTTCTCAATATACATTACTAGTTATTAACTAATTATTAATTTACAATTGTTAACAAACTATCGATGACCTATTGTGCAATGTTGTGTTCGTACAAAAAGTACAGTATCTTGAAGTATATTGTTCAGTTATTATTCATTAACTATTTAATGACCGTTTATAAGTAATTATTATAGTTGACAATTGACAGTCATTAACAAATTATTAACACATTGCTATTTGACAAGTATGTTATTTATTATAATCATTAATTAATACTTGTAAAATATTGCAAACGTGACAAAGTACACTATACGGTATATGTGCTTTATACATTCATCAACATTATGAAAAGCCACGGAATTTGTAGTCGGGTCAACACGTCATAACTGGAGCATTTGATTTCTGTATAAAATAACTGATCGTGTTTTTATTTTTATCATTCTAGTTGCAATCATATAAATGTATACAGTCATTACGTGTTTACTCCTTTTTCATCTTCAAATAAAGAATTAAACGATATATTTTCTAAAATGTGAATAGCCGAGTGGGTTAAGGTGCAGCGGAATAATAATCCAAACGGGGTTCCGGGTTCGTTCGAATCTCCACCAATGACAAAAAACTGACATGAGTTTTCAGCGATTAATATGTGTCAATCTTAAAGAATAAGTTCCGAATATTCAATTAAAAGTACAAGATAAAATCGATTGAATAAGCGTAAAATAATATTTTTTATCAATTTTGTTGATCGGTTTAGTAGGGGCTTAATTTGGAAGCCTTTATAGACCTCAACAAGGAAATTTAGAAAGACCCCATAGATCGAAGCGTGACCAGCCTACCTAGCAGGGCTATACTTAGATTTTCATACCAGGCTCCCATAGGAATTGGGGAAAATTGGAAAGGGCCACGTAAAAGCCCTATCTAAATTTCTGCTCAGGATCTCACGCAAGTCTCTAATGATAGTACACTCGTATATATACTTGAGTATAGTAAGGAATGCCTGCCTTTTGTAAATCTCAGATAAAACCCCCGGAATAAGTATTTGGAACCCTTTGTGTAAGTTAAAGACATATTTGTTTGAATATTATATTCACATCGTTATATAATACTCGGTATGAAATTGTCTTTTATCAACTATCGCTTAGAATGTTCTGTATGACCTAAAACAGGTACCGGATTGCTAATAAGAGGATGGAATTCCTTTTGATCGAAGTTTAAGCTTCCTCTCTTTTACCCTCCAAACAGGCATCGATATAAAACCGTTTATTTATGGACTGCCAAATTACAAGTTAAGGTTCGCAGCCAATAAAATCCAGCACAACCGTGGGGGAGTGGGTATTCGGGCAATTGACGAGTTTTCGAGGCATTTGCAATGGTAAACATTGGAACGTCGGCTACAACAGGCCCCACCTAAGTGCCTACCGTAGTTCCCAATTAGTAAGCGATTCCTACCTCGATATACCACTTATTAAAATAATTGTTTGGTTAATTGGTCATAAATTCGTCTGGCTAGGAGGATGAGGTTGTGAGGTCCAAAAGGGCCTTTCACAAGTCGCACGTATGCACGAGAAAAATACAAGATTTTATTAGAGATTCAGAAACGATATGGAGGAGTTTTTGGGGAAACTTGGGAATATCAAAAATTCGTTTAATTTGCATAAGAAAATTTTACCAATTTTATAAGTATAGAAATACGTGGAAACCTTCCTTTCTGTACTTAGGCATCGTAATATTCTTTTCTCTTTACATATATAAATTGCTATAAAATTGTTTCGACGTTGATAGCATTTACAATTTCAATTCATGGAAAGATTATGGAGTCCTAATGACCCTACGGATATGGAATGCAGATAGCTGTGTAATTAATGTATTTATAAAGGGAAACAAATGTGTAATTTAATTACCGTATATGTTGTTTAATCTTACGATTTTAACTTGAATTCCTTTTCACGCTTTGACCGTCTTCGAAAAATTTACACAATCTCGTTATACCTTGCTGTTTATTGATTTTAATTTTTTTAATTTTCCGTTCAACTAAATAAATCCTAAGCCATTACAAGAATTTATTTACAATCGAGCTGCGATATGAAACTGTATCAAATTCAAGGGACTCTTTTATATTCTAAGACCTAAGAAGGTGGCCCTTGAATAAAATATTGATCTAATCGTCCACTGCATTGCCAACTGGACGAAACGATTTAGTGCATTGAGCCACTTATGCAAGAGTAATAATTTCAGTTAAATGGAAATGATTTTCAAACATCAAATCACAAGAAACTTGTCAAGCGTTTATATGTTCTGGTGGGTTCATTAATTATATGATACAATTTCACTTTTCTCTTCTAATCATTTCCTTCTCGTAAGCAATAAATTTTCAGTTTCGTATATGAAACTCCAAGTACTTGCACGTTTCGTGTTAATAGCACGCACTCTGTAAGACGTGTATAACGTCCAATAAAATGACTTTTTGCGCGCAACTGGAAAACCTATTTAACCGGTTTCGTTATCAGCTATTTAGTTGTTCGGACATTAGTTAAATTGGATTACGAAAATATGACCTGTAAATTGGGAAACGAAATATGTACTTCGACATCTGTGAAAATGGAGCAAAAAGATATGCAGATAATTTTCATTCCTTCATGGCCATATCTTTGGAATTGTTATCTGCCTTTACCTATTTAACGAACGTATAGTGACTACGAGAAAGTATGACGCGGCCCACGCGTAACGAATCGATTAACGATAGCAAGCACTGTGGATTTTTGTGGGAATCCTGTGTGGTGGGTGTTTCCCATGTATATCGGTATCGATTAGTAGGCTCAGAATCCACGGGAGGCGTTCCAGACTGTGAATAATGATCACAATACGGGTTATTTGTTGCAGTTGACCGGTGAGAATGACCCAGAGAAAATGTTCTCGATGCACTACAGAATTCCTGTAAGCAAAGTGATAGACAGGAATGAGTAAAGTTATGGTCATCAGAATGCTTGGCACCGTACAAGTCAACAAAGCTGATCAAATATTAAATATTCTCTCAATGAAGCCACATGGAAACAGCTTATTCTTATTTGTATATCCGATTTTTTCTTGGAAGTGATAAACATGAAAAATGGTAGACGGGACTGATAAACGTTCATTTATAAGAATCCTTTTTTGTAGTGATCTTCATTGTTATTCGTATGTTAGAGTAAAGAGTAAAGGGTTCAGGAACGAGGGTTCCATTGAGCCTGACAAATTGCCGGTGTGATTGAACGTTGACTCCCATAGTCCCAGGGTCCTGGATCCCAGCTACGTAGTTATCCCTGAGTCTCGTTTTACTCCTTTCCCGACTCGATCAAAAAGAAAGGATAAGAGAAGACCAAGAATGGACGCGAATGGTAGAGAAGAAAAGAAAGAGAATTTGAGAGAATGAGAAAGGAAGTGGGGGGGGGGGGGGGCTCCAACGGAAAGCAAAGAAAAAAAATGATTCCAACGAAAGGATAATCCCAGCTCAAATTATTTTTTGAATAAACGCGTCATACTTAATAGATTTATCCGACACTGAGATGTCATGGAGACACGTCAACTCTGATGGCTGTCAGACTGTTCCTAGGAAAAGAGTAGACGTATTACGATATCTTATGTATTTTATCAGATTTAGAGATAATAGAATTTCCAAAGCTGACCTTTTGTAGATATTATCGGTATCGTTGCAGAAGTAAATAAAATGCTAAATTATTTTTGTGCTTTTTAGACGTATTATTTCTTATGAAACAATCAATACTAGGTATAGTGATTTATGAAGATTTAATGTGAAGATTTATGAATCATAAATATATGATCGAAAAATAAACATTACGAAACCCGAATTCGTCGGCGTGATGTTTACAAATAAGGCGGTTTACACGAGAATATTTATGAAATGTCTCATTTTGAGGTTAATAATAGAGATGTCGAAATGTAATACATATCTGCAAAGTTCATTGCAAAATATGCAAATGAGATGAACTACAAGTTTTGACACCCATCATATTACAGCCAGCAGACAATTTACCGCATAAAGCATGAAATGTTTTCGTCAAGCTTTTAGTTCACGAATATTTGACTAGACGTCAGCATAGTCGGCTGTTTTGTCAATGACATACGAAATCAGAGATGAGAAGTCTTATTACTCATATTGAAAACGTTCAAATTTATGTCTTCGCCTATGCAGCGTAATCTCCACACCAATAGTACCAGTACACAAGTTATTATTACACTAAGTTATCTCTCATTTAGAAAAATCTGCCAGAGGGACCTTGACCATTTTCCATGATGTTATCGTTAACTTCTAAGCTTCTTATTATTGAGCATTTCAATACTTTTCTTTCATGGCGAAACTCATTCTTTTTACCTTTTCTCTACTTTTCGTTTTTTTGTTTTCCACAAGATAAGAAGTCCAATCAAACGTTAATGAGTTATTATTATTAGCCAAGAAGGCGAACGAGTTTGCCAAGTGGTGAACGTGGACGTGTATCTATACTTACGTCGCATTCCCTAATTACTAATTAACGACAAAGGTGTTGCTGATTCTCGCGGTGCGGAAAGAAAGAGGGAGGAAGCCTGCTCCCCAGAAAGACAAGATGTGCATACCATCCGATATCGTTCGTGCCTGAGAACGGACAAGTCCACACTAACAAGCTCACTATCTGTCTAATTAGAAACAAAAACGTGAATTACTTTAACATCAGCGATGGTATATCTATTTACCCATATAAGGTCAGAATACGGCATCCCCGACATTTTTGAAAAATAAGCATTTTCAAAATGTACAATTTTCAAGAAAGTTTATCGAAAAAGTGAAGATAACGTAGTCACGTGAATCTATTCTGAGGCGGTAAAAATGTCTTGAGGCTACCGAAGGAAGAAAAGAAAATGAATAGAAAATGAAGAATTGAAAAAGAAGAATGAAACAAGGAGGATTTATCGTAGGCGTCTATTTCGGATTGACCGAGTAGGATAAGATCTGATATGTAACTTCTATATCGTTGTGGAACGTCGCGACGCATACACATATGTCTTATAATATTCACATATGATTTCCAGTTAGCTCCGTGTGGAGGACTATGCATACATTTATCGAGTTAGTTTTTTATGTCAGCCGGTTATTAGATTATGATTAAACGATCCAGAGTCCCAAAGGGGCAGGGATCCATGGTAGAAGAGGTGAGGCTCATCTTCGCCTGAGGAACGGTGTTGGATGGTGGATAGAAGATGGAGGAAACTTGCAAGATGGTCAAAGAGGAGACTAGAGAGGCCATTGGTAAAAGGAGAGCTAATTAAAATGTAAATACCTTAACTGGCTCTCGATGGAACTAGTCTGAACTCGTCTCATAAAGATGAAATTTTTTCTTTTTTTTTACGACAAAACTCGAATGGCTACGTTACCGATAATGGGTAATAACAAATTTCTATGTTCAAAGCCATATTTTATTGAATCAATATAATTTTTTGTGCTCACCGTTAGAACGACTTTTGATATTCCAAAAGTTGTTGTAATTTTCTCGAGTTCCCGAAATTGGAGAAGAAAAGCTATAAGCGCGTGTTATCTTACGAACCATGAAATAAGTGCGAAATAAAGCAGCAGAGTAGGTTGTAATACATATATTAGTTAGTAAGTATTACAGTCGTTTGCTGGGAACTCGTCCTAGTATAGCATAGTTATACGATTAATACTTATGAAAGTCACTTGATACCCCTATACCAAGTAATGAGTTTCTTTAAATTCATTTTTATTTTATTTCCATTTTTTACAATATATATTTCTCACTAAAACCATGCATGTCAAAACGTGGAATAAGAATACTATATCATACCACGCGATATATGTTATCGAGATTGTATTATTTACGATGTGTCAAAAGAAAATATTGTGTTTGGAAACCGACTATTAATAAAGAAAGTCTTTTTTCGTACGTGATCGAATAGGTTTTCACTTGGCATGTGACTTCATATAGTATAAACAAAACTGCACGTAGGATTACATTTGTACAATCTTAAGTCTCATAGTGCTTTTTTTGCTAGCTTTAATTTCATTTACTTTTCCTCTACAATCTCTAATCTTCCTTGTGAAAAAACAACATTACGATGGTAAGCAACTTATGACTTTTGAAAACGATTTAATGCAATTCCAAACCAGTCTTTAAATGCAACTCGAGTATTGGCGGAAAACGAATTGATTCTTTGTACTCAATATAGATAAAGACACCTAACATGCCTTAGGTAGAGAAACGGGGGTAAAACGGGGAGCAGAGGAGGGGCAGGAACTCAATTTAAGGATTAAGTAAGGACGAGACTGAACTTTCATCGTTTCAAGAATCGCTATGGAAACAATGTAAACGTTATTCGCAGCTCGTATTGCTTTGTTAGAAAGTACAGATAGGGGAGACCAGTGTCAGTTGAAACATAGTATCGAATGGAATAAAACCATTTAATCTGCTATCTATTGGTAGCGAATAAATTATAATTGCTTGATCAACTGTAATGTAAGAAACAGTGACCAAAATTTCACAACAAAATTCTGTAAGAGTCATCGGTAATAGTAATTAAGATTCTAATTCGTTTGTGTTTCAAACCGACGCCAGTCTCCCCTATGAATATGTCAGGACATTGCTCGAAAAAGATTCTCCTATTTTTGTCTATATTATTATAATTCATATGAATTCTACGGTTACAAGTGCCTATGCGAGACTTTCCAATTATTTTAATAACCACTAAACATCTATTTTACTTTTCCATGTATTTGCTGCTAAACGAATCAACGGGCTAAACAAATTCATAGCTGTATGCTCAGTAAAAGTAAGTTTAAACATTTCAGAGCTATAGCTTCCTTAATTGTGTACAACGAGTAAGTACAGCAGAAAAGAATAACAATTTATTATAAAAATGATACTTGCAGTAGCAAGCAGCATGTTACATTTCGTAATGCCATAAGAAAATTATACTATGGTCCATGTCTAATTAAGCTTAGTAGAGCTTGTATAATGAATAAAAAGTAAAGTAAACATGTGATTTTGAAAGTTATTTTGAAAGCTTTTAAAATTTCTTATAAAAGACGCATTATCAGAGCACATAAAAAATTTTTGCAAATCAGTCCAAATGAGTATAACGTAGAGGCATATAATAACTGGATATAATTACAAAAGATGTTCATTCGCGAATCTTCATTATATATTGTCAAAAAATATAAAATAGCCGCTTTGTTAAATAATTGCTATCATTTATTATTATTATAGTCGTCTAATATTATAGACTCATTTTATGTTACACGGTACAAGGAATGGCTCCACCAAACTAAAGACTTTCCCTTACTGGCAAAGAGTAAAGGTCAAGGGCTACGTAAGCGCACGACCGAATAGAAGGAAGCTCAAGCGTATCACTTCCGGAAGCATGTAGATCGAATAAAAAAGCCGTGCTCGAGTAGGCACGATGATCAGGAACTAGGATTAATAGGATAGGATTAATCGATCAATAAAATTTCATTCGATTCTTTATAATTAACAGGAACAAATTCTGCTTCATATGTATAGTTTAATAAAAATCTTTTGTTAAACTATAATTATATTTTCAATAATACATTATTTTTAAATCGCAATATGAATAATCTTGCGTTGACTCATCTTAATCACATCAGCTTCCAAAAATATAAGTGACATTGATTTTTGCTCAAAATGTGTGCTCCTGATAAATTAGAAAGGCTTAATGATTCGAAGGATTGGAAGGACTTGCCGTGAGGTGGACAACAGTACCGGCAGGATTTTTAATCCTATTTGACCATCCGAGCGTGGCGTGCACAGATAAGTATCGACAATGGGCAACTGGACTTGAATCGACATTCCGAAGTTAAAGGTAGCATACGAAAAGTGAAAAATATTTCTCGGATCACGGAAATCTTCGTCACGAATGCTTTAAGGATTTACTGTTTTTTTTTATACGGGTACAATGTTTCTTTTATGCTTGAAAATGTACCGAAACACATAGAGAAGGAATAGAACTTAAAGTCCCGGCTTTTTACATAAAAAAAATAGGAAACAAATAAATTCGCTAAATCTATATCTACATATACACATATGATATAACCGTATGAAAATAATAATCTGTAATACATGTGGTAAATAAATTGGATATCCAATGTAAGTGAAACATGTTGCATATGGATATAGCGCATGCATATAAAATTTATCTATAGGTTAAGCAAATTCTATTACAATTGACTGAGGTCTTCGTTAAGAATATGGTGTTAAAAGGATTTATATATTCGAAAAGTCATAATACGAAGTTATATAATACATTGAGAATAATAATAATGGTATCGTTAATGGCAGAATGGTACGAACAAAGGGCGAGAACCAGTTATTCATGTCACTGGTTTACATTCTGACATCCACAGGTCGCATTCGAAACTGTCTTTATCTTATGTGTAATAATCGCAGTTTAGTATAGTTTCTCAACTTTTATCTCGAACATATGTAGACATAAATTTGACTTCCTTATTAATAGGGTCATAAATGACAAAGGATCCGTAAACTTTGAATTAGCTTAATCGAGGTATTGCTGTAAAATTAGTTCTTGCATGGATCGATTGTGTTCAATATATGTTCAGGCTTAATGATTAAGAATTTGGCACGACAATTCAGTCTTCAAATTTTATATTAGTTTATGGCTCGCGCAATATACATTAAATATGGCTTTGCTTCATTAAAATACATTTCTAATGCTAACGATGCGTGATCGAATTTCCAAATCTTAAAATAAAACCTGATACGTTAATTTTGAATTCTTTGAAATTTCTCAACGACTATCTGTAATGTATAGCCCAGATCGAATAACCCGAAGAATACGCTGGTTCGCTTCGCTTGACACATTTAGCTACGATTTGTTTTTCAAGGTTTAATAGAAAGTCCTGAATTTCCTTGGGTCGAACTGAGATCTGCGATTAATTAGATACAATTTGAGAAATCCATTAGCAGATCTTGTTCTTATTCAAACCAGTTTTTCGCATTTTCTAAATCCCTTACAAGGCCCTTTTTTCCAAAACTGAATTAATCTGTATGAAAATTCTTCAATACTTAAATGTATTCTATAAAGACGTATACTTTTGATACTTCTCTGATTAATGATAAGTAAACAGTATATATAGAGTTAGTAAATACGTTTGCTCGACTTGAAGTCAGCTCTGTCATACAAATCAAATAAATGAGGTAACTTCGCAGTGAGTGTTATAGTTCTGAATATTTCTACATAAGAAATAATTAGAGTAGTAGCGATGCTTATTGCCCTTGTATTTATCCCCATGAATATTCTTATCCCTCCATCTTTTCATGAAGCAACACTTGTTGATTTTTATTAAAATAGGTTCAATATCTCATGCATCGCAACGTTCCTTTTATTAACTCGTAGGGAACTAATTTTGCCATAAGAAGGTTGTGTTTTAATATTTCTAAAGTTTATATGAAGTATAATACCAGGCTGCTAAAATCATTTGGTTGCAAGGTAGGAATGTTATACTGTAAACATTTCTAAAACTCTTAGAATTCATCGTTTAGGATACCTGTTAATTGTTTTTCTGTACACATGTGAATTTGGCTGTCATTAAGTTGTAACTATTCAACATATTCAGGTTATACTTTCTCACACCAAATTTGCCCTGAGTTTGTGAACACCATTGAAATTAAAGGTTTGTAATTATTTTCTATAATCAAGCAATACCAGAATCTCATTGTCAATTTGTTAATTCAGAATAAGAATGTTAAAATTATTCATTTTAAATTCGTTTGCCAGCTCTTTGCTTATCTGTACAAGTCTTCACATATATGTATATGAATAAATAATTTGATCTGGGATGGGTCTATCCTAGATCTACTCTATTTCATGTATCTCTAAAAGTGTTCATAGATACATGATAGACTTTCAGGATATCTTAGCCTTAACAAATGAAAATTATCAGAGAAGTCTATTTTCAGTCTCTTATCAATCCATCGTCAAATCTATTCTTCGCTAAGCTTTTCTCGATCAGTGATAAACAATTACAGTATGTATTTATATAAAAATTTATATTTAAACTGAAAACGTGATTTAAATTTTAACTTCTACAAGGTAATATATCCCAAAAGTCTATCGTGTATCTATGAACATATTTCCTGCACTTAAATTATAAATTTATAACAAATCTATACAAAGTGCAGGTGAACCTTACTGGCTGTACTTCAAATAGAGTAAATATAGAACAGACCTATCCCAGATCAAATTGTCTTTACACGAGAACTAAAATTTTCGTCTAATCGTTAAATGTTTTCTCAAAGTACTCACAAAACTATTTATTATATAATTTTCTAGCTCTGCATTTCCAGTTAGACCAATGCTAATTATTTTTTATTGTGTATTTTTCAATTCTATCTCAGTCTTAACGATCTTGAAATTTAATTTTTGGTTACTTTATTTCTGAGCTTTTTACTTCGTAATCATCACCCATGTCTCAAATAACTCTTCTCTTCAGTATGTCACACTCTTCTTCTCTTTAACATTCTAAAATCTCCGGTCCCCATTCTGTCCTATTTTACTTTCGCAACTGGGATTCCAAGGTTAGATATATTTCTTAGTCTTTGAAGTCAATTATGGTGCAACAGGTTGCGCGATAAAAACTTCTCCATGGATTTTGTGCCACGGAACATTGGCTTTTTATGTTTCTATATATTGCACTATACTATTCTGTTCACCCTCATCTTTTTAGTTTTCGTCTACTAGTATTTCCTTCGCTATTTACTATTTGCTCGACATATCTTATAGACCATTTTTCAGAACATCTCCCTTTATAGCTATTCAAACTTTTTTTATTTTAATCCAAAATTAAGCAATTAATATTCAAGATACTGTCAGCGCTACTATTGCAGCATAACAATTTATGTTTGTGTCCCAATAATTAAATTTTATATACGTAACTCAAGCGATAGACATTTTCACATTTACTTTATCAGGAAACATTTTTAATATCTTAAGTACAACCTTTGCATACCTTTCTTAGGGTTATTTTAAAATTAGTAACATCTATCAATGCGCTTAAGGAACACAACAAGCAATATGGCATAAAACAAAGCGCGTTCTATCTGACTGACGTCGATGAATTAAATATATGTACATAATATAATCAAAACGTTTACCTTCTATAAAAATTATTGGATGACTGATTTGAAAGAGCAACGTGGTAATATATGAAATCAAAAATCAAGAAAGGGGTGAAATATATCATTTCAGCATACAAGCATGTATGTTACATATGCATGAGCATATCTACAAAGGTTTGGGTTACTAACATGTCCCAACGACTTCATCCCATATTGAGTAGGGAACTGACTTCTAGCAGTTCTGTACGGTTGATCGTGTTAATTATTTATTGACCACGCTAATTGTTGGTCACTAAGGTGTGGTTGTACAAATCGCGATTAATGCACTATAACATATTTCCAAATATTTCCATATGAATTAGTAAGCACGCATGCATTTTTTAAAGTATAAATTTTATTTGCAGCAAATTATAAGCGAACCAAAAATGGGATTGTCGTTATAGTAACTAAAAGTCATTACAAGTCATTAAAAAAATTTTACAGCTTCTACTATTCTCATGAATTTCTTGATTAATCAACATAGTAAATTAAACGTAATACGTGAATACTTAAAGGAAAAGATTTTCTCTATTTGCATTTATCCATAAACAAAGCTATACAAGTAATGTTTTCTGGTGAGAAAAAATACATCATTTTGTTTAAGTAAACGAAGGCAGTTAGAAATCAAAGACTGGTGTTAGCTAATATATTTTGAAGCTTTTCGTCAAAAAGTTTCTAAATCTTCGAAATTGAACATGTAATTCAAACGTCATATCGGAAATCGCAATTGAGAGAATTCAGAAAGGAATGTTGAAAAAATCAGTAACGAGCGAAAAGATGAAGATAGAGAAAGAGCTACGATAAAAAAGGTAATATAAAGAGAAAAATATAGACAAGTTTCTCCTCTGACGTACCGTCAATAGGCCGCGTTTGAAATACCACAAATTCTAGCTTGTTAACGAGCAATTATTTAATTTGGAGTTATGTATCGAGAATTCGAGATAGGTATTCCAGAGGCACGAAGCCGAATTGGGCCTCAGCGGCCTTATTGGGCCCACGTTTCGTTCGGCGCTCGAGATATTCGGGGTAATCGGATTATTACAGACAGCGTAATACTATTCTCGGAAGGCGTTTTTAGATTTTCCGTTTTTTTATTTTTCTAGACGGCACTAGTTACGTGTAGTTTGAATCTTTCATATCTCGTTCAATTCACATTCTCGGAAAAAGGATCATCCTTCGAATGACATATTTAACAAAATTATTATTATAAAACTGCATCGTACAGCACTAATAGAAATACGATTATATATCTACTTTGCCCAGCTCTTTCAAATTCAAAAGAATCAATAACTCAAGAAAAAAAAAAAAAAATAAAATAAACGAATGAGAAAGAAACGTGTAAGTGAATGCGACATGAAAAAAGAAGCTCATTACCTCTGTTCGAGCCACGTACGTCAAACAAATTAAGTATCGCGGGAAGTGGACTCCGCAGGAAGGGCAAATAGCAGGAATATAAGTGGTTAAATATTTGAGAAGCTATCCCGAGAAGCTACCGTTCGGTTCCATACTTCGCTATCGTTCACGAGCTGCGAGTAAAAAGGCTCCTTGAAGCTTGTAATCAAGTGAGACCAGTGCAAGGGGAATGGAATCTGTTTCTGAAAGTATCTAGTAAGATATTTAATATATGGCGTTCAAGTATGTTATAAAGAAACACTCATATCGAGTATACAAAAAGATTCTGGACTCTGTCAAATTTCAATAAAATAATTTTATTAAAATACTGAACAAGGTTGGGTAAACTTGAGATCCTTTACCTTAAGAAAAATGTCTTCCTTCCCAAACAAGTCCTTTACTATGTGATACGTTGTATACGACAGAATAGTGGCTTCCCTTCTTCACTGTTCAAAATGCATAATATGGAGTGAAATTTGAATGACAGAACTGGATGAAACTGAACAGGATAGCAGAATTGGACGAAAGATAACATAGCGAGAGAGAAGATACTACAGACACAGATAAACGACAATGAAAGATACGATAGTCACGATAACGTTTCAATAAATTTAGGGATATTTAAGAAAAGTCAAGGTGTAACGAGACTGTTTATGAAGCAGCCAGTAGAGGCTGGTACGATCAAGTCCCTTCCTAAGAACCTGCCTTTCTCCATTCTGCTCATTCTGTTCATTCGACCTCATCCCCTCTTGCATGTCCCAAACTTCGAGTCCAGACTCAGCATCTCGACGATCTTTTTCAAGCAACTACCACCATTCCCGTCGTTGTGCAGTAATGACTTTAGGAAACTCGTTCCTCTCGATACCAGCGCGATGGCTACTCCGCAATTACGCACGAGAAATTCGAGACGAAATCGCAGCTTATAAAAAACCTTTCGTTTTGGTGGTTGGTACGCGCCATGTTATTTCGAAATTCACGAATTTCCGTATACAAGTTTATTCGCCTTGGTATATATACATGCCGGTAGGAAATCATAACTCTTGGCATCGACCCGGAGCAATTTTGTCCTTAAATTCTCTGGTAGGTCGATAAAATGTAACAAAGTGCTCATTTATTTTCATCCTTTTAACTCGAACATTGATTTTTTTCTTATTCACCCATCTGGTCTAACCGAAATCGCTGATTCCCGATACTATCCTAGGGAATTTTCAAGCTACGTATAATGGTAACTAATCCCTATCGAGCTTTTCAGGTACGCTTCGCTCTCTACGTGTTTCGAATCGTTCCACCATACGTGGTCTGCCTTCGGATGATTCTCTATATACGTCTATAGATAGTCGTATCATTTATAGTCAGCCGAAAACCAGTAAAGAAATTGGCTGAAAATTTAATCTAGCAATTGATCGCGAGGAATCTTGTTAAGACTCAAAGAAAAGTATTTTCTTCTTATGGATAGTTATTAAGGGAATTATTAGTAGGATTGTTAAATAGTAGTTAACGTTCAATAAATTTACTTTTGAAGTATGCCGCGAAGGTCACCGTGCTTTTTCATACTGTAAGTAATCACTGGGCTATAACTTGCAAGTTCATAAAGCATCGTCGGCGCAATAGCGCCAACCTATAGTATTACCGTCCTTACGGTGAAATATGCAAAACTATTAAAGGATTAACGGTAGTGCCGCGGTAGTTGCACGGCTTATGGGAACCCATTGTGCGCTGACTCCAGTGCTGCCTGGCTGCGTAGCTGCCTTATTTGCGCCATAGACAACCAATTACGTAGAAAAGGTTGAAGACGCGTGTGTGCGAAATATGTGTGTACTTACGGACGAGCTGGCACTGTATTTTCGTCCTGTGTAGCGCTATAATGTAAATGATGACTCACCTGAAACAAGGAGAAAAATTATGGTTTAATTGACTTTTTCCGAATCTTCGTTTTTTTTTTTTTTTTTTTTTCATATTTATAATCTGTACGTATATCTACTAGATAATATAACGATCATGATAAACTAAAGGCGCATTTTTTCTTGTGTAGATAAGATATGCTGATGGAGCATTTTATTTTATAAGTTATTCAAAGATGAGTATCAGGATTTCCTTATTCTTTAAATAAATCTCAGAAATATCTTCGAAATCCTAATGTAATGTCATGCGACCATCGTCTTTTTCTTTTTAGACTCAATTTGTTTCGCTCCGTTCTGCGTGAAGGAGGGAAAGGAACTGGCAAGAAATTACAATCTCCGTGGTATGGACGAGCGTAAAAGACTAAAAATCAGTCGGACTCTCGGAATCTTTGATGATTAACAGTACAGTATTTTTCGACATGAGACATTATACCTCTGGAGACGCATATGCCTGCTTGTAAATATAGTAAATACAATAAGTGTAGAAGTGTGTAAAATATCCGATTAAAATAAGATTGTAAGAGTGTGACAATTATTGTTCTATGGCAATACAAAAATTGATGTGTTTATCAGTTGTTCGATAAAATAACGATAGTGTATATCCTAATAGCTATATTGCAAGCACAGTGCAAAATGTAATTGTAATCCTTGTATAAAATTGTAGTCGAGCTAAGAGAAGTTGCGTTTTCTTGGACGTTCGAATCAGGCAATAAATTAAATAATTTGTATTTGGTGCCGAAAACGGACAGTTTGATATCCTTTCGGCTGAAGCATCTGCCCTCGACTTCGTCAGAGAATTTCGACTCGTTACGTCATTAGCATAACATGGCGCGGAACGACGTCATAATCGGCGAACAATGGGACATGCGTCACGCGTTCAACTCTCCGTAAGAGAAATGGCGTGCGGCAAAAGGCCCCATTTCGAAGTACTGGGCCCCGGAGTATGATGTGCACGAGAGAAGAGGTTGTAAAGGAGTAACGATCGGGCTCAAGGAAGAAGGCAGAAGAAAAGATGGTTGCGAATACTTGCGAATAAGAGTCGAAACGGTTTTGCAAATTGCAGAATGGGAATACACTTCAAAAAAGGATTGAAAAGGAGTTTTCAATTTTTTCATTTAATGCTTTCACGAAACATTGCAGCTGCAAATACTGATTACAGATATATTACACATGAAGAATGAATGTGTTCGTGAAAAGTTTTGTAATTTGTTCCACTTAGCATTGTGGTACCTGTTAGTGAGAAGAATTTTAGCGTAGGTAGATTGCGATGGATAATATACATGGTTGTTCAGGTTAAACGCACTAAGCGAAATTAGCCTGTCCATTTGATTTCTATAGTAGAACCAACCAATCATTGGGTTTGTATTGAATAACCTTGTATATAGTTAATATTGACTTGGAAAAAGATTTAACGAGGCTTTGCGAGGCAAGTGTGGCAAATTCAGTAACGCCACAATTTTTGTAGTCTTCATTTGGAGACGTGGTAAATCTCGGTATATTTTTCTTCAATAAATAAGATATCGGTGAATAGTATATTAAACTAGTTTGAAATAGAAATATTTTCTGTACGGAGCTTTAGTGATCGTTATTAATGAAATTGCTTGATTTTAAACCAAAGGAATTTGGGACTTTATGACCGGATGAAGTGTATATTGACTATGATGTTATTCAATGAAATATCAATGCCAATGAAATTGAAAGTCAACTATAAGCTTTTCTAGGATTTCGAAAATTCATCCGTACAGACAGTGTACTTTGTCCTTTTTAAAAAAATTGAGGCATCTCGGAGATACCAGTGTCAATATATGGTATGTTTCTTTAACATTCAAAGTTTGTACACTAAACTCACAGGAAAACTAGAATTTAAAATATTTAAGAGTATTTGATATTCAAACACTGTTTCCAAGGCGCACGTGAGCTCTATTATAAATGTACAGAGAGATACAAAAGTCTTTTTCAATAAAGGGAGAAAACAAAACTTACTAAAAAAGGGAGTACTCGGTGTATCGCCATTTGAGGAACCAGTTTTTTGCAGCTTTCTGTACAAGGAATCTTTGTTGCACCTAATGTAAGTTTCTATTCTTCCATTTTAAGCCTTCACAATTTTACCTCAGGAATAACGATATCTGCATTGTACGTGAATAAATGACTGTAGAAATATTGCTTAGTTCTATTAGTTTTTCTAGATGAAACAGGTAGGGCGAATTTCCGGGACATACAACGTTTCACAAAAGACCCCAGTAATACTAAAATACTAAACTATACTCTGTGTTATTTACTTAAAATTTACTTAAAATTTCAATTCTAAAAATTCCTTTATGTGTAATTAACACAAAATGGATAAATAATTTTCACAGTACTCTAATAATTTGTTTTTTCATAATATCATCATCTGTAAATTCAATTTTTTCGATCTTATGCTACCGTTCTTAATATTAAAAATTGCGAGAACAATCAATAGTATTATTGTATCAAGTTGTGCTTGGTGCATATAGCAGCATCATGATTACGTTGCAACTTCGTACGCTGTGAATTCAATGTTAAAGACGGAATTAATTCATCGTCTGCGAGCCTATCCTAGCACCGTTTACATAATAAATGATAAGACGTTCTGAAATAATTATGCGTCACTACGGACTACGTTTAGTTAGCATTCGCGCAAGGATAAAAGTGAGAACTTGGACGAGTTCAATGTGCACTCTTCTCGAAGACAGTGGTTGCGGTAATAGTCGTTGATGTAGCAAGAACGAAGTGCATTTCCTTGTCAAGTCGCTAGAATTACACAGGGTATTTTTTCTGTGTTCGATAAACTTTATATGTACGTTATATTTTACAGTCCGTCCAATTTCTGTATGTAAATTTTTTGAAATACAGATACAAAAAAATGTTAAGATTTGGATAATCCAGATTGAAAATATTGAACCATCTTGCACTGAATTTGACTAAAGGATGATTTCGATTATTTATTAGAAATACCACTACACGAATTGCATAGCTCATTGTAATTAGCAATCGGACTGTTTTGCATTATGTGAAAATAAATAAAATGATATTCGAAATTGTGTAAAAATTTCATGAAGTTGTGATAAAAGAGTATAATACGTTACATAAAATATTATTGTACTTCAGCTTACATAAAGAAATGAGGTGAGTGGAAGTCATACTCAGAACTATAAAAAGCGCTTAGGTTCAAAAGGTAGAAAGTATCAGGAGTCTAAGTATTTCACTGTCATTCTTCTTCTCCAGAACTACTTGAGTATCAAGAGACCCATCTCTTACTACTTCTTACATGAAAGAACTCACTATGAAAAGTTCAGTAACGCGTAGCCTTGAAAGTTGCTTTGAATCTTCCAAAACGTCATCAGGCGTGTATTGTTAGTTTGGGAGTGTAAATCGCGAGGCAAAACTGCTTGAAATGTTTATAAAAAATATGAATAATATATGAAAAATTGAAAAACGTAATGAATAATGAAAGAATAGCAAGGAAGAAGTACCGAACGTATATTCGATGATATACGTATCCTTCAGTGTTATTCACATTCCCATAGGCTACCAGACGTGAGCGGGCGATCTTTCGTATAAACGACATAACGAATTATCCTGGTCCTAAAAAAATAAACAAAAAACTCGCAAGTAAAAAGTCTAATATAAAAAAAAGGGTTCCTGAAATAAAATCTATAATAAAAATGGTACCAAGTGGAACTCATGATGGTGGACTTGCCGGCCAATGTCGAGTGCCACCAGAACTGGCTGGTGAGCAGCCGAAGGAAAAGCGGAGCTATCCAAGGGCGTTCGACCACGAGGTACAGTGGGAGTCGGTAGTAGAGGAGGTCGGCGGAGGCAGGCTGTACAAGCGAAGAAGAAGAAGATGAAGAAGAAAGATGAAGAGGGAAGGTCTGTGAGTTCGATGATGTTCGTACGTGTGCAGCAAACTTGGCTCTCGGGCTGTGTTGAGTGTCGGGTCGTAGACCACAGAGTCAGCTTCGAACGGCCAACCGGTCAGGCAAGTTTTTAACGAGCTGCGGCCTGCTTGCGAGAGGAAAGGCACGGGAAAGAGGAACGTGGAGCTGAAGAAAGAGGGAACCTGGCCGAGAGGTAAGGAGGAGGAAGACCCTGAGCCTCACTGCCGAGCTGAGCTGAGCCATCTTCGCTTGGAAATGCACGCGCCGAGTGATACCGAGCCTTTGCCCCGGAGATGCAAAGGGTTAAGCGGTCCGAGGCTCTATATTCTTTCGGCCCTTCTTCCATTTATACAACCTACACTCGATCAGCACTTCACCAAAATACTTTCCACCTTTGCTTCTCAAAAAATTACAGAATAATACAAAATGCATTCCGAATGACTCTAACGTATTGATATTCAATACACTTTACACGAGCGTAGTAAGAACAACATCATTTTGGAATTCATGATTTTTTGATTGGTTATTAAAGCCTTTTCTTTTATGATATAAGGACATTTTGAACAACATAAATTGTACTGACGTTGGTACTTTACCTATGCTCAGCTTGGATTCGGATACGCTGAAGTTGCAGCAACATCGTTCTCACACACAAACCCAGGTCTCGGCAACGGTGAACCACTTTTTATGACACTTCGTGCATATTGATGCATCACGAACAAAAAAAAATTCTCAGAAACATTCCGTTACTCGTTGGAGTCGTCGTTGAGTGCAATGTCGCATTGTGGATTACGTGCATAAGAAAAATGATGCGTGTCACTCTCCAACAATTCGTAAAATTCAAAATAGAAGCGTTTTTGAGAAATCATAGTGAATCGAATGAACAGAATAAAATGAAAAAAAAAAGATAGACCAAAATCAGAACATATAGGACGAAAGATATATGAAGTTGAAAAATGGAAATGTGACAGAGACTTCGATACAGAATTAAAAAGTCCAAAGGACGAAGGGTCTTTTAGAGTAGATAAATTCAATTATTCCGGTGGGACATTAACGGAACCATGTCCCAAGAATTAATCGTATGCAGGGACTCTCTTGTTATTATCATAGGAATCTGGAGTCTTTGTTTGGTAGGATCATGGGTCAGATCGAAAAGGGACGCCATAGGGTTCTGAAAGGAGTTTTAAAGGTAGAGGCAGAAGCACTGGTATGTCAAGAGGAAATCTTGAGTTCGTAAGCGTGCAAGGTCGTGCAGCATCTTCATCCCTTATCCAGTCTAATAGTCTAGGGAACAAACGACCTTTCATCGCGAGCGGTACCTACCCATACTTCTTATGTCCCTGTTAAGAGGGGACCATGAAGAGTGAAGAAGGACCAAAGGGAATGGAACGGCCAGCTCTGTTTATTTGACAATGGACTGACAGCTTCTATTTGCCCGTATCGACCGAAACAAATGTCCCCTGATCCTGCGATAATCGAGCAGCAAAGAACGTGCGAAGGAAAGGTCCTTTGCTTCCTGTGGTCCTGATGTATGAGATCAGGCCGAAGACTGTCTTTTTACCATTTTGTCTCTGCTCACCTGTCACCTTTATCTCATGACTATTTTTTTCTGCTTGGTCATACTTATCGCATTGTGGCTAATTTTTTCGAATTTATGCACCAATGTCTTTTTTATGATCCTACTGTGATAGCTACTGATGCGATCATTTAACAATTTTACTTTTTACTCATCCACCCTTATATGTTTCGGAAACAATATTTTTAGACACGGAATATTTTGACGTGTTGGACTTAACTAATTGACTTAAAGTTCATGAGAAAAATTAAGTATCGTATGTGAACAAAGTAATGATAAGTGCAGATCGACGGTCGAAACTTTCAATTTCAAAATGACGTGTCTCTAACGGAAAATTCGTTTGCTATAATATTTGTATGTGCAAGCTAGAGTAAAGGAGGCTCATTCCTTTAGGAAGGGAAGACGAAATACATCTTCTCCGATGGTACCGCTCAGCTAATGATAATTACGAATATGGGGACTTTGGAAAGACGTAGGAGGGTGGAAAACGTTCCTTCGAGCGAGCGAGGAAGAGGGTAGTAATAAGGGAGTAGTGGAGCCCCGATAAATCCAGCGGCCCTCAGGATTTGTAAATTATACCTTGTCAATACTGAGACCCGGTAAATAAATGAGCTCGTATCCACGCATGGCGTATAGTGCCATGAGTACGTTAGAGTTGATACAGAAATCTTTTTTAGACGCTTTAGGTACCGTAGACGCTTGAAAATCACATAGCGTATTAGAGACTAAGTTTGTATTGTGAATTCAAGACTACAGATTAGATATTCTGGATAGTTATTTCTTCGTAATTATCGGATGACAAAATCTGTTAAATAGTATCTGTTAAAGTCTGATTCACCTGATTAATTAGGGTGCATTGAAGACGTCTAAGCATAACAATAAAATATACGTTATCTGATACAAATCATTCAGTGAAACCTATATATTAGAATAAGAATATTTCGTATGGTTACGGAACTGTCTATTTATTTTCTAACGTCATACTTGTTTTATTGCCTTGAAGTTGTGTCTAGGACGTGCTCCTAGCAACACGACTCCTTAATGATTAACGGATGATAATTGATGTTTTATTATAAGTCTGGAAACAGGCCAAGACTTCGTTAATATACGTGCCAGCCTCGGGGCTATCAGAACCATAGCGGCACACGGTTTTCGAGGTATATTTTCGGGAAAATTACGGGGTTTCGAGCCCTCGGACACGCCTGGGACACGGTTACGCACTCGTCCATTCCCCGCTTCCGGTAGGATCTCCCTTCCGTTATACGTCTTTTGTCGAGTCACAGGTTTATAGACGTTAATGCACGCCTCAATGGAAATGCACTCGGCTCTAACTTTGCCTTCGAGATTTCCCACTGCAACAGGATAGCTCAATAAGTAAGTTTAGTTAATGAATTAATACATTCGATATAAAGGCGATAACGATTCGATTACCTACATCATCTTTTTACGAACACTATTTTTTATTAATTTAATATAAACGTGTTAACATTCCTGGATGACCAAATGGAAAATTATTTAAACAATTGACGTTGCACAGTTCTAGTTAAAAATATTTATAAATACTTTGAATACACTAATAGCCAATGGTATTTAGTTTAATGTACACACGGGAGTTGAAATTCGGAATGGATGGTCGAATTGAATAATTTCTCCGTGTTTACTACTAATATTATTATGGTTTAGTTACCACAGAGCAACTGTTATCGAACAGCTACATTAAGAGAAAACCACACGCGTGTTTGTAATACGTCAAACATACATTACACATATTGCCTGACACGTCATATTTGTGACTGATAAGATTATTACTTTTTAGTGCAGAAAACAGTCTGCCACGGCCTTTGGAGCAGTACAGTTTGAAAATGTGAAAATTGGACGAAGTATTGAATTCTGTCAATAAACGGTGTACGATTATTTTGGAAATACAAATAAAATTCTCAAATGTGCGTTAATCTATACTTTATCATAAATGGAATAGTGGTGTTTGGGAAAAGTTTGTGTGGGAAAGACTAGTGAAAAATATCACTGCAGAAAATTGAAATGATTTCAATGGCAGCCAATGTCTGATTAGTGTAAATTTGAGTAATAGTGTAAATTTTTGCAAACAAATCACGTTCACTCTTAATACTTCTATGTTTATACGAAAACTCAAAAGATACAAACACAATGCCAATATGAAATATGTCATTATAAATGTTTCTCAAAGCATGTATAACATGTATGTTTATAAACTTGGTCAACATCAAAATTTTGTAGTATTTTCTTTGTTCAATCCCCTATCTTCTTAAATTCATTATACTATATTACAAAGGATATGAGGTATTAGAGGTGATATTGCAAAAATATTTTGCGATAAGAATGTCTTGCTTCTTTACAACCAAGTCGTACGTGTGATCAGTAATGCCAACTATACATATAAAGTAGTGAATCACTTCCATATTTAAAAAGTTATACAGTCATTTCGGGAACACAGTGAATTTTATTCATAATAGTCGAATTGATTTATGATTTATATTGCGTTCAAATAATTGACAACGAGTCCATATAAATGTGGTGTAAAGGTACTAAAAGCAAATGAACAATATTTGTTGTTTTTCTGAAGTAAAGTATTTTGTTGGTCGAGTTTTTTGAACGCCGTAAAATGAAGTATTCGAAATATCATGAAAAATGCTGTATGCTACTTACAAAGTTGATTAGTAAACAAATTTGCGCAAAAGGGCTACGTTATATAGAATATCGTAAATAATATTGTGGTGGTATCACCACGGCATTGCAGTATAAAAGTAACTAATAGCCAATTAGTATATCTCTTTCGAGATAATTTTTAAATTGTTCAAAAAGAAACCACTTAGTTTGAGTTGTGTATTGACTGTTGATTATAATTAACAAATTGACTCCTACGAATCGATATAAAATAAGTATCGCAGATTTACAATTTCATCAGAAGTTATTTTAAACCTTTGAAATATTTCCAATAACTGAAATTCTAGTGTAGTGAATAAATTTATAGCATACTATATATTTATCAAATATATTCGATAAATTGAGTGAATAAACGAAGTACGATTGTGACAAATAAAAATATATAATCAAAATATAACAACGATATAGTTTAATGCTAGGATATCCTTTTCGCATTTTATTCTGACGACCTTAATATATTCGCGACGTCAATCTCTGCATACACTAAAAATAACTATCATATGTATTAAGGCGGAACATTGAAATATATAAGATTGATATAAAATGATCGATAGAATTCAATTATCGTTGATATTCCCATGCAACTCTAAAAATGTTAAACAAAGTGTACATGCACTTTGTATGAACCTATCCATTCAGAGGAGAACAAAAAGATACTTCCCTGCAATTACAAAGAAAACCTTTTTACAGGTACACAAAGAGGAAAAGATCTTGCAATGGACAGACAGTAGAGGCAGACGGAACGTGACACGTGTCTGCACGCTTTCGCACGCACAGTACGCCTCTCACGCCATCACGCAACCACTTTCCTCATGCGTACTCTTCATGGTTCAAACGTTCCATATGCCAAGTGGCAGAAAAAGATGGAAACCATCGGACAGAATAAAGGAAACGTGAATGACGGAGACTGACAATTGGAAGAGGCAGTAAAAGGTAAGCTAAAAGAACGAAGCTCAAAAAAGCATACGAAGAAAAGGTACGAAAAAGAAATTGAAGAAAAAGAAATTTAAAAAAAAATAGAAGAAAGGGAAAAGGAAGAAGAAAATTGTGCGGTTTTCGTTTACGGAGTCACAGCAGGTTTGCGAGGTCGTTAATTTTCGGAGCACCAGTGCGCCGGGTATAGGTGCCAAGTCAGTCGGCGTGGCGGTGGCGGCGGTGGCGGCGGCGTCTCTAGCTCCGAGCTGGAGTTATCGTAATCGTTAACGAGGCTCCTGTCAGCGCCGTAAGATACCCGGGGGTCCCTCACTATTAACCTTCCACTAACAAAGGTATTGCCACATCTTCACCGTTCTTGGCATCAGTCTACCCGCAATTCTTTTGGCTTATTTATATGCATAACTCAGGAAAGGTGTTATCCAAATTTCACGCTCAATTTCCTTATGAATGAACATTTAAGCTGTCTTTAGCCGCCATAATCTCGGAATATAGATTTTTCCACCTTTCACCGAGAATCGATTGATTTCCACGCTTGTTACGAATATTTTGAAAGAAAAAGTTGACAGACTTTAAGACACATTTTTTTTTGTTGGTTACATAATTATTATTCTCAATCGAGAATATACAATTAAATTAAGATTCATTAAATTTATATTTCATTAATTCCAACGATCGCCTCAAACTAATATAATTAATAAATTTCAATAATAATAATAATATTCTAGTAACGTCCAACAGTATAGTTAATCTATAAAAAATGATCTATATATGTCAACGTATCTAAAATTAATATACAAGAAAATATATATATCCATATATTGTAGAGGTGTTTGGCATAGAAAATAAAATTCCCATCATTAATTTTTTTTCAACAAAAAGTATATTATACAACTATTGTCCCAGTTTAAACTTAATCCACTCTGCCACGAACGGAACTTTAATAGAAAGACCCATGAGTTCGTTCTACCGCATTCTGCAACAGGTGATTAAAGTATATAAAATGTACCCGGTGTACCAGAAGAATGAAAGGTAAGAACCGTACAGCAGATTAGAACGTTTTAATAGTGGGGATAGGACTGCTATTCGTAAAGTGCAGTAAGAAAAAGGGTTACGGCTCACGAAGTAGTCAGTCTGCCACGAACCGTCTTATAAAGGCCAGGTAGGATAGAAAATACATGATACTTGGAAGCAGGAGTGAGCTAGGTATTCGTCGTGATCGCTGACGCGGCATGAGATCCTCTCTAAAACAATAACAGCATCTACAGCAGGAAAAGAGAAGGAGAGAGGGAGGCGGGTGACATAGAGAAAAAACTAGATAGAGATAATAATAGATACTCCAAAGACTTTTACGAAAGAAAGTTAGCACGATTCAAGTATAAACAGATTTTTCTTTGTAATTCGTCAACATTATTATCTTTATACTTTCTATAATTTCCTTGTGCAATAAACTACCCGTAGTCGTCTATTTAGTGGTTTGACCCTCTGTCTGGATCAATTTGACATACACGCCATATTCAATGTTGACCAATACTTGAATGCACCAGAATTTCATAAGATATGAGTAGGACTAGCATGATGTTCAGATACGTTGGCATTCATTAGAAATTTTCAAATCGGATAGAGCAAAGTTTTCGTTTGGATGGGAAAATATTAACCTACGTGGCATCAAAAAAGAATGCGCTAAGGAAGGACGTCTAGGAAGGGTATCGAATAGTTTGGATAAATTTATGGTGGTCGAGGCGGGTTAACTCTGTAGAGACCTATCAATCTTGTGGTCAACGATCATTCTGTGGCACAGATGTTATCCGGACAAGAAAGCCACCTGTAGAATAGCACGTGTTCGTTCTGCTGCCATTATTATAACGAGACTTCGTATCTTTCCATTTTACAAAAATAATAATGATTACTATTTAAGTCACCATATGGTATCGATCGCCGCGAATGTACGAAACGGAATCGTGCGATATTCAGCAATAATTCTTACGTATCAGATAGATACTGGACAAAACTTTTTTAAAAAATTGAATACATATATTATTTCTAAATGATGCACAGAGTAAGTGTCTGCCATGAAATTGGCAGAAAACAAATGTGTGTCATTGAACTCTCGCATAAATGAGTTAGTTACGTTTACGAGCCGCAAAGGGCAGTTCGGTTTATTGATAATTGAAAGCATAAAGGCTGACTAACTGGTAGGGCTGGTTAGCTCATAGCCTTTTTTAATCACACTCTTATTAAGCGCAGCATTGCACCGCAAGTGGCAATAAAGGAACGATCGTAAATCAGAATGCGAAAATGATCTTACTTGGCTCTTGTTAGGAGGGCTGCGGTGCACCATTGCACTCACATATCCTGTTAGGAATATCTTCGACGTTATTGGAGCAAAGTAGCTTCAATAGTTCGCGATCTAGCTTAGAAAGTATAACAGTCGATCGTCGTCCTGAAACAAGAAAGTGTGGGACTGCCTTTTGTTCTACAGGTAAAGTCAGCGACGAGAGGTCGATGGTCTCATGGTTTCCGCGTTACTTTCTACCACAGAATTGTTGAGTAAACTGAAGACGTCGAAATACCCGTGAGGGCTATAACGGAAAGAAAGTCAGGCAAAGTTCATAGGTGCATAATTGGTTGTAGCAAAATCTTCAAAATGACTTAATGGCCAATAACGCAACGACTTACAGTTATTCTAATGGCTTTTCTATAGTGTGAATTATTAGTTTCCACCAGTTCAGGAGGCCCCGTAGCGCTGGCAACATTATTACAATAACATCCAGGACCTGCCGTGGCCAAGCGCGTTAAACTGCATAATTAGCCAGTGCTTTCCCGCAGGTCCACAGAGCCATGGGGTCCCATGGCATATTCAGGGATCGGCACCTACTGGCTATCGGACCCCCTGCTCTTGGCAGGGGGTAGCCCGACTCTATAGGGAACCACTTAACGGAGCCTCGCTTCGTGCCATAACGTTAATACAATATGCCCGATCGTTTTACACCCCGAGTGAGAATGCTTATTAGATTCGTAAACGACTAGAAGATTGAGCTTGAAGATGAGGATGAGGTTCAACTCTCGTGGAAGCCACTGTAATACATTACCATATCAACATCTACAAAGCATGAGAATCCATCTTTCAAGTATTAACTAAATTCTACTCGTTTGCAAAACAACTATAGATTCTATTCTTACCTAACAGCTAAAGTACCTGAATTGATAATTTTCATAACTAGTACAAATTTCAAGTTAACATTCATTGCCAACCTTACGTTAGTACTGAAAATTATCAAAGGTAGTCCACACGTAGAGAATAGGAAAATGGAGATAGTCAAGATGTTGATAGCGGAGAAAGTGAAAACGTGCCCGAGGCGAAGAACTGGAGCCCTTATTTCTGTAGATTATAACTATAATGATATCTTCTTACATCAGTGAGAATATATCCTAAATGTAACATCTTGTCTCGTGTTCGAGGGTGGAAGTTAAAGTGTAGTCGTAGGAGTTGCGTAAAAAAGGCAACTAGGGTCTTGTTCGTATTCCTGGAGTTCACCGCTATGTATAACGTAGAGCAAGTAGAGGATCAAGCAGTGGAGAACATCCGTATGTATGCAGAGCATAGAGTCGGATGAGCCACTGTAAGGGCCCAGAGAGTGTACCTGTCTTGTTTTTATAGGCGTGCTGGAACGTCGGGCCCCGAAGGTGTTCAGGAGTGGGGTCCAGGGCAAGCAAGCAGCACAGTGGGGCCGGTAGAAGAGGAGAAATTCAGTAGAGCTCACACTATGGTACGGAGTGAGGTGAAGGGACGTGAATCATGGGAGCGTGGAAGGTCGCGCGGTGAGGGAAGGGAATTATTCTAGTAGCGGGCCCAGGCTTGGGCCCAACGGCCAACCGGCCTACCGGATCAGTTCTCGGAGAACCGTGCCAGCTAGCGGAGCCGGGAAATCTTTTTGTAACCGACGCGTGCGCGTTCGTGTCCGCGTTTTTAAAAGTAGGAATTTGAAGAGTCCTAGTTCGAGCGAATTTACAGTGTATCTGCGTGTGAGATTAGCCCCGACAAGAGCGGGCCTCGTGAGGGGATTACCATTTGGATTATAGAGCAACGTGGGAGATTGGCGATCCTTTTCCGTGACAATAACGGATGAAGTGGAAGTGTGTGAAGGCCTGAATAAGTTCCCAGTGATGAGCGATGTGAGATTACGATTATTAAGGGCCTTAGGACCCCCTTAATTTCCTATCCTCTTCGAAATACGTATATTTTAATACTTAGATGTTTAATGATAAATTACTTGTGATCAGTGCAAAATAGTGACGATACGTGCATGGGACTATAAAGTGTGCAAAGATGCAGGGCAGCCCTGCCTTCTTCGCCATATTGCTCGGAACGATATTCGGGGTCCTCGGGGCCTCTCTAAGTAAGGCCCTTAGATACAAAGCACCGGACGAGTGCAAGTGGGTATCGACTGGTGACGCGGAGGACGACGTATCTCTAGTCTGTCGACTCAGGACGATCAACAGCGAGCTGGAGAACACGAATTTCAGCGTTATCCAACCTCAACACACAGTTCGATTGCGATTAGAATGCAGCGACGCACTCTTCTATCAGAGTTCTCTGAGTGCCGGAAGCTTTCGGCCTCTTGTTGAGTTACGCGAACTCATTATAGAGTACTGTAAAATCGGCAATTTGTCTGACGATGCATTCAAGGGTCTTAAGGAACTTCGAAACCTCACCGTGCGCACGCACAACACCGATTGGTCCGCCATGGCACTCGACGTATCCTCGAGAGCCTTCACCGAGGAACTCTCACAACTCGAGAGACTTGATCTTGGCGAGAACAATATGTGGACACTTCCGGAGGGTGTATTATGTCCCTTGACAAATCTTGAAGTACTTAATCTAACGAGAAATCGCTTGAGGGAGGTGAATAGCTTCAGATTTAATGCCGAAGCAAGATGTGCCGCTGGACTTCGCGAACTTGATCTCAGTAATAACAGTGTCGAGTCGCTACCTACGGCTGCATTTTCTGGCCTGACCAGATTACACACTCTAGACATTCGTAGCAACGCCATTACCTTCTTGGCCGACAGAGCATTCGAGGCTCTCAGTTCCCTCGCCGTGTTACGATTATCCGATAACCGTTTGGCTAGTCTACCACCTGAACTTTTTAGCGACTCCAGGAGCATACAGGAGATTCATCTCAGGAATAATAGTTTGAACGTGTTGCCTCCTGGTCTGTTTAGCGAACTATCGCAGTTGCTTGTACTGGACTTGTCTAAAAATGAATTGACTGCCGAATGGGTGAATGCTGCTACGTTCACCGGTTTGGTACGGCTGGTCGTTTTAGATCTGTCCGGCAATCGAATTGGCAGATTGGAACCAGCTGTCTTCAGGGATCTTTACAGTCTACAAATTTTGCGTCTACAAGGCAACCTACTGGATAATCTACCTGAGAATACATTCTCGGCACTTTATAATCTTCATACCCTTGTGCTCAGTGATAATCGATTGACTGTCATCGATGCGGCTACCTTGAGTGGACTCTACGTACTGAGCTTACTCTCCCTAGATAATAACCGACTGAATAGCCTCCATCCCAATTCGTTGAAGAACGCCTCATCTCTGCAGGATCTTCATTTGAACGGAAATCGACTTACTTCAATACCGGAAGCACTAAAGGCTACTCCATTACTGCGTACGTTAGATCTTGGGGAGAATCTCATCACAGAAATACCGCATGGCACGTTTGATCACGTACCTCAACTGTACGGATTGCGATTAACTGAGAATCATATTGGTAATCTGACTAAGGGTATCTTTGACAAGATCGTTGATCTGAAGATACTGAATCTTTCGAGGAACCGGATACAATACATAGAGCCATTCACCTTCGATTCTAACATAAATCTCCAAGCTATCCGATTAGATGGCAATCATTTGACAGACATTACCGAATTATTCAGTAGTCTGCCAAATCTAGTCTGGCTGAATGTCAGTGATAATAAACTGAAATGGTTCGATTACGCAATGATACCGACTGGACTTCAATGGCTGGATATACACTCGAACGAGATCAGTGAACTCGGTAATTACTTTGAAATCGAGTCGCAGCTTCAACTTGGTACGTTCGATGCGAGTGATAATAAACTCACGGAAATAACCGGAAGTGCTATCCCTATGAGTGTTGAACTGTTGTATTTGAATGACAACTTAATATCTAAAGTACAGAGCTATGCGTTCTTCAAGAAACCAAATCTAACCCGCGTCGATTTGAAGGGAAACCGTATTCGAAATCTTGAGCCGTACTCCTTGAGAATCAGCGCAGTGCCTCCGCAAAAACCACTTCCGGAGTTTTATATCGGCGAAAATCAATATCTCTGCGACTGCACCATGGAATGGCTGCAAAGTGTCAATAAACGTTCTCAAAATAGAATACAGCCAAAAGTAATGGACTTGGAAAGTATTTACTGCAAATTACTCTACGATCGAGAGCGTGTGTTCATACCATTGGTAGAAGCTTCGCACTCCCAATTTCTCTGCAAGTACGAAGCACACTGTTTTGCCCTATGCCACTGCTGTGACTTTGATGCGTGTGATTGTGAAATGACGTGCCCTTCAAACTGTACCTGCTACCATGATCAATCATGGTCCGCGAATGTCGTGGATTGCTCTACCGGTGGACATATTGGCAAATTACCCGAACAAATTCCAATGGACGCTACCAAATTATACCTGGATGGGAATGACCTAAAATCTGTTTCTAGTCATGCTTTCATTGGACGTAAAAGACTCAAAATGTTATTTCTGAATGCTTCCAACATAGAGATTGTGCAAAATCGTTCGTTCAACGGTTTACGTGACTTGGAGGATCTTCATCTTCAAGACAATAGAATTCGCGAGCTTCGCGGCCACGAATTCGAAGGACTCGACGCACTGAAGACCCTTTATCTGCAGCGCAACAAACTCAGCGCTATTGCGAATAACACCTTCACACCGCTCAGATCATTGGAGACACTACGATTGGATTCAAATCATCTCTCGATAGTATCAGTGTGGTTATTACCACGCAGAATAGATGTGACTTTGTCTGATAATCCCTGGTCATGCGAGTGTGACTATTTACAGATTTATCGCGAGTGGGTGCTTAGTGGTGTAACTAAAATAACCGACACTACTGAACTCCGATGTGTCTTTAACATAACTGAGTTCGAGGCATATGGAGATGAAGTGTTCAACGACGACGAGTTTGGTTTCTCCATTACTGCCAAAAGTACGATGAGTAACAATACAGCTTGCCGTGGCTTGGCCAGTATCGAGAACAGTATCCATGGAAACCTGACCAAAACCATAATCGAACGTCAAGCATTGCAGGATTATCTACCACTTTTGATAGCCACGTTAGCCGCATTCCTAATCGCAATGCTGCTGTGCACGTTAGCCTTTATATTCCGCCAGGAACTTCGTGTTTGGTTCCACTCGCGTTTTGGTGTTCGAATTTTCTACAGAAACACGGAAGCCGATCGTGACGATCGTGATAAACTCTTCGACGCTTTTGTCAGCTATAGCTCGAAGGACGAAGCATTTGTGGCCGAAGAATTAGCGCCCGTCTTGGAAATGGGAAATCCGTCTTACAAACTGTGTCTACACTATCGTGATTTTCCAGTGGGCAGTTTTATAGCCGACACTATCGTCCAAGCCGTGGAATCATCCCGTAGGACGATAATGGTGCTTTCGGAGAATTTTATCAAGTCTGAATGGTGCAGATTTGAGTTTAAGTCGGCGCATCATCAAGTTCTTAGGGATCGTAGACGTCGGTTGATCCTGGTGCTGGTGGGCGATGTGCCACAAAGAGACTTGGATCCTGACATAAGACTTTACCTGAAGACAAATACGTATCTACAGTGGGGCGATAAGTTGTTTTGGGAAAAATTACGATTCGCCTTGCCTGATGTGCCGAACAATCAACGTGCTACGCAGAGGAGACAACCACCGCCAGTCCGACGGCAGCACAACAACAGGACGTCAAATGGACCGCGTACGGTTGCTGTTCACATATAAAAAGTGATATACATAGCGTGTTAAGTGAAAATCTAACGTGTAGTACGATGGAATATGGTGAAAGTGTGAATTTCCTCTTGTGGATCAAAAAAATATGTGAAGGCTGATTAAAGGAATTAAAATGATTCTCTTGTTAACCGTGCAATAGGCGAACCAGTGTATATAGACAAGAGTGATACTCGTAAATACTCATGGATCGTTGATAAACGATTTATATAAACAATAAAATATTTAAAAAATGATAAAATCGTGCATGACACGTTAACAGGTACATGTAAATATAATTGAGTAGACACATAGAGCGAATAACTGAAAAGTGTAATCCTTTGAACATTTTTCTCTTGCGCTAACGAAAAGAGATTGAAAAAGGATATTTCGAATGTTTCTGTACATTTGCGAGCGAGGAAAAAATAATTTCTCAAGTAGATAGACTAAATCGTTGTAAATAATTTGTACACTGAGATTTCATGTTGGTGGGCATCGCCTTCGTTACCTGCAAGAAATCGATCACTTATATATTTTCTCTTAATTTTCGTTCTCCTGAAATCATTCTTTCTCGAGAACCTATCGAGGTCTAAATCCTCACGATCATGCCCGGTCAGACATCCATCAACCTTTTTCATTCAGTTTATTTTTTTTCGCTCGATTCCACGCAATGCAATGAACTGATTGACTGGTTAATAGTTTTTTAGAGCCATTTCGATCAAAATTAATAATTGTAATGAGTAAAACTCATTTTTTTGTTTTTATGAAGTATATATACTGTTTTAACTATGCTGGATAGTTAATTGCATGCATGTTCGTGAATGAGATTTATGGTTCAAAGTGCTCGATCGGAATAATTTATTGAGGACAAGTCAAAATTGAAAACCTGCCACAAGAACTGCCTTGTACGCAGCTTCCGGTGAGTCTATGTACTCACAGTGATATCATTTCCTTAATACTTTGACAAGCGCTATATCGTACTGTATTTATTCAGAGGCGATTCCAAAAATACTAAAAGAAATGCTCATATTTTTGAGGGCGTTCAAACCACGAATGATATAAATCAATCTTGTCTATTGTCTCTATACTTTTCTTTATTTTTGTAAAGTAGCGCATTAATATTTTATTTATTTCGCACAAAATGTTCAAAGACTTTATACGGGATTAGTACCGAACGATTTTTATTAAAAAATTTGTTCTGCCATCCTTACCATTTTTTATATCTGTCATGTTGGAACTTACATTCACGATCGACTCCACGAAGATGACACTCTTATATTTTTTTAATAAAAAATTGTATAAAACGTATGAAACATCGTTCTAAAATTATCGGTATATTTCGTATAAAGTCTTTACTCGAATTCAACAGTCCTTTTCATATTTTTGTATTTTTTAAAAAGTTTCGTATGAAATTTATTTTTACTCTCATATGACTGTTGCAAAATTTTAAGAATAGGACTGTGAAATTCGAATATGAAAAAGTAAAGGATGCTCGTATGAATCGCAAATCGACGGTGGCGTCCGTGTCGAATTTCCGCGAAATTTCACGTGATGGACCGCGCATCGCCGCTCCGTATTGTGTATGTAAGTATACGTATTTACAGAAAATTATTTTTGCGTATTTTCCGGCGATCAGGGAAAGCTCTAATTATAATGCAAAGAAAGCCCAATTATGACTGATGAATAAAATTCTGTTTCTATGTTCTTAAATAATGCATCATCATTTCTCACCTATGCCACACGATCATGCTATCGACAAAAAACAGCAAACCGGTAACATTATTCAGAAATAATCAGTTTTTGTATATAAACATCGTAAATTTCGAAACTTTGTAAATCTTATGGGAATCACTTAGCATAACCGGTACACGAATTTAAAAAGATACGCCAGTGCAAATGAAAGGTGATAAAATATGTTGACAAAGGCAGAAATTCATTCACATAAACGTACAACATAGGGAATGTGTGCAATTTCTTAAACATTATCATGTTCATTAACCGGTTACAGAAATTGAATTAACTCAGGATCACAAATCAAGAATTAAGCAACAATTCGTATTTTTCCCACCCACCTTGCCTTACGTAAAAACATACAAAAAGAATTACATAACAAAGTACTATTAGAAGATATTAAAAATTATGTGGCAAGCAATAGGTTTCTAAATAATTAAAAATTGCCTGATAATATCTTTCCATATAAGTTTTACCGTGTGACTCTGTTAGCCCGAGTAAAGTTTTAACGGAGTAAAATGTTATTCACAGAATAGTTTATAGTTTCATTCGATATCTCGGTTAATTTCACGGGCTTATGGTGTATAAGTTAAGGTATCATTGACACTGGTCATATACTGTAAGTAATATGATTAGATGACTAGGAAATAAATAAGCGACAGGTTTTACCGAATATGATAATAGGTAATAAAAATAAGTGAGGACAAGAGAGAGTAAGAGAGAGATAGAAAAAGAAGAAGCGAGAGTGACTAGAAGGTTAGAGAAAATTTAAAAAAGAAAAGGAAAACATTGGATAAATAAGAAACACAAGGTAAGTGGCATCCTGTGACTATGCCACCTTGTTCCTCTTATATAGCTATTGTGTAGCTTTTATGGAGAAACGCAACCAACCGGCACAATTTCTCTCATACATCCCGACTTAAGGTCCCTTTTACTCCTCCAGATAATTCGATCGTGAGTACCGAACTCATGTAACCATTTTTATGTGGGCAGAATAACTCGATCGTAGAGAATTGATTCGGATCGATATCTTACATTTCTTTAATGCAGTGTACTTTTAAAAATCGTTAAATGAAATTCTTATTGAAGTTCGAAATGGACATTTTCATGGACACTCGGTATAATTGAAATGATCGTGGTAAACATTGTCTTCAGAGAAGTATAGTTATTTTCTCATTGAATTAGTAACAGCTGTAATAGATATTCGCTGTAAGGTTCTGTTTTTATAGGACAAGTTTCCTTAAGGAACAAGAGATTTTCCAGGAAAAGTAAGTTAGATGAGAAAAATAAATTGTCCATGACAGTGACACTTGCTACTAAATATATCGCTTCTATTTACACGTGCAATAAAATATGTGACGTATTCAATTGCAGGTGCAGTCAGTTTTTAAATTTTGTTAAATACAGTTCATAAACATTATTTCTCAGTAAGTAAATTTACAACGTGAACCACTGTTATTTTTCTCGAGAAAAGGTTTTATCGTTATGAATTTTGATCGTCATGTCTATGCATTTGTACTAGCTATTGCACGAAGGATAT
Source organism: Syrista parreyssii (assembly GCA_030142615.1). Classification (NCBI taxonomy): domain Eukaryota; kingdom Metazoa; phylum Arthropoda; class Insecta; order Hymenoptera; family Cephidae; genus Syrista; species Syrista parreyssii. The sequence continues at coordinate 176,550 of JARQTG010000224.1, forward strand.
AGTATATAATTATTGTTGTTTCTTAGTGGGAGCTGGAACCCTTATTCCATACCGAGTATAATTCCCTTTTGTCAGCTTCTGCAACTTTGCAAGACTATACTGGTACGAGACCTGGGTAACGTGTTTTTTGATTGTGTTGCTGGTGGACGTTTACGAGTTACAAAGCTTACGCAGGCGGAATCCAACTATTCGTTAATGATTTAATAATTGGTATTAAACGTGTGGCTAAAGTCGTTAAGGAATTTACATACAGTAACGTAATGTGGCAATAAAAATCGTCGCTAATTTTCTATATTGCTATATCCACATTCCTGAGAAATTTAATGTTCGCCAGTGAAATATACCTGTCCCGGTTTTGAAGGAGCATTACAGTCACATCGAAAGACAACCATTTCTGATAATCATACGGAACATACGGAACGAGTAACATAAATATTATAGGCCTTAAATTACCATTAGAATTTCTGTACCAATTACACGGCATATTTTTCGACACAGAACATTCTTATGATACTCGTTATATGCGCGGACTCTCTACAGTGTAGATATTTATGAACTTTTAGTTAGATTTGTGCACTTTAACGATTATTTTATGTGGGACTAGCAGAATGTTATGGGATCACAATTATCGTTTGGATTACGTATGTGTCATTCGTATTGAGTAGGTAGAATATCCAAATAAGGAATATTTTAAAGAAATATGAAATTGGAACGTATCGCAGAATAACGAATTTCAACGCATTTCAATACAAAGTAACATAGTTTCCGTGCACTGCCGCCAACCGGGCAATTTGCAGACTGGCACGAAGTGTTAACTCGCTAAGCAAATTAATTAGCATGCTGCACTTATGAGGCCGGATCGACCGATGCAGCCCTCCGATACTGCGTCCCAAGTGCCGTCCGCCGTGGTAGTAATTAGTTCGTGCAACCTGTACAATTCGCTACCGTTTCTTCCACTTCACGAAGTGGCCCACCAACTACCCACGCGTATCGTGCTAAAGAAGAATTCTCCTCCGGAAAACATCGCATTTTTTGTTCTACCGTGTATCTTAACTATGGACAATTATATGTAAAGCAAATGGAGGAAGTATTCAGACTGGAATTATTACGTGCTTGTTAATTCATGATGCTTTAGTTATTTTTAGATAACACCAAATTTCTCAATAATTATAAGTAGAAGAAATGAATAATGATGATTTTGAAAAATTGTAACTAGGATTTTAAACTGTTAAAATTGTTAACTAGTTTGAATTTTTCAAAGTGATAATTTTAGTTGAACAGTCGTAAGTGTGTTAAAAATAGATTTTCTACCGTTGTTTGGAAAATGGTAACCTTGAAGAGTGGAAATAGTCGGTTGTTGTCATTTTTTAAAACTGATACTAATTTATTATGGAGTTAAATGATTTTCGAGTGTGCAGATCATTTTTCATGCAATCCTATGTATTGTCTATTTAAATATTTTCAATATTTTTAACGTTACTTAGACTTTTCTACATGTTTACCAAACACTTGTATTACTTAGAAAATACAGATAAATTTAGGTTTCTGTATGTGATTCACGAAGCAGCTAAATGAACGCACACAAAAGATCATGCCGATGGAAAAATACCTTGGATGTAAACAAAAACTTCGCTCAATACAGGGAGGGTCTAAGACATTAAAAAATCCCGTTATTATTGTTCCACTTACGAAAGAGATTAAATTAAATAAGGGAGATACGAACTTATCTTTATTACAATGATTAGACTAATAAAATAAAATGAATTATTAAAATACTAAAAATGAATTAACATTTCGTAGTAAATCATTATTACAACAAATAAAATTAGTAACCATCCACTATAAATGTACGGTCTCACAGACATCACTAATTTCATGTTTACCCCTCTTGTCAAATTTGTTTCTACGTAAATTTTCAATCAAATAAAAAAACCTATTAGATAATTATTAATTGATAATTTGACATTAATTTAGTTTAAACTAAGAAGAGAGCGACGTAAAACTCTAATTTGAGCTATTCTATTCATTATAATGGCCTCCCAATCCGGTTCTACAGATTGAGGTCTCGCAGACGTCGCCTTGTAAAGTGTATTCCTAAAGTCGAACCTATGTAATTAAGGGTTAATGTAATAATGACAATAAAAAATATTAAATAATACTCATAAACATATATTCGCGATAAAAACATCAACTCAATATGAACACGATTGAACAATTCTGTTAATCGAGGCAGTGTGACTTTATTAAATAAACGAAGGAATGTGAAGCTTATGACGTTAATAATGCTATGAGGTTGACTTTCAATTCTTTAATGATGCCACACTGCTCTGATTGATGAAATCACTGATTTGCGGCCCTCGTCAGCTGATGCGTTTGCCCTGAATATACCTGCACAATATATTTGCTGTAGCAACAGTAGAATCAATGTAAAATTCAATTGAATAATTTATTCAAATGTGATTTAGTAGGTGCGTGTATCAGATATTAGACACCAAAAGGATTTCTAATGTTGTGTAATTAGTATTACTTAATTTTCTTTAGTGCAATTTTGAAAATAACAATTTAGTAGATATAGTAATGAATAACTATCGAATGTTAGTTTTTAATATGCTTTAACCCTGTGCACTCGAAATTTCCCCATTTTTCATATGTTTTGGTGACTGAAAGGAGACATACGAGCGCAAAGGGTTAAGATATAATTTTAATTTAATATTCTAATGATTATAATAAGAGTAAATCCTTGGTACCCTCATATAATTTCAATACTTTCGGAGGTGGAACAATAACGAAGAATTTATTTCTTGAATATTTTAGACATACCCTGCTCCTGTATTTGGGAAAATTTTTGCTTTCGTCAAATGTGTTTATGATCGGAGTTTCACCACATATTATTAATTTTGATCCAACAGTTTGTTGAGAAAATAGTTAGGAACCATAAAAGTAATTTCTGATTACGCTTCGAATAATAATAAGAACAACGTACAAATACAAACATAAATGTGCAATCTTGATCATTCGGGTTAGATCTTTCAAATTGCTACAAAGGATAGTTAGATGTATCAAGTAGATGACAATAGCGAGGAGAAACATAAAGCAATCAACAAACACAGGGAGGAATGCGTAAACATCAGGGACCACGACGAGAAATATTCTGTAGCGACAATCAATGAAGTTTCCTGCCTTCGAATAAAAGTTGTGGTATAAAAGAAAGTAAAGATCTTTTTACAATGCGCAGTTAATATACGATTAAAAAAAATAATATTAACTATAGTATGCAAATAGAATTTACTGAAAATTTTACACTACCGAGAAAAATGTAAGTACGAATCAAAATCCTTGAAAATGTATGTCAAGCTGTGAGGAAAACTCAAGCGTCCACTGCCATCAGTGCCATCTAGTGGCGACTCAGGGAAAAGGACAGTACGAATATGATAAAAACGATGACGAAGTTGAAAAGCTTAAATGTATAAATTAAGTGCCTTATAACTTTCGACTGCGAGGATCAATTTAAATAATTTTCCACTTGCTCGATTCGTTAGAGTCGCGTTATGGCGAGTATTTCATATAAAAAGTTCTTCGGATGTTGAATAAGTTTTTAGATATTTGATGCTTTTCTTAAAAATAAGATTTCCTCCAAGTATACGTGACTATAGCTAAGCCTCTTGCACTTAAAGCAAAATTCGACCAAGTGTTTTGATTATTGTATTATAGTTGCGTTTCAGTGTTTCAATAAAGTGCATTCTAATAGAATAAAACACCAGATAAATATATCAGCAAGTAACAAGCACAAATTTTCTAGTTTGTTTTTTTTTATCAATATTTTGATCGTCTCCAAATACTTTACAAGACTGACATAATATAAATATGGTCTCCATAAACAATTTAATAAAAACCATTACTACGTGTTAACTATGTTAAAAAAGTAAACATTTCGAACTGTTAATTTTTAAATATATCAAGTATAAACACCTGCAAAAATTTCACAGTAAAATTCACATGTAGTCTTATTCAGTTCTATACATGGACTTTACTTGTAGCATTTTCATATGTGAATACGTAGGCATACGCAGCAAATGGTATCGTAGCTTAGCAATTTTCGCAAGTGGTGGCAGGAAGAGTAAAGAACGCTCACGGGCAGATGATAGCGAGACCGTACGCTACTTTACCAGCGCAGGAATAACTCTCGGCTGGCTTATGATCGTTAAGCAATAATCTCACTACCTTCCTGACATGTTGGCTGCGCTATCGTTCCGTTCATGCGCGACGATCGCTGACTCAAAACCGGCCGCGTGTACAACCATTAAAAAGGGATGCTCGAAATTTTCTGAGAATGATAAAAAATATTTCCTTCCACAATTCGCAACAAAAAATGAACCACGAACCAATCTAACTTAGTAGACAGCTGCGAATCCGCTTACCTTCAACCAGCTGCTACGTTGAACGGCTCGGTTACAGCTGCGGTAAATAAAATTGCTCAACTATATATTAAATAATTTATGGATTTTCAAACAAACATGAATTTGTTTAAATAGATAATATTTTCTAAAGAACAAAGGCGAATAGCTAAGTAAAAAAAAATAATAAAATCAATGTGACATATTGGAAAGCTATAAATCGTAATTTCCTAGTGTTAATAATTAATACCGTTATCTAATAGCTATTCCCAAATTTGTATATTTTCCGTTAGGTTTGACCATCTTCGACATTGTGTAAATCTTGAATGTGAATCTATTGAACGCAGCAATGTGATGGATCTTGAACTTCTACTTTGATTTCACATGTACAATTTTATTTAAAAGTATGATTACGAACTGAAGTGTACATGAAGAAACAAATAAAGTCAGTAAATAAAAATGAAGATGCACATATCACATACAAAGTGTATTACAACTTCCGATTATATCCATTTCCCAGGAGATACAAAACACCGAAAACTAAAAAGAAAGGAATGACGCACATCCAGTAAACTATTTGCCAGCAACGCCATCGTTTCTTCTATATCTCTTACCGACCGGTCCACGGAGTATAATTTAAAAGATCATGCCGCAGGCTGTTTAGTAAGTCCGTAAGGAGTATCGCATGCAACAAGGACTTATCGAGTCAAGGCAAGTCTTCTCCTCGTAAGGAACTACAGGGAGTTTCCATCTCGATTTCTTCTTCTCTCCCTATCCCTCCCTATCCCTCCCTATCCCTCCCTATCCATCCATTCTAAACTTCTTTTCCTTCGACGAACCTTCACAACCTTTCTATCTTCCTCTCCACCTATCCAACCTTTGTGCCAGTATTGACTATAAGCAACTCCACTCGCTAACTCGCTTGCGCAGTGGTTGAGCAACTTTGGAGAATGCAGCAGCAACCGCCTGCATGCCTCTGCAGTCTCGTTCAGATCTTCCGACTCCACTTTTAAACTACATCCAATAATCTATGCACCGTAATGGGCTTTCATGCGCAATATTTATGTCGAGATCCACTACCTATATTATTACTTTGACACTGTTATTACAGTTTAGAAGAAAGCATGATTAGGATAATCCTTGAACATTTCCTGGATACATAATTCGTAAGTAAATTCAGACTATCTTACAATTAGATAGGTAGAACTGGAAGTCCTCCCCAAGTGTAGCTCACCTGAAATCCCATAAAGGATAATACGACTGACTCCCTGACGACTTACTTCACCTAGAACGACGTATTCCCGTGAGATTTATCGACTGTTACAGAACGTCCCCTACTGTCTTGGGATAAATTACTCTAGGATATAGTACAAGGGAATTTTATGAAGGACCTCCGGGGATAATTGACAACTCAGACACAATTTGCTCCAAATCTCCCTCTTACCTCGAGTCACGTATTTGTTCGCATGACTTCAAATAGTCAGAATTTTAAGGTCAATGAACAAAAGAATATCATTAATTGTATTTACATCTTACTCTGTCCCGTTGCATTGCCCAGCGATACGATGCAACCATTATTGAGTTTATTTCACGCAGACTCATTCAAGAAACGCCAAACTAATTTATCGATGAATGCCTATCGGTGTTAAATTTTCCACCTTCGCTTAAACAGTATGGCGACATCTAAATGTGTGTGTGTGTGCGTGTGTATGTACTCAAAAAATAAATATGTAGTTTTCATAGTCGTTGAGGCTACTTCAATAATTTACATTAAATTTACTTAAAAATGGACAGATACGGAAACCGCCTGGAACTCGAGCTCCACCATTATCATCGAGGATTATGGAAATGTGACTCTAAGCATGAGAACGAATCGCTGCAAACGTGAACCGCGCTTTCCACCTGCCGTTCGTACCCCACTGAGCTAACGACGTGTTTTTGTGCGCACATTCGTCGAGTAGAGAAACCTGTCACCGATCCTCTTAGGTTCTCGTTTCTGACAGCCTTCGAGAATTGAGACGTCATACGCAGCTAATATTCCTACCAAACTCAACAGAAATAGAACTTACTTGCGTACCTACTGACGCACATGGCTTAGCTTCACTACTCGAAGGATTAAGGGCTTCTTCTTACTAAACGTTTTTATAACATTCTAATATTGGATTTGTCAGACAAGGTTCGTGCCACACATAATTGCATGTTGAAAAGTAAAGCAATGCATTCACAAATAATGTACAAATGTTGAAATCCAAATTTTCAATCTTCGAAATGACACGTAAAACTTTTATCTGTACATAGATTTGAATGAATTGCTTACTGATTTTATGTGAATTTTTTAGAAGATTCTTCTGTTTTTGAGATTAAGTTTGTAACAGTTTTTGCGCAAATAAATAGTCGTAATTCAAAAAAACTATTAAACTAGCGTCACTAACAGAGTTTATAACATTTTATCTCCAATGGTGTATTGAGATGCTGATATGGAACAGACACAGTACATAGAGCGATACACAAACAGCGATTTATGGTATCGCGAAAATATTATCCACCAATTTGTGATAATCGACATAGGCGCACCGTGAACAGGAAAGGCGGAGCAGAGCAGAAGAATAGCGAGGGGAAGTGAGGGTTGAGAACTGAACCGGCGGCGAACAGTTCGGGCAAAGTAAACACAGACGCGGGCCTCAACCCTGCCCAATTCTCATCCCTCTTTAACCAAGAGAACGTGATCCGATCCCCTTTGCTGCCATCTACACTTTTTGCCATTGGCGGAGGTCAACAAAAATTATAAATCGCTTTGTTAAATTTCGATTAGTTCATACTTTTGATTTTTATAATGTACAAAAAAATTTAATATTCATATAGTATAAATCAATAAATAAAATTTATCTAGATTTTCAATATCAAGAGCTAAATTTTCAAAAAAACCATTTATAAATCATTGTCAATTATTAGTTTTTAAGTTCATTTTAGTAAACTACGTTGTGTCTCTTACTTATGATTGGAACCGAATAAATATGCCATTTTTCATGACGACTAATTTATAGATTATTCTTAAAGTTGCGAGGCCTATGTAACGCGTGATATGAAGCTAAACCTTCTTCCTTTCTCTTTGTGGACGTCCAACCTTCCACATCTCCACCAGGTTCTCATCCTACTTCATCTTCTCCCCAACTCCAACCGGAGCCTCAAGCCCCTCCTTCAGTTCTGGCAGCCTTTTATCCCATCCAAGCTATAATCAGTTTGGACGAACTGAAACAAGACTGCCCACCCGACAATGTATCATGCCATCCCGGACAAATTCGCAGAGGCAGATTGATTTAGTTATTGGCTCACTAAATTTAATCCAAGAGGACACCACAATTAAGCGGTCCTTTGTCTGTGGCGATCGGAGCTCCCATGAATATGATCGAATGCTACCGACCAGGACACTCTTGACTCCCAATCTTCTTCTAGTGAACGAAGCGAAATATGCATCCAGCACTGTTAATCCTCTGAACTTCATATGCATGAAAAAGCAGCGTCGAAATGTATAAAACTCAAAATTTCATGTGTGCATTATAAAAGTTGCAATTCAATCTGTACTCTTAGACTCAGGATGTTAGTACTCAATAATACGAATTCCATTCCTTAAGGTTAATTACACTTTGACTTCATAGAGATTCTTCAAAGTTCTCCCTTTGTTTGCAAAACTCTAAACAACATCCAAGTATCCCTTTGAGGAAAGAATCTTCCAGACTCCCTATTAAAGATACGGACGCAACACGGTAGACCCCAGGTCGCTCCATATTCTCATAATAGTCCTTACTAACCATGACTGGGGACTCTGTTACATATGTAAGTAATGTAATGAATAAAAGTAAGGATCGCATCGGAAGGACATAAATCAGTCGCCATCCCTATCCGTGCATTCCGTTTATGCAAATAGAATGTTTACCAATAAGCAGAAACAATTCACCATACGTAGTAGATGCGTTTGCCGAAGCCGGATATAAAATCGCACGCGGGTTCCTGTAGCGCTCGGCTGTCAGTGCGGCTCACGCCAGTCTGTTATTACCATAAATATCCTGAGATCCTTGGTCAGCAGTAAACCCCTTTACCGGTGAGAAAGATCATGTTGATCGTTCCCGGCCAACCTTTAATAAAATACTACTATATCCTGATTGATCCATGGATCTTCTTAGAATTTTGTAAAAATTACCCAAAATCCAATAAACTGTAATAAAACCCTTTGCCATTAATGAAAAAGTTGTGTCACAGTTACGTTGCAGTGAATCGATGTTCGAGCATAGCATTGTTATCGTTTTTCCGCGATTCCAATTGGTCGTCGATATCGTGGTTAGTCGCCAATGAAGTTATCGCTACACACGCGAGTTAACAACGCTAGTCATAATTTGACATATGAAGATTTTGAGGTTTATTATAATTTTAATATTTCAATCGCCCATGGACTTCAGATTCGGTGCGCATGATGCGCGCAATGGACCTCTAGTTGATTATAAAATATCTGCTATGTATACTATGTAGTCCAAGACGGATATAATACACATAATATAATATTCAGAAAGTGCACAATCCACGGATATCGGATATATCAGGAAAACCTAGAAATTTTCTATTGGACATTTATTCCAATGGAGTACGTGCACACGCATGGCAAGATTAAAGTCCATTCAACTGATTCTTAACTTGGGCATTGGATCAAAGTTCCATGCATATTAATCAAATTTAATATTTATTGACAACTTTACCTTGTTCCGAGTAAATATATATTTTTTGTTGATACTATGTTTTGCATGTACTTTTACTATAGAACCAGACAGTATTCTTCATCATAAGATGAAACGCCACGGTCACGATGATGGACCGTATTAAGGAGGGTATACTTTTTAAGGACGATATATACATATATATCGATAGTAAATACTTACACTAAATGTGCGTGTTTCTCGTGAAATTAACAGCTGGTTAAATACTACCTGCATGATTTCAGCCACTTGCGTGTATAAGGTTTAAGGTACAATGTCATGTTTCAGCAAAGAATCATACACGAAAATTGTCACTGGACGTGCAATCACTCATATATCTTTTTTTACGAAGATCCGATGTGGGACTCTATTAAAAATTATTAGAAGGACGCTGCAGGACGCACGAAATGGAATATTTTATAGAGCGGATGAAATTACCGTACCGGTTAACGAGAATAAATTATAATGTTGGCGGCAGGTACTGGTATCGTATGTAAAATGTTCGAATATAATGTTCGAATGGCCTGAGGTTCCTGGTTTGGATAACGAGCACGCAAATTTCATCTTTTTGTTTTAATATGTGTACTTCTGCATTTTAAATGTGTTAGTCAGCTGCCGCATTTCCTCTTAGTTTTCACGGATGCCAAGTGACCAATCAAGCAATTCTGATATTAGAAAGATTCTTTTTCCTTATGTAAATCATAATTGGATCTAGATTACTTGTCATTTGCCATACAAAATACATTTTGGCTCCAATGTAAAATACGATAAGATGCTTGAAAATCCTTCAGATTCGTTACAACAATATAAGAACTAATATATATTTTTTAAGTATATTGAAATTATTTACTAACATAATTTACTAAGTCAAAGTTAATATTAGATATAATTGAAAATCGGTAAAGGTACAAATGAACATAAAAAATGCAAATCTTTGTAAAATATGAGCAAATATAATCCGAAAAATAAAATTATTGACATTTTAAACTATTGGAAAGGGGTCTAAATTTATACAAGTGTGGACAATTCAATTTGAATGGTAGACAATTTCTTGGCTAAGAAAATCTTTCACGTATCTTACGGAGCTTTTGTCACGAATAAAGAGTTCTAAAAAAGAATCGGTACCTAAATTCAAATCAACGTATTTTGCCTTCGGGAGACGTACGCTTACGCATCTCATCAGAACCTATCATGGAGCCTCGTGTAACGAGTTTGCAAATGAGAAGTCACAGTACATACGGTAATAAAGTAGAGATCAAAGAGTACAGATCCCACTATTGATTTTCAAATTAACATACCTTATATATGTTGATAAAAAAACTTACAATTAGACAATACATAAATATTGCATCCCTATTCTATAATACTAAATATCACTAATTCGAAGATAAAGAATCACAAAAGTCACTACTCGCTATTTCAATTATCCACTTTTAATAATTCACATAATTGAAATACTTTGCTCGTAACTATTATTATTCACCATAGAATACGAATAAAAAAATGTTTTTAAATACCTCCATCTTTTTATTTGGCATTAGTTCGCCCGAAAAAAAAAGATCAGAATCTCCCAGCACAAAATCATAACCTCTTAAGAACATTCGGTACAAGTAGGAAGGTAGAAGGTAGATAGATAGGTGAGTGGGTCGAGAAGGTAGATGGGTGGGTGGGTGTAGGTCCCCATGGTACACGTATAGAAAAAACATAAAAGACAGAAGATGCGCTGAATTAAATAGTTCCGTAAGTGTGTAGCGCAGGAGCACGAATCGATGTTGAGAGAGCTGGGGCAGATATGGCTGATATATTGATGAATTCATAGAGGTCGTGTCTGGATCGGCGTGCCTCGTGCGCCCAGGAAAGCTCCTACATAGTCGAACCTCCTCTTTTATCGGGAGGCCATTTTGCGATATGTCGCCACCTACCTCGAGCAGTATATTTTAAAACAATGCCTTTTGCCGACCCCTACCCTTGTCCTCACTTCATCCACTAACTGCTTACTACCACGTAGGCTTCATGAAAATTCGTGTTCCCGGTCACGCCAATGCAACGCCAACCCCTTTTGCCATAGTCTGTGCATTAAAGTCTTAATGTATGGTCTTTAATGTGGGATTTAGATTAAAAACATATATAATAATAGCGCTATATATTAATAAAAAAAAGTAATAATTAATTTTGTAATTTTTATTTTTCATCAGAATATTTTATATCAGAATTATAATTTTAAAATGTTTCATGTAGACAGGACACCTATGATATCGACGCTACGATTGGCAACTGTGACTGTTGGTCATGGTCATCTTCTGGTGAATGAACTTTAACGCATTTACAATACGAGAAGCAAAATCTGTAAGGCATATTCTCAAGAAAGAAGTAGTTTGGACAATGCTGACGGCTGGCTTTAACAAGTAGCCACGAGGAAGGAAAGCGACGGATTAATAGTACGAGTCTCCCGTCTCTTCTACCCGTGTGCAGTATATACCCCATAAAAGTAAGTGAAGAAAGATGTTGAAAGGTGCTAATTACACCAGCTGCTCCATCGTCGATCTAACCATGAACCTCTTGCAAGCAGCTAACCTTCTTTTTCTTTTATATCTCGATATCCGCTGTACATATAGCCGATCCATGGTAAATTGTCAGCTGTGGGAAACTCTTTTACATTGAAACCTATTGGAAGATGGCCTCTGCAAAACGAGGCCATCGAGTCTTTCGATCGATGAGTAATATATGGAATATAGGGGACTCATTTGTATTGAAAGTCATACAATGATGGCATCTCTGAAATACATTTTGGTCGCTGACAGACTTTACGTATCTACCACGTTGCATTTTCTGTATTTATTTAATCATTATGAATGGATAGATTTATGTTATAAGTTCATTTTATACAATGTTATGGAATGGTATCGCACGTACATGCGGATACTGTCAACAATGCCACTGAGGATGAAATTGGAAATTTCAAAAGGCACGTGCAAGAGAGGAACGAAGAATTCAAGGAGAATCGGATCCATCGAGCGAGACCTAATCGAGAGCAGGTTTCTTGAGAACCTAACCGGCGTGCAACACCAGGCAACGTTGCAGAGAAGGTTGAACGATCGGCCTATGGCCTGCACCCTGTCTTTCGCCAAGTAACCGCCATTTTTTCCGTCTTGACTTTTTTCTCCCGGATTTATTTATTTTCTCAAATCGAGACGGATATCGGGTATCGTTGCGTGTTCAATGCTTAGCCTAGCGCCTGAAAGGTGACGGGTCTTATAAGAAGCGACTGCTACAAACCATGATTTGAATGTCAACGTACGTACGAAGACGTAACCATAATTTCAAGAATTTACAAATAGTTTCGCATTGATAATAACATTACTCGGCAAGCGTATTGAAAATAATAGCTACATGAATTAATACATGAAAAAAAATAAATAAAAAATACTGATTCAAAATACAATGTACAACAACTTGTAATTAAAACTGCCATTCTATATTAAGCATATCTGTGACTGAAATGCATCGGTAACATTAAAGAACAGTTTTTCCTAAGAATTATATAACAGTTTTCTACATATCTAAATGTCTTATGGGAATAAGTAGCACATGCGTCAGTCGGTAGGGCAATTCGAATTTGATGCGTGAAACGGGACGGATGTGAAATAATGGGAAGTACCTAAATGGTTATATAAAATCAGAGGTGGTATGCACATGACCTGCGCATAAGCAAGTCAGACGATCCGGTAACTTTGTCGGTAGGGAGAATAGGCCGGTATCGTAGAAGAGTAAGAAGAGCGGGAGCCATGCACGAGCGCGCACGGTAAATGTAAAATATGCTCAGAGGTATATTAAAATGAAGTGCATTGTAACGTCTTGCTTCGTAAAGAAGAACTTCGTTGTCTGTACGTTTTAAATTTTTCGAGACGTCTTCTTACTCCACAAGTACATATGTGACGGTTAGCGAGTATTCATTTGCAACTGGGTAACATAAGGCCAACTGATGGGATCGATGTTGGTTAGAAAATTTGCATGCTCATTTAGAAAACTTGTGCGAAGTGTAATACGAAGAAGTAAATAAGGAAGCGCGAAGAGAAAAAATGACAGTTGAAAGGAACAGATGCAAAAGAAAACAAACGGGTAACGAAGAACAACGTCAATCCGTCGTGCTCGGATAACTTTCCGGAATTTCTTTTTTGCCAGGAATTTATTTATCTGTAAGGAGAAGCCTGTGTCCATCATAAGAATGGCCTGGTGGAAGTATGTAGTGTTTTAATTAAAATCCTTAAATTTTAGAAATTGCGGTAGTCCAATAAGGATTACGGTTATTAGTTCTAAAAACTATTCCCGCTTTAAACACTGAATAGAAAAATTGTACGTTTAAACGAGGATGTACAAATTTACTTGGTCCTCTTAAACATTCGATTGATTTTTTTCTATTATCTTTTTCTATTAATTCTTCGTTACTTTTTGTACTCCATGAGACGATAGATCACATCAGAAAAAAAATTGATTGACATTTAATAATGGTAGAGTATGTTAAGAATTTTTTACGCGTTCTCACGAGTTTCTAAGTGCGTATAAGCTAGCGGCGACTTGATGAATTTCTTCGTGCTTCCGGGACTAATAATAACGTCCTGAATCACGTCTAAGACAATGACGAATCTGTTATCACATTATGAGTTGTCTAAAGCCGTGTTCTCGCTCGATGTTGGCCAAGATACGGGCGTTGACAGATGCCACTGTTCTTTTTTAATTTTGCTGCGTACTGTTACATTCCTTCTTAAATAGAATAAAATACTAGGCAGCCAGTATCTTATAAAAAAAATATGAGACAATTACTTTTAATATGTTAAGTTTTATTATAATTATAGGAATTTCGAAATTTTCACAATTGCAATAAACACGAAATAAGTAATTTGAAAAAATGGGACTATTTTTCAAAGAAATATTTGTTAAGCTATAACTAAAAAATTATTTCGCGTATAAGTTTCTTTAAAAATAATATAATGAAAAATGCTTGTATTCTTTTGCATATACAATGTATACAAAGATAGTATAGCAAGATAATTATTATTTGTAAAATATCCTACCCGTGTAATACTCAGTCGTTATATCGCTAAAAGTAAATGTCGGGCTTGTTCGAGAAATGGAAGGGAAGCAGTAAAATAAGAAGAATTATTCCAGTAATTATACTAGACTAACTAGTGGTAATGCATAACTGCTGCTAATAATGAAGATAGTAGATACGAGCCGAAGAATAAGAAGAAATACGACGGAAAAGTCGAAGAAGAAGAAGTGGGTAAACGTAGAGGAAGAGGACGCAGAAGAAGAAGTAGAAAAGGACGATGTATCCGGCGTTTGAGCTGAAGGTGTTGCGTGCGAGTTAACAAGCTAACGAGGGCGTGCGAGTGCGATTTTCTTTCCTATCAACCTCAATCTACTTCTCAGCCGTCCTCCATATTCCTCCGGAATACTCTTTAAAACCACTCTGTCCTTTCTGCTCAAGCCACAAGATTATAGTTTGTTTTTCAACGAAATGATGCGGGCTCCTGTTTTACGACATTTTGCTTCGTAGATATATTATAGTAAGTTGGGAAAATGAAGCATAATATTTCACAGTGGCGTGTAACATTTTTCATTACCAACGATATACATATATGGTATTTTTCAGGACCAACACGTCGTCTTAAACCAATCAGTTCATTCAATTCTTCGGATAGACTTACTTTCAGGTAACGCGTCAGGTTTGGAGAAATATGTATATCTAAAATGTATCTCTGGGTATGTATTTCATCTTATATGTTGAAATATGCTGAGGTACATCTTAGATATAAGATACAAGGAAGTCGAGTTCGTATTAGAATATTTAATAGAAATTATAAAAATACGCAATAGATTATTTGTAAGCGAAAAGTCAGATGACATCTTGATGTTTCTTTTTGTTATTGTAGTTACAGTATTTCTATATTGAGAAACAAAGTAAGCGATACATCTCAAAAGAATTGTCATTATTTTTTTATTTAAATGCAAAAACTTTATGATATATGTATTGTAAAAGTCAATATTAACCAGATTATTTAACCCTTAAAAACCCAAGCTTTTACTAGGGTTTCCACATTCTAATAACAACTGTACTGAAGTCAGACAGGGTCACAAATGACAAAAAAATTGTCATAATTTGTACTTTATTTAAAACAACCGTTAAGATTGAGAAATGCCCTTCACGTCATAGAATATGATTGGAGATTTTTTAATTAAACTATTGGCACCGAAAATTACAATGGGATATACTCAGGAAATACTCCTCTTCGGAACAAGTATTTGGATTTGGGTTAAAAAACACCGACACATCAATGGGCAATTTTTTACAGATTCTTATAATGTTTCAATTATTCATCATAGGATTACAAAAATTACCTTAATCTCATAGTACATTATGAAGTTATAGTTAATAAATGCAATAATATTTATGGGATTTCAAATTTTGGACAGATATGTAGTAGAAGTATATCAGTTGCTTATGCTGAAATGAAAATAAAGATACAGTAAACTGTCCCTAAAAAAGCGCTTCGTAATTTTGGGTTTCCCCTCGTCGTTCTGTCTAAGATATCTCGCCACGAGGGGAATAATTCTTCCACTCATCTATGTCGCAATGTTTTGTCTATACTGCCTCTGTCAAATACTCGCCTATGCCACTTTACTGGGGGCATTCCGTAAGATAGCACTATTTTTAATATAGCGCGACTAGACCTCGTAGACCGTACGTTTTCTTACGAAGAGTTGACTGTATTTGAATTTTTTGCGAAGTTATCCATATTTAAACGCGTTTCTTCTCACAGAGTTATAATTATACAAACAGTTTCAAAAAGTCAACAAGATCAATAATGACTCATGATTTATCAACTTGCAAAGAAATGTTGGAAAACAATAGTAGTAGTAATTTAATTAGTTTTTAATTAATGTAATAATAATAATTTGACTTCTGTTACTTTTGAATTTTTTTCATTTGTCAAGGACGCATTACGCGCGTTTCATTATTAAAATTGAATGAATAGGATGCGAGTAGGAGTTGACTACACAGAAAGAGAGAAGCAAAATATTTTGTTGCTCTTCGGTTGAATCTCATACGATATGTATCGCTTATGAGTAATTGTCGAGTGCCGAGTGTTCGTATTATGAATGGGTTTCCGTTCACTTGCAAATGTAACCATACATCACCTCGTTAATTACACAAGTGAAATGTGTATTATACGAATGTCAACAATTCGCGTATGCCTTGGCCACGGCCACCTTTGATATATGGAACCAGGCAGTTTTGCATGCACTTGAGAAAATATTCCTAGTGCCGTGTCCCGGTGCTTTATGTGTTCTCTGCGAGGAGAGCCGAGATTCCGTGATAAACTTTCCGTGGATTTGAAAGTGGACGTGAACCTATGTAAGAGAGAACAGGACGAACATAAGGAATAAGTAGAGTGCAAAAGAGATGAGAATAAAAAAATAAAATGTAAAGGTACAGCAACTGTAGGATCTCTAGCGTGGCTCATGGCAGAATTTTGTTTGATAAATCAGAGCGTACTTGGGAATCAAAGGTTATCTTGGCTTTTAGTAAATTCAACGTAATTATCCTATCGAGTGTAATTCGAATCTGCGTCTAACGAAACGTTCTAGTATATGCTGTCATGTTGAAAGTACCTTGTGGAATTAACTGCATGCACTCTCAGGTTCCTTTTGATGGATCGGAGGGTGGTAAATCGAAGCGAGGTCGCATTCAGGTTCCAGGGTGTACTGGTGACACCCGCCGTAATTGCTATGTATGGTAATGCGAATCTCTTGCGTCCCTACGACCCTTCGTACCTACACTTCAACTCCTATCGCTATTGCCTTGGGTCTTGTCTCAATTGTCAAAGTGAAGAAATATGTGCTTGACAGAGAGACACTTGCATGGATGCTGTTTGAATTTTTTGTTGTAGTAATAAAATAGCTATGGTATTGGTCAAGCTTGAAATGACTGAAGCCTTTTTTTTGGTAGCAAAATATTACATTTTACATACAGGCTGACAAAAAGTTCAGTGCAGTTAGATTACAGAAAAAAATGGTCTCTGTCAGTGTGCACAAATATGTTAAAGTTACGAAAATTCACGGTAGGCGATCACAGTTAATGGTACACATTTTCAACGTGAGTGCTATTGGAATTCACACAAACTTCGAGAAACTTTCCAAAACTGTCGAAAACATGCTCTAACATATTTGTAGTGATGCTACAGACAACCTTTTTGATTGATTGTGGTAAATTCAGAATTGTCTTTAGGTTTGCAGTGTAGCACTGATCTTTGATGAAACCCCATAAAAAAAAGGTCACAAGGGTTTAAATCTAGAGAGTAGGGCGGCTAGACTAAGTCCTCTGAAATAAAAATGATAGACGTCTAGAATTCAGAACTATAAAGTTTTTTATCATTCCTTGTCCCGTATGTAAACGGTTTTTAATTAGAATACGCAACTTATTTTTTGTCACCCTGTATAATGTATGAAATACGAAGCATAATACATTGACGAAGTACATATGAGGATATTCAGCTCAATTCTATTTAACCTTCGTATAATCACTTTAACTGGTTCAAGAAGAACTCGAAGTTTTTATAAGTTACACACAATTTGATAAAAAAAAAAGAGCAATGACACTTTTAATAGGTGTAGGATATATGTAACATGATTTTTAAAAATAATTCTTAGAATAAATTAAAAGGTCGAGAACCTTAACCGATTAACGATCTTCTAATTAGTTGAGTTCAGAACGTGTTACCTTGACTTACTTAGGATAATGTTCTTTAAGCAAGTAATAATCTCTCCAGTGGGTGGATCCGGAAAATAAAACAGAACTCGTTCATCTGTTTCTTTTACCATTACGAAAATAAATACTCTCTTGCCCATGCTTACTGCGCGTATGTACTCTTGAAGGACAAAACATTAAAAAAGAAACGCAAAAGTCACAATAAGGACGGCCAATAACGAAAAAACAAAAACTTTAAAACTCAACAAAATTAGATAACAGGCAATGAAAAGGTTTCAATATTAAAAATGTTATGAAAAGTTAAGTTATCAGTCCATTACTGTCGTCCTTATTAGTATTTCTAGAAAACAATAAATGTACGTATTTAAGTTCTTTCCAATTTTTTCTCTGGAATTAAAAAAAAAGAAAATCTATGGCAAGGGGCCATTATGACACCGGTCCATGTTGGCCTGTGAATTTGAAGTGAGATCCTCACCGCCCTTTCGAGACCCGACGTGCCAGAACCAAACAGTCTTAAATGGTTTCAGGGTAAGAAAAAATTAACAGGCAGACGCGGTAACGATGAGTTATTTTAAGCGGCCTCTGTGCTAATGGTTAATCAGTTTTAATAAATCGACTGACCGACTTCGTTTGCGTTATTCACAGCTACTGTCATTTTTTACATTTCTCTCGCAGCACTGTCTTCCATGTATCCGTTAATGCCAATTGGATACAAATTTTAAATATGTAAACTATAAAGCTAGGAATTAATAATATGTTTTGCATAATATAATTTTTATTATAATGCGGTATGCAAATGATTTACTCTTTATAATTTATTTTAATTTTCTACTTCTGTTGAATGCATCATCTTCATTTGCCTTACAACTTCTTTCTTCATCATATAAGATCAACTTGTACTATTCGTAAGAGGAATTGTGCGAATAATACAAAACCTATACTAACAACCTGTCAATCTATCTTGTACGGTTGTCAGAAACAAGGAGGCTAACAATGAACAGTGCATGTAAACATAATCGACCACTGTTTTCTTGTCTACAAAGTATGACCTTGCGAACGATACTGGAAGCAATATGTCAAGCTGATGAAAGAACTACAAATTTTTGTTTTCAGCATTACGATACTAAAAGATGGATGACAATTAGAGATACGACGAACTGTACTGACTTCTTAGATTTAGACAGAATTCAGTAAGTTCAGCTGTCAGATATATAATTGCAAAAGCTAAAAATAGAAACGAAATTAGGAACTGCTAAATTATAAAGTCTGTTTATCGTTTAAACAATCTGGTTTCTTAATCTTTTATTTCAAATAGAATAAAGTAGATCCAACCAGTCAAACTTTTCACAATCAAAGATCACAAATTGTGTGAAGTTTATCTTTATCATATGTTACACAACTTCTGCTCTTTGATTGTATAAAAAATGTTATTTTAATGTAATTTCTTCGAAAAATATTTATAGTATGTAATAAAATAATTTTGCGTTCAATAATTCTTTTCGGTAAATATTTATATTTCATATAAAGATTATATATGTCCATTCTTATATTTAGACATATATAATTCGTATGTAACTTATATATAACGTTTTCACATGGGAAAGCACTCTGTGATAATTGCCAATCATAGTTACTTGAATTTATAAGTAACATAATTTTATACTATGGCTTTTAATTAATCTTAATAGTATATGTGAAGTTACATAATAATCTTCGTCGCATTACAAAATTATTCATGGAACCTTTGACAAGAATTGAAAAATTGAAAAGTGATTTCAGATACTAAAGGTACCTGGACGACAGTTCAGCTGGCTGTCAAAGGCAGAAGCGGCAATAAATATCGCTATATCCATGATATCGAATTTTTTTTTAAATGTACTGTCAAAATAGAAAAATTAGTCTTGAAATCAGTATATTTTTAGCTCGTGTCGTTTTCCCGCATCACTAATCAAATGGAAATTGTTATGCATTTTGATTACAAAGAAATGGATGTACGGGTGCCATGTGTTCACACATTTTTGCAAGCAACATTCAAAATGAAGTGCTACAAGGATCGAGCTGAAATTTATACAAAAATGTGTCAAGCTTTGGATACATATCCGGTATCTTCGATTTCAAAATAGCCTGTGTGCGAAATGCAGAATATATTATAATCTGCTAGCCGCGCAGGTTGTTCATGGAAAAATTGCCAAACACACTGTTGCATCAAACACCTTGAAGTTTGCAAGAAAAATAAATAAGTTTCAGATAGTCATGAGATGTTATCATTTGAATAGAACCCTTTTATATAATACCGGAGGGCATCTTCAACATTTGCTAGCAATACAAAAAATTTATTTCATATGTGCCCTGTGCTACAATTAGAAGCGTTGTTCGTGATAATTATGTTGATGTTCTATTTATATTTGAAACGTTATCATTTTTTAAAATAAATTTTAAACCATCAAATAAACTTTGCAAATAAATTTGCGCGCGAGTTCACGTATCCACGCGCCTTCATTTTGCGATAACGAGCGCATGAGATACTTCCAACTGTTTCATCCATTCTGGTCTAAAAATATAATTCTTATAGTCTAAAGCTAATAGTTGCATCCAAGGCTTAGTCACTGAAGGTTTTGGTAGCGATTTTATCACATCTAGAGATCGTGAAGAAAATAGCTCGAAGCAATGCAAGCTGCGCAGGATTCTATAAATCATAATCAGCATTTCGCGCTTTTATTTGCATAGAAATTCATTAGATTTACTCGGCTATTGTAAACAACAGGGTGAGCGAGGTGTAATTTATGGGGAGCTGAAGCCTCTTGCACTTCTTCGCTTCGCGAGGATCGTGAGGGTCGAGCCACGTTATGCTCCTTTCGCTAGTTTTTTCTCTGTTTCTCTATTCCTCCACTCCCTCCTCTCTACTTTCTATATGCACTTCTTCTCGCTCTCTCTCGCAAAGCTGTTGCCCCAGACGAGGACTCAGGGAGCGAAGGAGAAGAATGAAAGAGAACGAAGGAGAGTGAGGTCTCGGGCGTGCAGCTTCGGTATTACCAATAATTGTCGGCTTGAAAGGTTATCTCAAGAAAGCGCCGCATAGCAAACTCCCCACCGGCATAGACGATAAGTTATGAGCCCACCTCGAGTCTGTTGCACATTTCTCTATCACCTTTTGATTCTGTTCTCAAGTATTCATCCACCTTTTAAAAAATATTCACGTTTTATTTTTGTGTCCAAAAATAAATAATTTTAATCTCTACGAAAAATTATTAGGGCTGTGCATGTGCCGTGGGGATATTCTAAAATGGAGCTTTGACTCTACACAATAATCCTCTGAAAGGTTATAGTTTCTAAATCTATAGCACTCCGTATGTTCTGGCTGCTGTAACGTTGTCAAAAGTTCAAAAGGATTTGCCGACCGACGAAAAAAATTCCTACGGTCCTCACCACTTCTTCGGATTCTATCTTTACAGACAGAATCGTCGAACCGGAAAATTATTATCATAATGACCGATAGATCGACAGGGGAGTCGATCTATTCCGAGCATGGCTCGCTGTGAGGGCCAATCTGGTTGTGCAGCAATAAGGAAACGTGGTTTGGAATGTCTCGATCTGAGTCTGATCCATTCTGGCGAGTATGAAAGAATGAGAACCATAGAGAAGGCTTACGAAGATATAAAGAAGGATCCATTATTTGCCGCGAGTAGCAAAGTAACAGTCAGAGAAGCGTTGCATAGCCATTTTACAATTCTACCATTCTGCAGACCGACATCACTCGGTGATCGATATAGATAGTCATATTCGCCAAGATCAGAAATTGAGTAGAACTTCTGCACTGCGCAATAGTCAATTCTCTTTGGAATTCCAATCAAAGAAAAAAATATCTAGGAAACCAGTCAAAGTGTAGATCCTTGCCTAGCATGCAAATAACCGGCAAGGCAATCTCTTACGCAGACATTCGACTAATATGTAATGTTACGTAAATATCAACAAATTGTCCTGAGGAATTTCAGTAAGAAAGCCAAAAATGTTCACATAAGTTAAAATCGATCGTTTCAGTTTAATGTATGTTTTACGTATGTCTTTGATGAGAGAATAAGGTAGTGTTATGGTATTAATCATAAAGATAGATATACGTATTACATTGTATGTCACACGTCTACCGTACATTGCATGTACGTAATGTATTCCGTAATGTCAGTCCTACACTTTTCTCGTGCGATCAGTTCATGTGCTTTTCAGACCAAGTTGTGCCCCGCTGATTGCTATCAATTGTTACCAGAGAAATAACCGCGAAGGAGCAAGTACCGTCAAACTCCATGAACGCCAAGCGGATATATCTGCTATAGAAGATAGGGAAACCTTTGAGCAAGATGCCGGGAGAGAAAGGAGACATAATTGGTTTTAGAAGCTGCAGAATAAATTAGTGGATGAATTACATAGAAATCAAGTGAGGGCAAGAGAAATTGCTGGTCCAAAAAATATGAGTGAGCTATGAGTATTAGGGGAAAAAAAACCATTGATCATTTAGAAACGTGAAGCGGTAAAAATATCTGTTGCCGGTGGTTTGGTGGCTATTAAAAAAAAATAATGGTCAAAAAGAAAACGCCGGAAGGCACAACGTATATATATAATAAGACTCTCGTGGACTCGAATGTGTAATCCGTCATTGTCCCGACCGAACTAAAAGATCGTGACAAAGGACAGTGGCGCGTTTACTATCTGTATAAGTGGGACATTTCACTTGAAAAAATGTATAGACTTGTTCTTTTACTTCCTCCATTTATTCTTTCTAGGCGGCGATGTCGATGGGATAAGTGACCATTTCTTATACGTACAAAATTGAAAAGCATGGCATAACAAAGGATGTGTGACTGCTCCTGTGGTATCGTTTATAGCACGGTCACGAGCCACGATAAGAGCATGAATCGTACACCGAACCTCATTATAGACTCTCTTCCAAGTAACTTTGGTGTCGTTACTTACCATGTAGAAACGTGTTACGCAGTGAACCGTGAGGCATATAGAATTTAGATTGCCAAGTTTCAACAGTTTATGAACCGTCCTTCGGATCTTGAGATGTATCAGAGAATATGGAATGTGTCGCGCGTCATAATTTTCTTTTCAAATTGCTCTAACGATCATCATAAACTAAGAGTTTATGAGATTAATATGTATAAATGCTAATGTATAATTCATTATTAATCACATTTGACTTTCTTTCCACTAAAGCAGACCGTCATGCATGATAAAAAATGAGGATCAAAGAAAATAGAAAAGCTGCTACAGTCCGTTAAAAAAATGGACAATTATGCAAATATTTTAAATAGAATGATATGTTTTTGTAAAAATTGTAGCATTTCATAATTAATATATGCTAAAATTAAATTATCCAAATTTCCACTACGATTTGTATGCGAAATCTATTTTTTCTTCTATCCAAATCATAAAGAATGACCCTTTAAAGTAAGACTGATCTTCTTATTTCACTTGCTGTACCCTGGACACCTCGTGTATTAATAGTCATGGCGGAGGTTTCGAAAAGGTAGGCAGGCGTCTATCACGGGAGTTCTGATTTCAACGAAAAATTATTCAAACTGGGACGGGCGGCTCATTTACATGCAGATGGGGCCCTTTGAGGCGTCGACAGGCCGCGGGGGCGACAGCTTAGGTCCACTTAAGGCATCACCATTCTTCCTCGTGAGCCCTCGCATGGATTGTTTTTACCATGGAAACACTAATATAATGCGGCATAGTAAAATCGAGCAAACTCCTTATTTTGTTCTCCCGTGACTTAACTTCAATCCTGTAGTGTCTCGATTCCCAAAATTGTTCACAATTGTACAAAATGTGTCTACGAACGTAAACGTTTACTTATACTACATTCTAGCGTTTCTTGTTCATATATCAAATTGTTTATGTATGTTCCTGCAACTTTTTAATTAATTTATTTAACAAAAAAGAACTCAGTCCTAGACACTCGATACTAATGCAACATATTTTTTGGATTAAGCAGTAAAAATACATAAGATGTAAATACAAATTTGAAGATAAGAAGGGCAATGCTCTCTTTGTTACATATATTATGTCACTTCTGCTGTTCCATATTCATTAAAATTAGACAAAATAAATAAAAAACGATGATTACTAAATACAATATGTTTCAACTCGTTAAAAAGAATCGCAGGTAATTACATAAATTGTTTAAACAAGCTTGAGAATTTAGAAAAGAAAGGCAGGTACATTCCTGATAAATTTTGTGGCATTACATTATCTGACTTACCTGTTATTTATGTGGCTACGTTGTACACAAAAATACCTGATACTACCGTAATAATATAAGAAAGCGTATAACATACGTATACAAGTATAAGATATTGTATCAGCAATATCACTTACGTAGTAGCACCGTAATAATTCCCATTATGGATTTTTGGTGTTTGGAGATTCTCCAAAAAGTAGCCCATGACCAAGAATGCGTATGGACTCTCAAGATGTTACTGAGCGAGGAATAAGAATTAAAGAGTAGTATCAATCATACTAGTCCAACGGAACAGTAATGTTATATTATTCCAAACGGATTTTTGTCCAGGGCTTCCCGTAGATTGTTTTATACACATTTCTTAACTCTCACTGAATTCAACCATTTTTTTCCATCCAAGTTATCCCGCGAATTTTCTGGGATACAAAAAATGTTTTATCGATTATCCCTAGCCAAATAATTTCCTCGCATCTCACGCTATTTAACGTTACTATGGTGCAAAAATCATTAAATATTTAAACTTACTCCGAAACGGGTTCTCCTACTCTGATTGTGGTTCGACATGCTGACCTGGACACATTAAGTAGGCATGATCTGGCTTACCTGAAACATAACATGAAATATACATACATATATATATGTATATACAGAAATTTCTTTTTAGATACAGAGATAAAGCTAGGGATAGACATAAAGGGAGAGACAAAAAGAGAAGCAGAAACATATAGATATACCGTAGACTCAAGTACACGCACAGTTAATTCACTTAGACGGTTCGGTAACCTATAAGAGAACTAGAAATGATATGCTAATCCAGACGAACTGCATACTGCAATACGACGCCGCGTGCAACCGAGTCGAAAGACAATGCATTTCGCCAGGGAATTTAACGGACCACCATTACCGTGTGCAAAGTGCACTACGCGGTATTCGATACCGAGATAATCGCTTTCCACTACTGGCAACTCCGTTTCACTTCCACTGACTCGTCTCTTGCACGTTAACTTTCCCTTTCGTGATATTCTACACAAGCATCTCTTCGTCCTCCGGCATACAAACGTACCTGTCGCATGCGCCACTTTGCGCACGGTTGCTCGTTGCAACGGTTCTGTACCCGAGTGCACCATGAGGTACAATTCACCATGTAACTACAATTTTCTCTTAAAACGGTAGAATCTACGAGTTACTTGAGTTAATCGTGATAACAGTACACAGGAACTATGTATATCTATACAAGCAAGCAGGAACGTTGCAATAGAAATACATATTTCAATGATGAAGAAACAATTGGTGTTTCTCATGAGTCCCATATAAAAATACCAGTTCTAATTAAGAATAAGATTAGCTGACTTTTATATTGATGTGTATAAGTATATGTATGTGTGTGAGTGCGTATATGTATAGCAGAAGCAATAGATAAAACTGTACTAGAACTTTCAAACTGTAGGATATGTACGCGAGTCCTTTTGTCTATTTCGTTCCACAATTGGGACTTCCTGAAAGACTTTCTAAACCATCATAAAATATAGAATGATAATGACACGGGGGAATCGGATTTTTTTTCGTAGGTTTTAGCTCGTATGATGTGGACGTGTGGTATACACGATGTGTAAAATAACACGCAAGTAATGAATAATGGGTCCCGAGTTTCGTGTTCGTATTTAGCAGGAATAATGGCGGCGGCCAGGTAGACGGAGGCCTCCTGAATAACAGAGCATCAATGAGACGTTAATTACACTTTCCTCGCGGCATTGCAACACACACAATTCGATATCCAACGATATCCTCATTGAACGTGCGAGATTGGATCAGTCAACAATGCGGATCACTTTATGACGAGTCTATGATTACGAATGCGAGCGTGAATGTGGCTTTAATTGGTCAATCTGATAGCGGTGGCATCGGGTACGCAGGTACTGAGCGCGTATAACAAGACATAACTGGCAACGAGCATAAACCAGAAGAGGGTAGACGAGGACGAAGGGCGGAGGTTAGAGAGAGAGAGAGAGAGAGAGGACGACATAGAGAGATTCTTCTAAATAACAGGCGTACTGGTTTCGAGATGATGACGCGATCAATTTATCGTAAACATCGTTAACCCCAAGAAAATAATGCAATCGCCACCCAGGGGTCGGCCACCCTGTAAATATACGAATCCTACGATCAATCGATCCACGCTCATCGTTTCATGAGATGATTGAGGCGGGACAATTTGACCTAATGAAATATTGATTATCTCAAGCATTTTGGAAGCGCCTCTAATTACGTGATTTCACAATCGTTTCTGTTTAAGATAGTAGAAAACAATCTCACTTATATTCTGTGTAACGTTACGTATAGTATAGCCAGGAGTAAAATGTGTTTTACATGGGCGATGTGTATATGATTTTAATATAAAGGAATTTCTTTTATGACATTTCAATTATGCACGACGAAAAATGATTACTAGAGCATCGGTTAGTATTTGGATAACAACAAATTCTAATAGCAACGACAACAATTCTGTCAAAATTTAGCATTATGATTGTAAGTCTCATTAGTTGACTTCGTCAGTCTTGCTAGGCTTGTTGTTCTTCTTATTACAAATTTGTTGCTGTCCAACTAGCTATTGCTCTAGTAATCGTAACTATGTAACATTTTTCTTTGTATACATCGACTGTAGTTATGCCGGCTTAGTATTACCTAAAGTAAATATGGCAGACGTATTAACGAATTTCATTTTGTTACAATTATACAGGGTGTTCCAAAATTGCCTTACCAACGGGAAACAATGGTATTTGGGGAACACCACTGATCACGAAAATGTAAGTACGACATGTAAGAGCATATCAATAATAGAACATTATAATCTGTTATTCAAACTTTTCATGATTTCTTTCTTTGAAATAGAATCGTAAAAACTTTTGGACGCAACTGCTCGTACGTCGGGGGATATACTTATCCAAACATCGGCTAAACACGTTCGTTCCCAGATAATCCGTTCCGTGTCTAATGCGATCGATCAATCAGTAAATCAATCTGCGGTGGGCGCCGGCTGCGAGCAATGGAGTGAAGGACTTGTTCGAGAAGGATTCTTCGAGGAGAAGGAAGAGCTTATGTGGAGGATAAGCAAAGGTGTCCGGTAGAGTAGGAGGAAGAGCAAGTTCGTAACGGTACTCGGGTAACACCTCTTAAACCTGTTCGTGAGATGGACCGCGTGACGTTCCTTTCGTGTACGGCGTTGCGATGATGTATTCGATGCCAGTTGCGTCTCATGGAATGCAGGCAACGTCTCTGATCGCGCGCGGATAAACTCTTATTCGACCGCAATAAAAATAACGTCGCACAGTGCTCCACCGTTGAACTAAGCATAATCTCACCAATAGCTATATTACTAGATGGAACTAGATTCACGATGCCATTATATTCCACAGTTGGATGTATCATTTATGCCGCGATGTTAAGGAAAATATGATTCGTGTAATAATAAAATTGTGAAATATGAAAAGTATTGTCGGTATAGATAATTGTTCTACGTGTTAACATTACATAGCATTCGCTATGTGCATTTCAAATGGAATGGAGTACGGTTACGTTAACTGTTTAACTATTCAACACGTGGACTTGATCCAGGTATACCTACTATCTGGAGACAAAACTGAAACCATGAGTAATCGGAACTGCGTGTAAGAATATACACTGAGGGTTGATCCTGTGGCATTTCGAGGTGAATCATTGTCACGGAGTAATTGAAACACTCAGATCGCACGGGTGGATGACGAGCCGATTGGAACGACCGACCAGATAACTCGTAGCGAGATTGCTGGAATGATCGGGTGGTGCATTGAGTCTTTCGAGATATCTTCTTTTAACGGATACCGGAATACACGAAGAGGATATGACATGATGGAATGTATCTGATCATAATCTCGATAACTTCCGCTGGATAACTTCGTTATTCATCTATATCTGGATACATTCTTTATTCGACGAAGGATATTTTACATATTTAATATTCCTGCAAGTGTATAAAGTTGGTGCTGGTTGAGTAGCAATTTTCATGTAGGGAAAGAACGCACATTGACACATACGTGGTTATTCAGGACTATCCCACTACCTGAAGATGGCTGTACCGTGGGAAATCAAATGGACCAAACTTTAAAAGGACCATCTTCAAATTCAAATAACGGTTCGAAAATTTAGCCCGAAAGAATTTACGTTCGTACATTTGCATATACACATGCAAAAACTTTCTTTTTGAAACGATCTCATATATTCCAAGCGAACGTGGCTAAAAGATAAAAAAACACCACGCATGTACCTACCAATTCCTTACCGAAAAATAAAAAGAAGAAGAAGAAGCGAGAGAAGGAATAGGTGCAACCGAAGAAAGGAGAACGAGGTAACTTAGGCGATCCATTACAGAGTCTTCCTGTCTCACGAAGTCTCCGTCGCCATGCCGGATGGCAAGGAGTCGAGGGTTTGAATCCCTTGCGTAGTCCGCGTATCCTGCTTGTATTCTGCAGCATTCGCGGAGTCGCGTCAAGGCTGAATCGAAAGAGCAGCACGCGGTGCGCGGCTCCTTTGTGCCCGATGTCCGGCGCGCTTCTGCATACATTCTCGCCCGATAAATATACCCCTTGGCAATGTAATCCGGGCCCGCGCGCGCAATCTACAGCTACGCAGATTCCAGGAGTATCGATAGAGGCTTCCGACAGAATCCTTGAGTTCGTGGCATCGCTCGATTGAACGGCCTTCGATATTTTACTCTCTTATTCCATGCAGCTTCTCTCACAATATAGGTACGAAAACCAATTAGAGTCTTTAGGAGGGATAAGTATGTATTGCATATATACCTAATTACGTTTACGCAATAAAATGTAGTTTGATAAAATTCATTTACTTTTTTTAGCACTATATACATCATAGATGCGTAGAGCCTCAGACATATACTGAAAGTAATGGGTACTGATTGCAAGTATCAATTTTTTGGGGTAAACTCTTGTATTTGAATAAGCTCCTTTTTCTTATTCTGTACCAAACACATATGTAAGAGAATTAAAAATTTCTGACTGTATTTACAAAATTAAATGGTAGGCCAAATACAAAAATATTGTTTTTTTATTGTCTAAATTTTTTTAAAGAAGAAATCAGTATGGAGAACAGCATACAGTTACATATACTTACAATTAATATTGAGACAAACTATAAATTCCTTCATCGATAATAAATCTAATAAAGCACGAATTCATTCATTGAAAAATAGTTGACAACTTTTGAAGTACTGAATGATTAATTTGTATTCTTATTAAATTGATCATTGACCGACATTGACATGAGCGTTTTACAATCATTTCAATGTTAATCACATTTTTTAGCATGCTAATGACGAAATTTTCAAATAGCCTTATATGATTTTAAAGAGACGCGCACGTATCCTATATGATGCTTTTTGCCGTTTCCAATAAATTTTACTACATATGTACATATAATATTCACTCTAATATGCTAAATACGTTAAAGTGTATATATAATAATATCAACAAATAGATGTACAATATATGAAATATATTAAAAGCAAAATTCATCTACGAGTAAAATATATTTGGAAATTGTCATGTCCCTACTGAATTTTAATGTAAAACGATTTCCCGAACCTCAAACTTTCGTTCTGCATAAATTATATGTATAGACTATAACGTATTGCATCACAGGTACAGTGCATTACTATACAGCAATGATTGGCTAAAACAATTCACACAATTCGATGCTTACTTATAGATGAAGGTGGAGTAAGACGAGCCCCTTAAGCTTTTGTAACCCACTGAGAACTTTAGTACTCAGAAACGCATTTAAAAATCCATAACTTCGTCAAAAATTAAAATATTTTCGTTTTCCTTTCAGTATAAACAACCGACATTCTACTATATGTAAAAAATTGAAAACCACATAAATATTGTTGCGTTTAACAACTATGACTTCGTTGCGCATTGCGTGTTTCTGATAATTTTTGTAGTCACATCGCACACTTTGTAGTGAAATATGCACTGAAACAAAATACGAAACGTACTATGTTCACTTTTGTGTCATGCTTTATCTGCTGAGGGTTGAAAATGCAACCTCCAAAAGAAATTAAAATACTCGTCCTAAAGGGAGTATTTTCTGAGGATATCTCAAAGCGATTTTCGATACCAATAGTTTAATTAAAAAATCTCCAATAACATTATTTAACGTGGAGGTGTTGCTTGATTTTAAGCATAGTTTTGAATAAAGTAAAAATTATGACATTTTTGTTGTTATCTGTGGCTTCGTTTGACTACAATACTGTTGCCGCTTTGAACGTGAAACACGTAAAAAAATTGGGTCTGGAACAGTTAAAGAAATATTGCCCCTACAGTAATCCCGAAAATATTTTATGACTGTTTTTAAGCTAAAAAAATTAATTTAATATATATATCACGAAATAGATTAGATTAAAATATGGTAAATGAAAAAATTTATTAAACAAAAAATTTCGTTATTACATATCACGTCACTACTTATTTTTATTTCGATAGATTTGTTTATGTTGGTAATCATAATGTGCCAAATAAATCAACAGTTCGAAGCCTTCAACTAGAAAATCTGTCGCTTGACAGCTAGTTTTCTAAATTCTGAATTATTGTTTAATAAAATAAAGAACTCAACTTGTTAATTTTTCTTATTTCACTGTTTACACTCTAAATTTACAAAATATACTTGAGGCAACTTATCAAATATTTGGAATTCGTAAACGGATTAATCTTTTTTTTTTATTATTAGTTTTATGAATAGTCCATATTGCCTTACTGGAACTAATTTTATGGGTACATCTTGCCCCACGGAGCCTTTTTACCCCATCTTCCCCTACACATATTTTTGCTGTATATTCCACACTTTTATCCAATTACGTGTGTTAAACCTATCTAGATATAAAAAATGACATTCTGTACAATGGAAGTGTATTTTTCATTAGAATTTTGGAATTTCATAGAGCAAGGAAAAAGTTAAAAGAACGAAACACGTTCCTCTCCTTTGCTGCCTACCTTCACAGAAGCGCACAGTCGGGAGATAAAAATATAGTGGCAAACAGGTTTGCCTTAAGGCACGACTGTATAGACCACGCGGTCGCATCTTGTGCATTCGTCATTACAAAAAAAAAAAAAACTAAAATTTGCGAATGCACTGTTTTGAAATCAGAAGTACTGGACACCTGCAAATATTACTGCTGAATGTATACTCGGAACTTGATATTCGTTGCAGCTTACAACTCGATTGACTGAGAAGTTCGTACAAAATTGGGGTTACAAATATTTGCACCATTGCACACTTTTTTTACATGCCTAGAACAGGTACGATTTCTAGCATTTTATAAAAAATTTTTATTTGTCAGAGTTTGTCAAATAGACTGAGCAAATGATTTGGTAATATATTAATTACCAGCTGCGATAACGAGAAATTTGTATGAACAAATCGACGCAGATTTGAATTAATTACACCGTTGTTGAAACAATGAAACTAATATAGTTGCTCCGATTCTGTATTAAATTTAGAATGATTATAGCGTTTAATCAAAATAAACTTATATAAAATTGACTCGATAAAATGTGCGGTTAATTCAAAATTAAGAATCGTGTCGTTAAAAATATGTCCGCTAGGCGGCGGGACGTGAAATGATCAACCTGCAACTAAAGTGAATCTCTCAAAGGTATCTATCAGAGTAATACCTTTATGTATAATAGGACACTTTAATAAAAATATGTTAACATAGTGTGACAGCTACTCTAAAATTTTTGAACATCCTGATTAAAATGAAGGACATTCCTAACAGATTATTGTATATATTTATTATATATATTGTATATCGACAGATTTTGGGTATACATACATAAGGTCGAGTAAGTATTGTGGTTAAAGTATACAAATACCAGCATCGCATAATATGCACTTTATATGCATAAGAAGTAATAGTATAAAAAATAACCTCGTAGCCGCTGCAAATTATATGATAATTGAATAGAATAATTGTAACAAAAAAAGGTAATTCCACGAAATACAATAGTGATCGATTGAATTTCATTTGTCTTTATTCCGAATGATTGAAAATTTAATATAAATTAAATTAAGATTATTTGGCGGCAACCGCAATGTGCGGTTAAATGAAATAAATTTTGGTTGACGCTACAAAACCGTTTTCTTAGTTTGAAAACAGTACATCGTGATACTTTACGCGGCACGCGTAACACGGATAAAGAAAAAGTGAATACCTAAAAAATAAAAACAGTAAAAAAAGTGGCGGTCCACAGTTCATTATTCTGAGCTGGGTCCATACTCACAGTAACCTTAACAACAGATTTAACGGATCCTGATTTCACCGTTTGTCGAGACGAATTTGCAATTATTCAGCTAAATGTGCCAAACGTTACTGACTCTATATACTGATCTCCTTATTACATGAACGGAAATCGCATACTTGGTGTAAATGTGTATATATCTGTTGGATAATATTGAAGTTGATTAAAAATGATTAAATGTTTAATACGAGTAAGTATTAAGTAAATTGATGAAGTTTCATCAACACTGACACTTACTCGTATTAGCGAAATCAATTAATTAATTTTGCTAAGTTGTTTGACTATTGAATCAAAAATTATACAGCAGTCAAGGAAAATAATTACTGATTGTTATAGACACGTGTTTTGAAATACCGTTCTATTTCCTGTTGCTTGTGTAGAATCTTGAGTATTAAAGAAAGAAAGATAATAAGAGCTAAGTGAGTTGTACAGCACAGTTGAAATATCGTAACATGTAGCGTAAAATCGCAACTGGCGTGAAAAAAGAACCTAAATACCAAAGGTTGTAAAATCAATAAGACATGGGCGTGAATCTTCGAGACAAGGTGCCAATCAGGCTTCTTAATGCGAATCAGAGTCAGTGATGAATGAACCGGAGGCTGTGACCTTAAAAGTTTCTTCCTCGTTCGTTCTACTCCTAATTCTCCTGAATCTTCTTTCAACTCTTCGACCATTCACAATGATTCATGCAATCTTTATATTTATGAGCATTGAATATCTTTTGTATTAGGAAATTCTATTATATATTTTCTGCCAATAAATATAAAAAACCCAGTGTTATACTTGACTACTAAAACAACAACAAAAATACAATGAATGACGAGAAGGCTAGAAAAAATAGTAGAAAGAAACAAATTAATTGTAAGATTAAGTACTAGAAAGTTAAAGGTGATGGTTTTCCAAAAACCAAAAGAAAAACAAGTATAAGCATAAGTGGAAGCGGGGAGAAGACAAGACTAAAGAGACAAAGTGCTACACAACAAATTTTATGGGAAATAAGAACACAGGGGGGGACCAAGATATTTGTAAGGAAAGACATGAAGTAAGGAACAGATGGGAAGTTAACAGTCAGTTTAAGATGTGGGAGCTGAGGCAAAATGATTTTGAAAGGAAAGAGAAGAATCGGTATTGCGTCTGAATGAGAGAATCAGGAACATTGAAAAGCAAACTATAAAGAACGGAGAAGAAAAGAAAGAAAAAAAGTACTTATGCAAAGGTAACAAAGAAGAAGAGTAAATGAAAAGGTTAAAGTGCAACCCGACGATGAGTAACGAACAAACAAAAAGGCGAGGAGCGAGTTCCGGATGGGAGTATATGTCAGCAAATAAAAAAGTAAATACCCAACGAAAAAATGCTAAAAATAAATCGTTTTTAAAAATCATCTAAAACCAAAACGCAGTAATATAATAAATCTAGATATAATTACTTGAACAATTGTTTAAGATTATTGCATTCCAATTTCGCAGTCCCCGATAACTTTATTTCGGTTACAGATAAAATTTCAAATACTCTAGTCTCTTTGAAACCACGTTCTTTCGTGAGATTAAACGGGTTACCAATTTCACGGAAGGAAAATCAACTTCCAAGCGCAGACCTCCAAGGCGATCCTGACGGGAATGAGGACGAGAGGAATTGTCCCGAAGAAGCTGTAAAGTAGTAAAGGTGACTAAACTGTTGACGCATGAAGACTTTTCACCTTGACGTTGGGTAATTGCATACTGACACAAGAGAGACATGAGAAACTCTAAGGAATGCCAAAGAGGCGAGAATCAGGAGTACATCCAGAGGGTTCGCTTGATGCACTGATGCACCCGTGTACCACAGTTGCACCGTTCTTCCTATTGTCTCTCCCTTTCTCCTGGTACGTGACAGTGAAGAAATCGGAGACTTTTCTTGTCTCAGACATCTCTACTATTTGTAACATATAGTGTAAGAGAATAGAGACGTATTGCGCTGTGTTCGTATGTGTGACTCGCGCAATTCATACGATAGACTTGCGCAGCCGTTTGAATCCTCATGACGAAGACAATTTTTTTTCACATTTGCCATTTTCAAATCAGAAGTGCTCAATATATGCTTGTCACAATATTTCACCAATACTTAGAAACTGATTTTTTCAGTGAATTTGAATCCGGACTAATGTTTTTCAAAAAAATAATTTCGTGTAGCAATGCATTAATTTTCGACAAGTAGAGAAAAATTGATAATTTGAGTGTATAGATATTCGGTAAAAAACTGTTTTTTTTTTTATATGATACAGATCACGCCAAATTTTCTAAAAAATATTGATTGCGCGTAAAAATACATATCGAATATTCATTGAAAATGTAAAATATGTTTGAAAAATGACATTAAACTAAGTATAACTCGGTTGGAAAATCGATTGTCCACATTTGTCATTTTATCAATAAATTATGTCGAATGTACTCCTAACCTATAGACCGTTATGTCATAGTAGTCGATTTAATTTTAATTTTAACTAAATAAAAGTGCAACGACAGCAATTTCATAATGTGATACGCAGTGAGCCTGTTTTCATTTGGTATATACATACATTTATCAAGCAATGAATTTTGTTAACTTCCTTAAAGAAGATACGCAGTATGCTTCTGGGATTCAATTGATAGCGAACTCTTGGAATTATTCTCAGAGTATACAACAACATGTATACAACGTTGACACCGAAGCAGTACATTAAATCATAATACAAAAGTGCTCATTCGATGGTGACCATACACCGTCGGGTACACCATGGCAACGGTTCGACAACCTCACCGGCCCTTTTTTGCTTCCTGAGTTCCGCACAGTTCTAGAGGGAGAGTCGCAGTTGCAGCAGCAGCAGCAGCAGGCGTAGTGAGTGGCGAGAAGCCAGCTAATAAACTATATACTTGGCTATTGTTTTATAAATCGTAAAATTTAATATCTCATGACGTGATGTGTTGGGTGCTCGCTCGGCAACTATTGTGTACCCAGTAACGTAGCAAGTGTATATTGCACGTGTATATTGCACGTGTATATTGCACGTACCTATTCCTCTCCTATGTTAGCATTCAACGTTTCTATATTCTATCGTATGTACCAAGTTAAGACCTTTCTCAAAGCTCGTAGTGTTTTCTTGAGCAGTACACTAAATAGGTGCCGACTAAGAATAAAGAACAATAAAGTTCTCGTAGGGTCACTGACACGAGAATCGACCAAGGGGTACAACGATTCGTTACAGCAATAAAATACAGCTTATTAACGCTTCCCGCTTAATTACATGAATTCTTACGACTGCAAGAACCTTTGTAGTCGATAGTATTATATACAATTCTACATGATTATTCGAACGGTTCGAACGGTACGAGCGACGATCGAATTATTATAAATTCTTTCAATTCGTTTTACTCAACTGAAAACCCATTATGAAAGTGCTTGGTTGAAAAAAAAATATTTACTATTTTACTTGATTGAAATCGACGATTCGTACCACTGTCAATTTCATGGTGGTCAATCGTATCACGATTTTACACGATCACTCGAACCTGTCAACTGAAAACGTAGTTTGAACCGCAGAATGAATCGCGATGGAGATTAATGACGAGAGATGCTGCAATTTTCTTCAATACTGATTTCGTATCTTGAGTGGGGATCTTTGTATATACAATATACACATACAAAATCATGTTATCGGATGTCTTTTCTTCACTATAGTACATAGAAAATATATAATAATGATAATTTCCAATTATTATAGAAGTAAGTATTTGTTATTCTCAGCTTTTACCTAGGTATTGAGGTATAGTAATTCGCGAATTTTGCAACTTAAATATCTTGAATTGGAGCTACAATTTTTATACACAAATAAGATATTGTTTATCATTTATGACTTTTATTTAATTAATATAAATTTCATATACGATTCATATACATTTTGTGGACAAAATTGTGTACGAACTGTATGCAATCTGTATACTTTTTATGATGATACAAATTTTACGGTGATACAACGTAAAGGTTCACAGATACTACTAATTGAAGTGTGAATTAGTGCTAGACAGAAGTTCCTAGAAGATAACAAGCCACGAAACGGCGTATTGGTTGGTAACTCATGAGGACTGCTGGAATGTATCGAGCGCCAATACTTTTCCCTTTTCGTTCTGTATGTAAATTTTCGAGCCCTGTGGGGGCGCGCGGGCAGCATCAATCAATGGCAGACGGCGGCTGATTAAAAATTGCGCAACAGCCATGAATTATTAATGCGACAATAAACGTGTAAATTCTGTAGTTTACGAACAACGAATGCGCGTACACGCATAGGGTTGGAGGATTTGCCTCTTCCTTCGATTAGCAAAATTGCGAAAATGTGTTCTTTGGTATTTTATCGGATCAATAAAATTTGTTAAATTAGAAACTTATGTACGTATACTGTCAGATTTTCACTGCGCTATTTTATTCATTTTGACTTCAGTAGTTTTGCAATTCTTGTGTCGTCTCCACTTCGTGCAGTACATTTACAAAACAAAAGAAATTCTCTTTTCTATATGCGACAGACAGTGCGTGACACTATGCAAGACTGTTGAATTTTACATAGAATTTAAATCTTTCTGTTTTTTATTTGAAATATTCTGTACTTCACTAATGTTTCTTTTTTTAAATATCGAAGTAAACTTCGAAATTTAACGGATATTTTAAACAAAAATTTAAAAAGTAAATGACGGGGTCGTATGCGTTTCTTCTCCCGGAAAATGGTAAATATTCCGTAATTTTTGTAAACGGTAATATTGGTCCAAATGGATCAATTTTTTTTCATTCACAGATTTATGATTCAGCTTTAGAAAATAACTCTTTTTCAATAAAATCATTAATAATATGCCGAGATATAACATATGTGCTGTAGCGCCATTTTTCGCGAATTGAAAACGATGAGAGTGTATTCAGCTCGTCCATTTCGTCCGAAACTAAAATATAGGTATTCTTTTTAAAAATTAAAAAATGTTGGAACTGTGAGAAGTTCGAAAGAAAAATCAGCTTGTTTGAACCAAAACACAGTGTGCCGTCTCCGAAAAATGCTGCTTCGAGGTAAACGCGTTGAAAGTTTTGATACGCCTACTTACGGAGAGACGCGTTTTATTTTGCTCAACTGCGTCTAACCTGAACAATAATAACTGAAATTTCGACTTCTAGTCTGTCTTAAAATATTTTCAAAACCTTTGAAAATATGTAACAAAAAATCTAATGTTTGAAAATGAGAAACGTATATGATCTCTTAAGAAAGAAACATTCCTTACTAAGTATTTTGTAATTCCTGGGAAATTCATGATGTATTCCGTAGAGGTCTCACAGAGTGCATTTAAATTTACCTAGACAAATTGTTTTTCTAAAGTGATAGAAATGAATTGCTAGTCAAACGTAAATCAACAATAACGAAACAGTAAATTCTTTCAGCAATGAAAAAAAAAAAAAAAAAAAAAGAAAAGGTGAATAGCTACGAACTGAGCTCATACTTGACCTCTGAACCGGTTGTGAAAAAAAGAAGCGAAAGTTTGAAATAATTTTTTAATCGGTCATAACAGTAATAAATAGTCGAAGGACCAAGCACTCTGACGTAACAGAGATGGCTCGAATACTCATAATTGTACTTCCGTAAGAAAGCAATGCGATTGAAAATTGAATATTACTCAAAGTGGTTTTCTGTGACGTCCGTTAGAACCGTGAATAATACCGCTGCACGCGGAAATCGTAAGCGGTGCGTAAATTACACGCGTAAACTCAAGCGTTTTATTCGTTCAGCATTTTACGAGTATAAGATGGGACGTACGTGCCCGCGATGCAGCGTACCGAAGGAAGGAAAAGAATAAAAAAGGAAGAGCTCACGGAGGACGAGGAGAAAAGTTGTTGGAAGATATGGGAAACGCGCTGAAGGGATTCCAACTGACCGATTAAGGAGCGTCGATGTCTCTATTAGAAAGTGACTCGGAGGTTTCGACTCGATCGTAGGTATCACAAATTTATTTTTCGTGAATAGGTATAACGATTATTTATATGCATCGTAATAATGCTGCTCCGCGGCATTTCCATGCCAACGCAATGTACGCCGCAATCAATGTACCAGGTGATTGTGATTTAGTCCATCGTACTATGGAAAGTTGGAATGCTTATTTAATTCTTATGCAGGGAGGATAATAACAATAGATTACATTTATATTCTTATCTCTTGTAATATCTGGCCTTACTTGCTGCGCTTTCAGTCTCTATTACTGCACCGTTCTGTTCCTCAAATTCTTAAATTTTTTCCCTACAATGGATGTGTGCGATATACTTTTATTATTTCTATGCGTTATTAATGAACCTATGTGAGTACATATATATAGATTTGACAGCGCGGAAGCTCAGAATTTGATTTATAAATTTTGAGCTAGGAAATGTTAATGGCGACTGCCTGAGTACGGATGCTAATGACTAACCAAGGGGGTGTCTTGGCATGGCGGTATTTCACGAGATTTTCTTTCTTGTGAAGAATCTCACTACGTTGCGTCAGACCTGTTTAGTTACTGTGTTTAAATGCTTGGTTGAAGATGCCATTTTCAACCAGCTATTTTTGACTCTCGAACATCCATTCGTCGTCAGGCTGAATTTTTTACTGTTTATCGTGGAATAATTTATAACTTCTCATTTAAACGCGTCTTCTATAAAAACCCAACCACTGTATAATATATATCATATGATATTAAAAAGTTTTTTATTAATACACGCCATCATGTTTAAATAACGTAAGTGACAACTCGTAATATAATCGACAGACCTTACAATAATTACTAACAGGAATTGCTTACTTTATAAGAAATTCCCAGGAATTTACAGGATGTTCAAATTCACGATACAAAGAGAAATGTAAGTACACATTGTCCGAAACGGTAACAGGAAGTTATTAAAAATAGTCTACCTACAATGCAACGAAGGGGTACTGGTGGAGATAAGGGACGTTGTTTAAAGAAAAGGACGAAAGCCAGAAAAAACGAAAACGGAGCCAAGTATCTCGACAACAAAGTATGTAATATCGTGTTGTGCAACTGTAACTACGCCAGTGGAGTATTCAAGAGTTCAAGCCCCATAATTAGCCTCGTCCGTGAATGCAAATTAACTTGGCGACTGCCACCCGTGACTTTATTCCATTCCAACCGTTCCTTAATATCCACGTAACGAAAGCTTCGACTGCTAATACAAAAAGGAAAGGAGCATTCAGTGCCATAGTTTCGTTGAACCGTACAGCTTCACTAAAATCAATACGTATTTATAACTAAAACGATCATAGTGAATTTCACGAAAAATATTACATAAGTAAATTAGCCAGGTTAAGGGGAGAGACTACTGAATTTAACCTAATTACGAATTTTTGATTATAAATTTTGTCCTTTTAACGGATTATTCGAGATCTTATAAAATGTAACTACGCAAAAGGTCACCGAAATCGGATGATAAGAACAAAAGTTATGACGTTTCAAGAGATATTTTCTAGAGATTCACGAAAAATGTTTCAGCAGAACAACAAATTAACGAACCGATGTCTTTCTTGAAAACTGACATGGAGGGAAGAACAGACTACAAACTTATGCATGGCCAAGAATATGAATCCACTAGTTTTTCACGTAAAACCCAAAATCCATTTTTTTTAACCACTGAAAATGTTGTACTCTTTTCGCTTTAAGATTTCAGACAACCATGTTGCAAGAGAAGAATCCATAAAAAATGTCAAAATGAAAAAGCCATACAATCTCTAGCAATATAATTTCCTAAGCACTAAGATAGTGCGTGTGTGGAATTTCGGTCTAAGAGAACATTTTTAAAAAAGGTTCGTCAGGTCCTCAGGGAGATCGAAGGAACGTAAGGTCCTTTTCACCTCGGTCAGGACCTAAGTGAGTTGGCCTACCTCACGGATTCCTCACACTCAGCAGTTAAGTGTGTACTTGTGACACGCCGCTAGCTACATCAAAGGCCAGGTAGAGTCGTAAAAATAAATCTAATTAATTAGACCGAAAACAGACAAGGATGAGCCGACACAAGATAACACGATCCTGCGCGTTCTCCTGGGACCAGCCGTTGCTTTTGTCTACCAGTAAGCTACGTCGCGCATTGCTATGGTCCCTGTTTCACTCAGCAGCTTTTACCAAAACCATTATAATACGAACCCTCCGTAAAGCTCGAAATGCTACTATAAGAACACTTCGCATTTATCCCCTCGATCTTCATTCTCCAAAATACGCTCTGTTCTGTTTATATTTAATACTTTTTTAAAAATTATTTTTAAAGTGAGTTTAGCCTAGACGTTTCGTAATTCTCTTAAAGACCATATGACACCTTAATGATTCTCATCTCAGGTGAAGAGTTTCGCACCGAGTTTCCATTGGTATATATGTAAAATCCCTACATACCGGATATAATAATACGCTTCCCGTAATACTAAACTTTGCTTCCCCCTTTTTCTTTGGGTTAATTATAGTGTAAATATTCGGAGAGTAAGATTCCATGAGAAAAAGTGTTTGCTCCGCAATCTGAACATTAATTTCTCATATAAGAAACTCATCAATTCTTTCTGAGTACTCACATTGAGTTATGATCCGTAATTTACGTTATAACAGAGCTCGAGCTGATGTATTGGCTGAGACATGAGGAAATCGAATAGGCTGAGAGAAAAAATTGCGTAAAACAACAAAAGCATTTGATTCTACCATTTTGTATTTATTTTTGTTTACGAATCAAAATATATTTCGTTCATATTATGGAACGTTATACAAATTTTTATGTGAAAGTATAAAAATATTCTGTTACGGATATGTTTGTTACATCTACATAATATTTGGTTAAAGTTACTGAGTTGTTTCGTTTACTATTTCAACGAAATATTTTAGTATACTATGTGAAATGATCTTTCACGTCAGCGATCGTAAATAAAGCAGGTTCTCTCACAGCCTATTCTATAGAAGCAACCTTTTCGTTACCCGTGGTCTATGCAGACATAAAGACAACATACCTAACAAAGTAAGACGTTAAAAGACATTATAAAAGTTGATTAATGTGATGATCAATAGCAGTTGATTATCAATAGCAGTAATGTGCAGAAACAAAAATATGGATTTGGTATTCTATACGAAAATATTCTATATAAACGGAATATGGACAAATCCATAGAAATCAATAGTTAATCATCAAAATACTTTAGCAGCATTGAACTTAAAAAATTTTATCTTACAAAACCATATAGACAATTCATGTAAAATATTTGTTGCTGTTACAAATATTTTCAACTGAATTTTTTGGATCTTTTAGAAATAGCGTTTTTAACTTTGCACATATTGAGGTTTGTAACAAGTCATACGTGGCTCTGTATAACATTATTGTTATAAAGTATGGACGCGCATGGTTTTGCCGTGAAATATATTTTATTTGCCTATTTGATACATGTATCCGTGGCTTTATGGAAAGCAACCTTCGATTTGCTAATGATTGCATTGAAAACAAACTGTCAAAAAACACATCGAATTCTTGAACCGACTATAGAATGGGGAAGATGAAAAACGAAAGATAATGTGAGTATAAGATAAAAATTAAAAATCTGATAAAAGACATAGGATTCAAAAAAGATAAAATCTATACAGTAATCATTTGACCAGCTACAGTCAATGACATTGAAAGATGACATTCTTGATTTAGGAATTTTATTGAGATTCTCCCACTTTGCAAAAGAGATAAAAGAAAGGAAATAAAAGAATGAAAGATCTAAGGATAAATGAAGGAAGCTCAAAGAATCCGTCGTTCCGAGAAGACGAGATACAACGTTTGCCAACCTTCGTTGCATTCGTTCTTAGTGAAAGTAATGTTCCTTTGTCCTACGGCGAATCCCAATTTACCAAATAAACGATGCCGGAGTACCGTGTGTTAGAGGTCCTCGTGTGAGCCTCCCACGCAGGTAGTTATCTTGGTGACTTAATGCCGGGTAATGTGCTCTCCAGTTACATCTCTGGCGGTCTGTTCAACGCCAAAAAAAGAACTAAGGGAAGGGTTGTGAAGGGGGCGAAGAGAGATCAAGGAGAAGAGAAAAAGGGAGAGTCTTGCGGCTCGAGAAGAAAATGATGTTTGCTGAAAGAAGAAGAAGCAGTGCTGAAGTACCTACATTGGCTTGTTGCTGCCAATGTAACGACACCCCACCAACCCAGTTTCTCAGAAGAAAATTTTATCATCGATCTTTGCTTGACCACCGTTTCCTCGAAATTTTTGCATGGAAATTTCGATACCCAATTCGATGGGACTTCTGTATCTTCACTATATCTATATAGAAAATTAACGAATTAAAAAACTTCCAGAAGTAGATAATTAGAATCTTGTAATGAACCATACCGAACGATTACAGGCAATAATAACATATTGATTGTACAGTTACAATGTGAAATAAGTTGATTATGACCGAAAGAAATTGTTAAATAAATAATATATGAAAAAAAAGTATATGAAAGACGAATTTAGAGATGTTAGGACGATATATTACATTTGTATTAAAAAGAGTTAGAACATACTGCGTAGACAAAAAATGGAAAAAATGCATCAACTGAACAACAGAAAATTCTGTTCACGGAGGTTATTATTTAGATTTAAGTGTGACGTAAAGAAATAATTGGACACGCTGAAACTGATTGGATTATCGGGCTTATGAGAATCGCAGAACTTCTACTTCGCGAACAATATTATAATAGAGGCGCGACATTAGTTTTCCATTCAAGGAACTGTTTTTATGCTATAAGAGGTCATCCCTCTGAAAACGAAGCTGATTTTGTGATCCGGCGATGCATATGCTGACAAATATGTATCACAAGGTAAACAGGTTTACCTTGACGCACAACCATTTGAACCATGCGGTCATATCTAAATATTTGTTGTAAAAAAATATTATTTTCGCGAATGGGGAACTTTCAAACTGGACTTCCTAGATATTTTCAAACGTTGCTATTTCATCTACATATTCATGGTTTTTCTCGTAAATTTCAACCTCATTGGTTAAGCGATTCATTCAACACACACGACACTAAATTTTTAGATTTTCGTACGTTTTGAACCAAAACTAGAAGTGCTGAACACTTTTTAATGTTGCTGTTCCATCTACACCCGAAACTTGATAACTTATATCAATTTCATTCAAATTGGTTTAGCCGTACGTTTGGAATTCTGACCATACAATTTTGCGTACATGTATACATACACGCCTAATTTTTGAGTAGTTGTGCCTAAAAAGGTGTCGGTGCTACAGAGGCTTATTGAAAGTCGAAATAGAAAAAGGAAGGATATAAAAAGAAATGTCTTGGCCTACGGACAAACGTGATGTTCCCTAGATGTGGTTCTTTCTATGGAAGTCGAGCACAACTTGAGCATTCAGAATTCCAAGACAAGTGCTCGGTGTGCTATTCGAAGCAATAGAAGCCGCTGATCGAGATAGAAGTATAGTTCGCGTAGGTGCCTTCAAGGACAGAGGTTACCATAATCGTAGTATAGCGTGTAGTATGGCATTAATATATTATACATAAGGCTAATGGCATGGGGCCTTTGCCAGATACCAGGAATCCTTGATTCACCAGTTCATCCTATAAGCTCACACTAAATATGCTGGACTAATTTTAGGGTTGCTGGATGAGTAGCAGCAAGAAACATGTAAACGTTCCAAATGTTTGGCTGGACCAGAACTCGTTAGCGAATACCTTGTCATTTAAGCAGGTATTCCATAATAATGCGAGTCCGTAGCAAATCTGATGAGTAGTGCTATCATTTATCACAGATCACTAGAATTGACAGTAATTCTATATATCTACGAGTGGAACAGTGTATCACCTATTAAAAAAATGATGCGTGTGCGAGTATCCATCGTGGGGATGAAAATATAATGAAAGCCCTACTAGGTAAT
The DNA here is from genome assembly GCA_030142615.1 of Syrista parreyssii. NCBI lineage: Eukaryota > Metazoa > Arthropoda > Insecta > Hymenoptera > Cephidae > Syrista > Syrista parreyssii. The sequence goes on from JARQTG010000224.1 coordinate 220,977, forward strand.
TATACAAGACAGGCTCCAGTCCCTTCTCATTCGATTCTCGACGGGTCACCGGTGGTCCCGGAGTCGCTTCTTCTATTTGCAACTGAAATTACGTAGATGATGACGAGGAGAACCTACACAAACTTGCACAACGTATCATTATCCTTTAACTAGGTATAGCGTGGTAAATAACCAAGAGATCTGCAACAGGTCAGAGAGACCAGTACGATCAGTTTGGGCCAGAACTAAACGCACCGTGAACCGCGGTATTAGATCATCAGGTAATTATCACTTTGCGCTAACTTTAAATTAGTTGTTTTTCTTTAACTAATATTATCTAATAATATCATTTGGGAGGGAACATCAGATTTTATTATTCACGTTTTTATAATTATAAAGTATAAAAATATATGGTATATATAATTATAATAATTAATTATAATTGATACGGCGTTGCTTGGAACTTGTAGTTTTATTTTGCTCGTGAAACTTGTATCTATTTGTGCAAGAACCTTGTAGATAGACCAACCCGTGTATTACATTTAATAAGAATATTTATAAACACACCTGGATTATAGGCCTATTAAAATCTTTTCGTTTTGCAAATTTGCGTTGACTTTATTTTTAATCAAGATAATATGTAAATAATTTTAGTAGGATGTCATCCATTTACTTAACTATATTCACTACAGAAGAACTTGAATTAACAAAGTCTGTAATAACGAAAAGAAATATTGAGAGTCAATGCTGTTTTGGAAGTTGAATATAAGGTTTTGACTATTTTTAGAAAATCATAGCTTTGCCCAGTTTATAAACGACATTTATAAGCAATCCAAAAATTCGGTTTTGAGAACTTTTAAACACGTAATAAGATGGGCATTATAAATAAGCGATACTCACAACTATCGGTAATTAATCACGAAATGCTCAAAAAGACAATTATCTTATACAAGATTAAACGATTTGAAGACTTTAAAATGTCATAATCAGAAAATAATGAAAATCTATAATAACTTTTATGTACAATTCGATCACCCTGGAAAATAAAATTACAAATGGTTTTCTATACATTAATTGGAACATTTCTCAATTAAGTAAAGATGCAAAAATCTTCAGTATATGATACAACCTGAAACTGAAATAAGCCGAGATTGGAAATATAGATAAAAATATAAGAAAGTACATAAGCCTGCTATTTATGTAATATGTATAGCCTTTGGATAATTGGCTTGCGAATGTGTGTTGCAGCAGTAAAGATTTGTTGACCAGTTGGCGATACCTGAACCCTCAAGCCAACAACGTCTCTTATTAGGTTCTACTGCGCAATACGATTGGGGCAACCTAGCTCAATGTTTACATTCATATTTGGCACCAGCTTCTTGCACCAAACAAGCATCTAAAATACAAGCCGCTAAGATATAAGGCATATAAATAAATAAACCCCAAAGCATTCTTTTTCAATCATTAAACCAAACTTGAAAGTAGTTTTCAGTAATTTGCCGAAAAATTGTATTGTTGCGTAATATTCCAAATTATTACGAATCTCGGCCTATAACCCACGTATAAGTAAAATGTATTTTAGAGGGGCCATCTCTATACGATTTTCTGTATAAAAGAGTCCTCTAAACTTTATATTTTATTCATGGATTCAATAAGCATTACCGAAACAATATAGTTAACAGAAGTATTCATTTGGAATATAACGAGTTATCCGGATTCCCTCGTTATAATTCATTTCTAACTCGGGCTACCAGGAAGAGCTTGCAGAATAGGAATTTCTGAAAAATTAGGAATCCTGATCGGGAATCGAACCCGATGACTACGGACTGCCATGTCAGGGCACTGTAGCACCGAATCCACTGTCCGTCCGGATAAGTCCTGTTTCGTTGTATTTCTAACCTAACCAAGATATAGTTCCTGTAAATATGTACAATTCGTATTCAGGTCGACACGATGGCAAACAAAACCGTCCACCATGGAGAAACAAGAAAAAGTAACTTGATCAGATCTTCAACTGGCTAATAGCTTGTCTCCCTTAGTTATACTTGACATGAAAAGTGCAATAGAGATTTCGATGATATATGATGGAATGTAACAGGTAGAACAAGAATATATGTATGTCTGCATCGGCATTATAGACAAGCGGTAAAATTACACTGAGAGAAAAGTATATAGTTGATTTAACGATTTTACGTTATAAAAGAAGTATAGGAAGGGTTATAATATTTTATGTTTGAAGCGATGATAATATAATTAAATACACGATAGTAA